>CM065053.1:22016785-22637142 GCA_032883995.1 Coronaproctus castanopsis | reverse complement strand
TTGTCAATCTCAGTCCAGTCTATTCTTGAGACTTCGAATCTAACGGTAGAAAACTTGTTAAGTTTCTGAAATTTGTATGCCGGATAAGTAGTAACATAATCAGGTTTAATGAACTTCGGTGGAACAATAATTTCTAAAGCCGGATGATACTCATTCTCCGACAACAGGGATCAATTGAATTACTGAGTTGAATTACAAAAATATTACGAAGTTCGGAATTTAAATTGTAATTTTGGTATCCGTTTACTTCTTTATTTTCACCAGTCATGTTGAATGTTGTATAGTGACTTCATACGAGCGTTTTTAAGTTTTCCATAATTTTAAAGTGTAATAAACGTAAAAACCGTTATATAAAAATAACAGCGTTGAATCGAAATTATTTTAGTTTTTAAAATAAATTTCACAAATAAAACAATGGAATCACGATATTCATTATCGAGCTGACATTTACCAAATCGAATTAAAAAAAGAAAACAGTAATATATTTGAAAATAAAATAATATTGAGAAGAGATATGTGGTGGATATTTGAATAATATGAAAAAATAACGGCAATGTTTTGAATAATTTTTTAACACGATTAGATGACCATAACGAAAACGTACGGTTTACTTTTAAGAATAAAAACAATTTTCCGGATTTAAATATGAATATTATTATTATTTAAACTTTTAATAGAAAACGTACGCAAACGGACACGATAAATATCTAATGACCCATTTCACCCCCCCGGAAACACATAATAAGTTAAAGATCTTGTAAATAAAAGACACGCGGAATAAACAAAGAAAATAACGTTATATAATAAATATAATATTAATATGGTCGAAAAAATGTTAAAAGAAGAGGAATAAAAAAGAATTATATCGAGTCAGTTAATTATAAGTTATATTTATACGATATTAAAAATATTTTTAAAAATAACACGGAGATAACTATTAACATCCGTATAACGAAATAGCGAATAGAAATATGACAAAATACCGGTGTTTGTAAACGAAATTGTAGTAATTGTAAATAATTACGGAAGTTACTAAATAATTTAAACTTAGATTTAACGAACATTTAACGATAATAAATCATTATATGGCGAACGTTGTGAAAAACTTAATCGTTAAATGATAAAAAGAATATAATTATTCCGGGACGTGCTATATAGATTTTAAGAATTTATATATTTTTTGTAATTTTCGTTATTACGATTAATAATTTATTTTGTTATTATTATTAATAATTAATAATTAAGTATAATTTGAAAATGACGTAATTGCCCAAAATTAACAATTACTGACTTTTTAAAAATCGGTTATTATTTAATTCAAAAACCGGAGAGAAACCTACGTTGATTAAATAAAGATGAAATGTAAACATAATTTTACTTTCGGTACTTATATCGTTTTATACTTGATTACTAAAAATAGTTGAAATCACTAAATTTATTTAATTATGCGAAGCTTTTCGGCAATTACGCCATTGTCAAGCTATATACAATTAAAATTAATTAATATAAAATCATAAAATATTAATTTAAAACTAAGTTTACAATTTTACACAAAAATCAATTAATAATTAAATAAATTTAGTGATTTCAACTATTTTTAGTAATCAAGTATAAATAAAATCACTACATTCCACAATCAAAACTTTATATCGTTTTATCGAGTTTCTTCGGTCGTCAATTTTGGTACGTTTATTTTTTGATATTTACTTCGAATTTAATTTAATTTTTCAGCCGAACTTGGTGGTATTAGATTTGTCGGAATGTTGCGAATTAACCGATAAAGGTTTCCAGAACGATGACGATAATTCGGGTCGGTCATTCTGCGAAAGTTTGAGTAGTAAGTGTTTATCTGAAATTTTATAATCCGTAATTAAGTACAAAGATGCCTCGTTTTTCGAATATTATTATAACGGACACATCCAAATATTTTTCTGGGCTTGTACATTAAAAATATATATATATATATATTAAACGAATAAATCTCTTATTACAGCATCGACAATTCGAGTCTACTACAATTTTTTTGACGTCGAAACTAGCGCTATATGCATGATTGCGATTTATTTATCGATATTAAGATTATACGTGATTTATTTAAGGCCTTTTTTTTTGTAATGATACCGAACAAGATAAAGTTGAAGTTCAGGTAATGAAATGTTATAAAATAGTTATTAATAATAAAAAGTAGAAATTAATCATCGTATATAATTTACTAAATCGCACTTATCGCGAATGCGAGTATTTTTCGGCAATTTATACGAACGATTAACCACTGTTGCACTCTTTATTTGAAGGAGCGAAGTATAAAAATTCCACGTTTCGACAAGTCGTATGTTGTACAGTTGAACATTTTATACCATACGAAATGCGAGTCTGCGTAACGTTACATTTTAAAAGGGAAAGTATGAAAAAAATTCTTAACAAATAGAACAGATGTAAATAACGGTGTGTAACTTTAAAACTACGCGACTAAACTTTTTGAATGAAATTTTATTTTTAAAAATAGGAGAACGAGAGATTAGCTTACAATCATTTGCGGAACACAGTATCGTTCAGATGGCCACCATTTAACGGTGACAAGTTTAAATCATGTACAGTCCAGACGACGACGACGATATGAGGGGAAGCAAAAAACTAGTTTATCATCTCTGTATAGCGCGTTCCATTGGAAGTAGCAGTGAAAAAATAAAGCCTCATGGATACGGACCGTTTTATTTGTCAAGGACACGGTTTTTTATCCGTTGCATAAGCTGTCTCTCTCGAAAGTTTTCAACCCATCGAATTGCGACATGGTACAGATTTATACCGCGTAAATTTTGAGTTCTTTTCGAAGCTCTCTTTACACTGTCGTGATCGATTGAAAACAACGTTACACACGAAACGCGCGTTCCTTTTTGTTATAAGATGCTATGACAACTGAAACTGGACAAAGACGAATCTCTCGCGTGTACATTATTTGCGTTTGTAGCGGTGTTACGAACTGCGCTGTTAAAATAACGAAATCGTACGTCTTCTCTGGGTCACCCTATACATTACGTATTTTTAGAATATATTATAAAGAGCGTGAACTCAAATTAGTATTTCTTTTAAAAATGGACAATAAGAAGAAACCGTGTGTGTGTATACATCTTTATAATTTTTCTTTTAAAGAATTACCGAGATCGTTTATGTCTATTACCCTATTGTTCGTATGGTATTATTTGCGGACTCGTAAATATTTCGTGGATTATAGCATTGTTTACATTGTAATAATAACATGTGTTTTTTATTCTGTACGGATCAGTTTGGCGGATGCTCTTTCATTCGGCAAGTGTTACAATACGTGACGTGTGGCGTACGCTTAATTTGATTTAGGTTCGTCTATTCGTTGTTTCGATGTTATCTAGTGGCGTAGTTTTGTTTTAATACGATTGAAATATGTGCGAATGCAATAAGTTTACCGTAGTTTCGTAATTTTCTGGCACGTGTATAGATTTAACTATGTTTAAATTTTTTCCCTATATATTTTCGCCGATTTATCTGCAACTTTATTACAAATGATCTGTGGTCCATTAGCTGGTTGTTTGCTAAAGTTTAGTTTTACATTGACGGATATTTGTAGTTTAAATTTGATGTTGTATACGTTAGATATTAGATATTTATTTACAAAAGAAATGTACATGTAAAAAGAACTAGAAAAAATTGGTGCGTGTAATAGTTCCCTGCCGCAGTGTGTAACTTAATATGTGAGCTAGTCCCTTAAGTCGTCGAGGATGTGTGTGAAAGGATTTTGTGACTAAAAAGATAATAATAATAACGATGAAAATTTTGAAAGAATTAATAAAGATTTAAATAGAACGAAGGACACCGGTGCAAGAGGTGAAAATTAACTACAGGTCGAAGGGACGCCGCGAAGTATAACGGTTGATTTAAGGCTATAGATTAGAATGAAATGATTAAAAATATATCATTACGCTGGTATTTCCTACCCACATGACCAGACTCCATATATGTTAATATTTTCTTAACAGTGTTTCTTACAGAGTAATAGCGAAGTATCGTTGCTATTACTAAACATACAACGAAGGACCTCGAAATTCGGACAACAATATAACAGATGATCGATGTTATCCGCATCATCGCGCGTGCACGAATAATAATAATATAAATTTTCTTAGTCATATTGCACACTTTTTTTTTTTTTAATATCTATAAATATTAATATAACGAAAATCGTGACAAATACACCTCCAAAGTTACATAAATAAAACTAGATGATCATATACTGGAACAGTGTCAGTGAATATATATATATATATATATATATATATATTGTAACGACCTGTATGATATATATATATAAACATATATACCTCCAGATCGTTAACACATATATATACACTTTTTCTTTTTACGTTACGTTGTAGACTTATATTTAAATATAAATATTAAAGGTACAACGTTACCGACTTCTGTTTTCTTTTGAGGTATGTCCGGGATGCCACGTGGGTTGGCCCACGACCGTTAATATAATAAAATAAATTAATGAAATAAAAGAAATAAAAAAAAAACGCGGTTTTTATTCTATTAAAATTTATTATATTTTGAAAAAGAAATAAAATGAATTACGATTTCGAACGCGCGCGATTTCCGGCTACGTTTATCCGCTTTCTATCTTACTATTTTTTTTTTTTAAGAATATAAGCTATGGAAAATAACTTATTTATAAAGTCGATGGAACTTTCCCTAGCCTGGATGGACGAGCTTCACGGTCGAAGCTCCGACGATCCATCCTAACTTCTTCACACGGCCAACTCTAAACATTGACTGACTAAAATTGAACTAACGAAACTGGCGAGACTGTCGGACTAAACTCCGACAAAACTCGTATTTTATTACTCTCCAGGACTCCGGAGACAACACAGGTATCTTATCCTTATTATACTTATTATTTCTTTTACTTTTGACGAAATGCCAGGTTCTTTACATTTATATTTTCTCTTTTTACATCTTTATGGTTTTTGTCTATTTTCGACGAAAATAGTTGAACCAAGGAAAAGTTCCATTGTCCCTTATTTTAGTTATATACTTATATATACATACATATATAGTCTTATATATATTTATTAGTACGGCAGCCAGCATCAGGCAACATAACATACATAGACACATATACTCAACATACTTTACTTCTAGGAATTCTATATATATACACATATACATACATATACACATATACATATATATATATATACATATACACATACATATACTAGAAATCTCCTAAATTGCCTGTTTTCGGCGGAACCCTCCGATTTCTCTTTTGGGCTAGCCAATCAGAAAATTCGGAGCTGTTTCTTTTAGTTTTTTTTTGACCAAAATACCGACTGAATCCATTTTTATGCTATATTTATTCTTTTTGTTTGCTTTTGCCATGACAATCTTTAATTTATTATATATGTCCTTTCGGCATTTTTTATACTAACTTTGATGGATCTTTTACAACTCTAATCTTATCGGCGCCAGCGTGCTTTCCCCACTACATATATATCTATACTTATATCAGTTTACCTCCATTCTATTTCCTTTTTATTATATTTCTTTTTATTATATTTCCTTTGGGAAAGTCACGTTCGCGACGCCGACCGGATGTATATACACACATACCTATATATATACTATTTCTTTTTCTTTCATCATCCACGTATATTTTTTTTTAATTTAAATTTCGATATATAATTTTTAATTCTAATTCCAGTCTATCACTTTTAACTGCTCACTAACACAAACAATGTAACAAGCATGGTTGTTACAATATATATATACGTAGGTCAAATTATTACCACAGAGAAGGAAGCAATGCGTAAAGACGAACTCATTTCTCGTGGATAGCTTTTAGAAAGTTGAGTACTGCCCTCAAAAATAAAGATAAACCCAACAGTTTAAAAATACGAATAGTATATACGTCCGGTGCTTACATATGGAGCGGAAACAAATGAAGTATGTCGTTAAGAAGCTTGCAGTGACACAGGGAGCCCATAATATTGGGCATCAAGGTATCAGACCGGAAAGCTAATGCGTGGATAAGACAGCACACTAACTTGTCGAATGTAATCGAACGTGTGTAGCGCAGTTAAAATGGAATTGGGCAGGCCGTGTAGAAAGAAGATACGATGACAGATGGAAACGAATAACAGAATGACTTTTAAGAGAAGAAAATACAAACTAGAGTTCAGTCGGTGTGAAATGGATAAATGAGGCACGTGATCGGTACAGATGAAAAGAAAAGAGGAACGCTTATATTCAGCAGTGGATCGATATAAACTCATCGTAATTGTGAATATAAATTTTATCTATTTGCTTTTTCGATCGTTAATACGTACTTTACACAACGTCGTTATAATATATCGAAGCTAATGTAGTAACACCGATTATTTATGATTAATGTAGATTTGGAGTATTTGAAATTATCACATTGTAAGCTTATAACGGATGTTACTGTGGAGAAATATTTGAAGTTGCCGTCTTTGATGTCATTATGTTTGATTTGTTGCCCGGTTAGTTTTTATTATATTTCTACTTATAATATGAATAATAATATTTCTATCTGTCGATGAATTATATATATAACACGCACTTTTGTATTTTTCTTTTTTTTTCTATAGAAACTAACCGTTAGAAGTTTTATAGCTATGGCAGATAATTGTCCTTATTTAGAAGTTTTGGATATGAGCAAGTCGTTAAAAGTTAATAGGAAAAATTTGTTGGGAACGGTGCCGTTATTAAAGCGATTGACCTTACTGAGTGTCGAAGTAAGTGTGGTATATCGTTTATTAATTAATTTACAGTAAAATCAGTGACTAATTACACTCGAACATAATATCGTAAACAAATATTTATTAAATTAATCGATTTATTATTTTTGTAATTAATTTGAAGCTATCGTTCGAGGTTATTTAAAAATGTTTATACGGCATATTAAAAATTATCTCGAGTCATTAAAAACAAAAAAAAAAAAAAACACAAAAAACAAAAAAAGGTCTATGTTATTTTTCACATCCTTGAACCATTATATATAGAACAATTTCGTCTGGAAAAAATAAACCTATCTATTAAAATATAACTGTTATTTACTTTAAAGTATTTAAATTCAAAATGTATCAGTTAAAAAATTGTTGCGCGACTTAACGACTTGAAATTATTATTATTATACGTTTTTTTTTTCGTTATAGTTATTCTTAACGGTTAATTTCTAACTTTATTCGTAGTTTTTACGCACATCCCACGTACTCCGAAATTATATCGCTCTTGAAATCTTCAAATATAAGGAAGCTGTTTTTGCTGTTTTACCTAGAGGACGTGTGGGTCTGCCTTCTTGGTACCTCCTGTCACTCATCGTTTTCGGCTTCCTAAGTCCTGCTTCATATTCTCAGCTGAATCCTTTATTTTTAAGTATCTTTTTAGATGGAGCTCGAAATTTAAAAAAAAAAAAAGTCTACATACAGATTTTGACACTGACAAAATCTTGCGGAAACTGGCGATATGTATCATTAAAACGAAATCTCCCCACTCAAAAAAAAAGCACCACTAATCGATACTATTTTTCAAACAATCTGCAAATGTGAAATATTCAAATTAACATACTAGCGAGAATAAATTTAGTCATCGATACTTCTCACATCGTTATACAATTTAAGATCCTGAAAACATCTCATACGTATACCAATATATTCCTTGCTCTTTAATATAAACACATTCCCTTATAATTTACATATTAAACGATCTCTATCAGCGTATAATTTCTGGATATAAATAACGTTAACAAACCTAAAATAATTTCAACGGAAAAAAATAGCTTTAACAAATCCAAATTTAAACGAAATCCTCGAAAATAAACCGAATAAACTTTAAACATTTTCTCTATGAAAAATCATAAAGCTTTTCAGTTGTTAGGCCATTATCGAATGGAAATTGAAAAGGATAAAAAAGAAAAAAGAAAAAGATATTTAATTTAAGAATACAATTCATAAAAATCAGAAAAATGGGAAACAATATTAATAAAACAATCTGACAGGGAATTAGGTAAACAACACTATCAACTATCAGTAATATACAAATTTTTCCACAACAATAGCCAGTAAAATAAAAAATAATTAAAAAATAGTTTTCCAATATAAAATTTATAATTAAACAAAAACCAATGGACAGTAAAATAAAAATAATAAAAAATTAAAAAATAGCTGTTCGATATAAAAATGAAATTTATAATAAACTTTTTAGAATTAATTCTTCATAAAAACTTATCGTCGAATTTAATAAATTATTTTTATCTCTTTTATTATTTCCATTTTTTCTAGTAGTTTTCTTTCTTTAAAATGTTTTTCTGTATGTAAAATAATTGTATACTTTTGATTAATATTATTTATTTTGTGTTTTAATTCTATACAAGACAGTGATAGATTTACGATGATATAATTAATTATCAATAAACTATGTAAATTAGACAATAAATCATTTAATAATGTTATGTATTTGATAAACGTACGTAATTTCGCGGGTTTAATAAAATAAATATGCGTAGTGGAATGTCCGTGATAAGGCGACAATCATGGAAACGTTATACGATTCTTCGGAATGCTTGAAATGGCTAGAGATCGGTAAACAGTTATTTGTTCGCTCGCTTGAGCACAAGAAATTTATTGTATATATCGGTTAAATCTCGATAGTTACATTCTAGTTCATGTATGTATCAAGCTTCGCCATTAATTATTGTTAGTTTTTAAGATAACGAATTATTATCGCTTCTACATTTTTAGACTACCTTTTGATATTTAATAATAGTTTATATATATATATATATATATATATAATAAATCCTATGTTATCGCTTCTAATCTTTTGATATTTAATAATAGATAAAAGTTAGTAGGTTAAACATTTAGGCTTGATTCACACTATAGGTACGGTCACGATCCGGTAAAATATTCTCAAATGAGAAACAATGTAATCATTCACACTATCGGTAACGCTCAAGTTTCGCTCCAGTCACGATCAATCTAAAAGAATTTTTGACTAGTCACGAGACCGAACCTGTCTGCATATACCGATAGTGTGAATGTTCGTTTTTTATCCGTTGCACTGAGAAAACTGGCGTCGAGTGAATCATTGTTGAATGAAAAAGGTAGAAAGGTCTATTAACACGCTTAATTAAAACTATTAATGTAACGTAATCGAACAACTAACATCATAAGGTAAACAGTGCTGCCATTATTAATACATAAAATTATATGATTATACGTAGAGTTTGTTTACACTTAACACTCTCCCTCAAACTCTGCACAGAATAATTTATGTATTATAAACAATAACGAGTTATAAAATATTTATATACTAAAAACCGGTTAAATTGCGAATTTGATTAACGCATCAGCCTTTTTCTGTTTATCATTAATTGATTTAACTTCTATAATACCTTTCTAGATATAATCACGAATAATGTAATAACGAATATCAATCGTTCTCTTTTCACCCGCTTTCCTATAATATCCATAGTACTCTCGTTATCTTTAAAAACGACACATCTAGTCTTCATACCGAGATTTTCTAACACCTGTAATACTCTTAAACACCTACTAATCGTTACCGACAATGCAATATACTAAGCTTCTGTAGAACTCGAGGCAACAACATTCATTATATGTAATTAATGTAAGTTTCCGATATTTTTAAATAACAGTTATTATTAATATAATAAATATAATATTAGTAAGTATTTAATTTAGTTTTTTATACCTCGCTGCATAAAAAAACCAAAAACCACTTTAAAACATTTTAAACGTGACAAGTGCATTACACGAAATTAATGCAAATTTAAATAATTCGTATTTTCTAGTGATTAATCGATTAATTATTATTATAATTTATGTAAACGTTTAATTTATCTCTTTAATGTTATTTATACGTCGCTATACGAAAACGTTTTAAATCATAGGAATGTTCTTTTCGACGGAAAATATAAACGATTGATTAAATATTTAATTAATTTTAAATACGAACAAATAAAATTATTTTTTTTTATTAAAAGCAGAATACAACCGAATTTGATTATTGCCGGTGTGTGAACGCCGTGTGAGTGTGGCCATACCTATAGTGTGAATCAAGCTTTACTCGTTAGTTATGGTGACATTTTTGCTACATTCCTAAGTATAAGTTATCAATAAATTCTCGCTCGTGTAAACGAAAAATGTTCATTGCGACGTATTCGACGACTGTTTTTTTTCTTTTGTTTTTTGACTCCGAACGAGATCAAAATTCGACAACAACAAATTTATTTCGATAATTAAAACAACTACAAGTAAATCTAAGTACCTTAAAAAAACGTTAGCAAATAATTAAGAAATATAAAACAACTTGAACTTAAATTAAAATTTAATTTTTACAATAAATATATTACGTAGAAAAAGTTTTAAAATGAAAAACGAAATACATTAATTTAATTGATCAAAAGCCAAAATGCGCATCAAAATTAACAAATTACGAATGAAAAAAAGGAAAAACTAGAAATGTTTTTCGTACGTTCTCGTGAACATAAATTTAATTTAATCAGCGTTCTGAATATTTAATTTTGTGTTTTTTTCCTCGATTTTATTTCTTATCTTGCAATTGTATAATTACTTATTTTAGTCTAGATATTAATAATTTACTCGTCTAGCATTTTTTTCATATTGTTTACGTGTTTTCATTTTTTTAATTGTTTCATATGAAATGCACGTTTGTGTGAGAGAGGGTATTTGTGGGCGTGTGTATGAATAAATAAAATTGCAGGTAAGAAAGTATGTAGAAATAAAGGGTATATATATATATATATTTAAAAATTTGTAAAAATTATTACAAACTCGACTTTTATTCTTACACTGTGCGGCTTAGTCGTCAGTTTTTAAAACATTATTGAAAATTACAATATTCGTGCGAAGTAAACAATGTACCCAAATAACTAGATAAATATAATGGTAGTTTATAACGGACAATTTAATGAAACGAATTAAATTGAGATGCATTTAGGATATTATTATTATTATTATAAAACGAGAGATTTAGTATTATTTTTTGACATTAATATTAAGTTTCGGTTGTTTATTAAAGTATGCCGTACCATATATATATATACATATATATATATATATATATATATATATATATATATATATATATATATATATATATATATATATATATATATATAATGAAAATGCACGTATATATTACGTATGTTATAGAATGCTTATAAATATTATTTATAACTTGTGTATTTATTTAACGAATAAATTAGTAGATTCAAAAGGAGGAAAGTTTCAAGATGTTATTTCGTCAGATATACACCTATATATCGAGAAAAATTTTAGAAAACGCCATTCGCAATTTTTATTTATTTTTTGTTATTATTATGAATTATGCAAATAAATAAAAGTATCGAAAAATTAATTGATTTTAATTTTCCAACGTAAATCGTGATGAAATTTGATCTTAATAAATATATAAATGATACTGTTCAACGGATACGCGTAAGAGAGTATATGTATTATTCGAACACGATAATTTACAGTCGAGAGAAAACGAATTATACTGTTCAACGGGTACGCGCACGAGAGTATATGTATTATTCAATCACGATAATTTACAGTCGAGAGAAACTGATTTTTAATCGTTTAGCATGTACCCATTTAGTTTTAATTCGTTTATATCTCTTTGTAACAATTTTTTCCCTCTTCCAAATCCCAATGTTGTCTTACTAATGCTAAATCACCTGTAAATCCGAAAGCCACGCTATGTGGTAGTTCTTCTTTTATCCCTCTAGAGGGCGTAGTGATGTTAAGAAACGGCCGCATATGTTATTGATCTCCGTGTTGATCTATTGTGAGCAACCAGCAGTGCTTCGTGCATGTTTAAACCAATTAACAATTTTAACTGATCAGCCCAGCGCGTTCTTGGTTTTCCTTTTTTTCTCCGTCCATTCACTTTTCCAGTGATTATTAGACGTTGTAGAAAATTTATATCTCTCGCAATAAAGAAGCCAAGAAATCTTTTCCTTATTCTGCTTGACAAACGTCTATATGTATTTTCAACTTCTGCAAAACATATTCATTAGTCTTTCGGTCCATCCACGATATTCTTAAAAGCCTCCTATATGCCCAGCTTGATGTTGTAGTACTTGATACATTTTATTTGTATACATTATGCGGAATAGTGGCGATAGATTACTACCTTGTGGTACACCAACATTTAACTTAGATTTTTCACTGTATATATTATTGATGTTTACTATGTTATGTCTATTTGTAAGAAAAGTGTGAAACCATTGTAAAGATGTTTTTAATTCCTATATTTTCAAAATCTTCTAGTAATATATCATGTCTAACTGTTCAAAATATTTAGAAAAGTTTACAAAGAGCACCAAACTTTGCTGTTTGGCTCTTACAAAACCATTTACTGTGTTTATAAAATCCGTTAAAAGTGTCAGACGTATTCTTTTGATATCCATACTGATTTTGACTAATTACATTGTTGTCAAATAAATAATTACTCAGATTTTTGCTACGTGTTTTTCTAATATCTTCCTTAACACTGTACCTATTGTTATGTGCCTGTAATTTTGTCTCATTCTGTGATTTCCACTTTTAAAAATTAGCCTAATTACGCCAATTTTCATTTCATTGGGTATTTGTCCTTCTGTCAGAGATTGGTTATATGAAAAGGTGCTCATTACATTTTTTTTTCAAATCTCTTATCCTAATCCTGTCATAACCCACGGATTTATTATCACTTATTTTTTCTATCATCTCTTTGATTTCAATCCTAGTTATTTTTATTTTTGGTACATAAAAGTTACACATCTCACCCGTCTGGTCTTTACTCTCCTGTGATCTGACTTTAACCTATTCTGCAAAGAATGTCATAATTTTATTTGCTATTTCCATGTCTTTACCTACATACTTTAATCCCTTGGTATCAGAAGATAAGTATCATCCGGCTTTAGAAATTACTGTTCAACGATGCTTATTAATTAAACCTGATTATGTTACTACTTATCCGGTGTATAGGTTTGGGAAACTTAACAATTTTTCTACTGTTAGAAGTGAAGTTTCAAGAATAGACTGGACTGAGATTTATAATATTACTAATACAAATGAGGTAACACATTTCTTTTATACTAAGATTTATGGTGCGCTTGATAGGGTTTTACCTAAGAAATCAATTTTTAGATCTAAGTATCCCCCCTGGTTTACACAAGAAATAAAACACGAACTTAGATTCAAAATGAAATGTAGGAAGTCATATCGCAGAACAGCTGACCATACTGATTACATAAAGTTCAGTAGAGTAAGGGCTGAGATTAAAAAGTTGATTCGGCTATCATTCAGAAATTATGTTAGTAACGTTTAAAAAAATATACAAATCAATCCCAGTAGATTTTGGTCATTTGTGCAAAACAAGAGAGACTGTCGTGTTTCGCCTACATTTATGAAGTACAATGGCGGAAATCTTGAAATCAGTGAGGATATATGTAAATCTTTTGCTGATTATTTTGCTTCAGCGCATTCGTGTGGACACACATTAGATAATGGTGACACTGAAACTGCAGCTAGTATTCTTAAACTCAACTCTATTTCTTCTTGTGAATATGATGAAGCCGTCAAGAACTTGAAGCCTAAATTTTCTACTGGTCCTGACAGCTTGCCACCGTTTATATTTAAATTGTGTTCTGATTTATTAGAAAAGCCTTTAGTGTATCTGTTTAATCTAATATTAAAACAGTGCATTTGGCCTAATTCTCTTAAAACATCTAAAATAATACCGGTATATAAATCGGGTGATCATCAGCTGATCACCAATTATCGACCTATCTCTATACTCTGTACACCTGCTAAATTATTAGAATCTATAATATACGTTAGGTTGAACAGTTATTTACTGACTAAAATTATGCCTGAGCAACACGGATTTATGAAGCACAAGTCCACTGTGACAAATCTAGTTACATACACTGATCAGATTTCTAGATTCATGGATTGTGGTTTACAAGTTGATAGTATTTACACTGATTTTAGTAAAGCATTTGACACAGTCATTCACATCTACTGAATAAACTAAAGTTGCTTGGACCGTCAAAAGATTTTATAATATTATTAGAATTCTATTTATGTAACCGTAAGAGCTATCTTGTGTATAATGGCTACCGTTCTAATGCATATTCACCTACTTCAGGGGTTCCACAAGGTTCGAATTTGGGTCCTCTTCTATTTCTAATTTTTATCAATGATATTGGAAAGAACCTTTGCTCAAAATTTCTTTTATTTGCTGATGATCTCAAAATTTATGCTCCTATATCTTCACTAGCTGACTGTGAATCCTTACAAACAGATTTAGATAAGCTGGTTCTGTGGAGCAAAGAAAATCATTTACCTTTCAATTATGATAAATGCGTCCACATGAGTTTCTGTAGAAATAGAAATAGGTACTCGTTCACTTACACGATGAATGGTAAGCAGATAATTAAAAAATCTGTGGTGCGGGATCTCGGAGTTAATATTGATGACAATTTAAAATTTTCAATACATGTAAGCGATGTTGTTAATCGCTCTTATAAAATGCTAGGTTTTATTATAAGAAATTCATATGTGTTTAGAGATCCATGGACGCTATTGTCGCTTTATAATGCATTAGTGCGTAGTCCTTTAGAATATTGTTACAAATACAAATAAGTATATTTATGATAATTTGTACAGTTACAGAAAAGACGAGTAAATAAAAATGCGTATACAGAGCAGCGTTAATGCTCTTACTACGCGTCTTAAAGTTAGCGTACAACGAGGTCATGCATTAGTTTATAAATTATGCTATATTTTTACAGGGAAAAATACAACTAAAAAAACCCTGCATAGCCGAAAGATAAAGAAATTAATTATGGTTTAGATATTAATAGAGTGTATTAATATAACTAAATAAATAAGGAAATAAAGAGAGAGAAATAATGATACATTAATTTAAAAACGAGACTAATTTATAACGACCTGGATAGTTAGACAACCCGGTGCTAAAGCAGCGAATGTTTAATCCGTTTGTGTTTATATTTTTTATATTTCTGGGTCAGTGAGTCGTGAGTATAATTTCCAATACGTTGTACGATATGGTACTGGCTAGTCAGGAATTTGCTATAGAATCTGTTAGCTTTTTCCTGTACAAGGTCAAAGATAGAAGGCTGGTTTAAAGCTGTATGCATGTCTCTTATCTTAGTGTAGTATGGAGCATTGAGTATGATACGCAGGCATTTATTTTGAATAGTTTGCAATTTATTAATGGTGGACTTACTAACACCAGACCAAACTGGGCAGGAATATAATAATATCGGCAATATGTACGCTTTGTATATTATTAGCGTGTTTTGAACACTGACTTTAGAGCGTTTGTTAAATATAGGGAAAATTTTGTATAATCGGGAGTGCGCTTTGTCCGTGATATGTTTGATGTGATCATAAAACGACAATCGTTTGTCCATGGTGAGACCAAGATATGTTAATCGGGATTTCCAAGATAGGTGTGTATTATTTATTTCAATGTGATGAGTTACTTGTGGTTTACGTCTAGTAAATAGGATAGCTTCCGTTTTTTCGGTGTTAATTTTAATTTTCCATTTTGTGTAGTATTTATATATTTTATATAGTAACTATTGGTGAGTCTGTTTGTTATTGTATCGATTCGATAAGAAGATGTAAATAAAGCAGCGTCATTCGCATAAAGAGAAGTATCAACATCCCTCAATTGCGGCAAATCATTAATATATAAAATATATAAGAAAGGTCCTAGGATACTGCCCTGCGGAACTCCAGCAGATAATATTTTACTACTCGAATAGGTGTCATTTATCTTAACAGCGAACTGTCTATCGGCTAGGTACGATTTTATAATCATTATAAGTTGCCTGGGGAAGCCATAATGGATCATTTTATATATTATGCCATGGTGCCAGGTAGTGTCAAATGCTTTTTCTACGTCTAATAGCAATAGCCCAGTATGTTTGTTTAGATTAAACTGATCTAGTATGTGATCACTAAGGCGCGCTAGTTGCATAACGGTTGAGAGTTGGGGTCTGAATCCGAACTGAGTTTCGTTTATAATATTATGTTCATCTGAGACATTTTTTAATCTTTGAAGTATTACTTTTTCAGCTATTTTACTAATGTTACTGATTAAACTAATAGGTCTTATGTTTTTGGCTAGTGAGCTATCTTTCCCCACTTTTGGTATGGGAATAACAGTAGAAGTTTTCTATATTTTAGGGTAATGACCAGTGATTATGATAGCATTAATTATATTTGTTAAGTATACTACGGCTATTTTAGGCAAGTTCTTGATCATTAACGTGTGTATTAAGTCTTGCCCAGTAGATGATTTGCATTTAAGTCTTTTTATGAAATAACTTATTTCTTTTGGTGTGACGAGCTTAATTGATGAGTCAGACGCCGATGAAACACTACAATATTTACGTACAGTGAGATCAACTTTTTTTGTATGAGATATGGTGGAGAGGGTTATGTTTTGATTATGCACTTGATAGTAATGCTGAGCTAGGAATTCAGCTTTATCTTTATCAGAATATGCAATGTTTTTATTGTGTGTTATTGGCGGAATAATAACATGTACATGCGCGAAATTTTTTGTAATATTCCAGAGGCTTTTATCTGTGGTAGACAATGATTTTAATTTATTATTCCACACATCATTACGATGTTCTAGGAGCTTAGTTTTTACTAAACGTGTCAAAAAGTTTGGGATTGTTTTCAGACGAGTTGTTTTATGTTTTTGGTGTTGTTTACGAAAAAGGTTTTTGATTTTTATTAACATTTTTATGCTATAAGTAATAGGCATGGGGTTAGTGTCAAGAGCTTTCTGCGGAATGTGTAGTTGTGAGGATCTTAAGATAACATCATTAAGAAATGAAACTAAGTTATTAATCTCGTTGTGAGAGTGAGGACGTGTAGGTATCTTTAGAGTGTTGTATATATAATTTCTGTAATTATTCCAGTCTGCATGCCTAAAGTCATACACATATTTTTCAGGGGCCTGCTTAAAGGATTTATTAATTTCAAAGTAAATTGGATTATGATTCGAGCTTAAACATGAAAGAGATATAGGTTTCGTGACATAAGGAAATTGCTTGCATAATACATGGTCTATTACACTGGGTCTCATTTGATTGGTAGATGGGATATAAGTGGGATGTTTTGGGGAAAGAATGGTGAAATTTTTGTTAAATGATAAATCTAGTAAGATTTTGCTCAATTTATTATTGGTATAACAATTCCAAATTGTGTTTCTGGCATTAGAATCCCCTGTGACTATAACTTTATTAGCTGAATGCATGAGCATTGCTATGTCATGTTCAAAGTGAGTGCTGTTTGGTGGGCAGTAAACCGAATAAAAGTGAATTATGTCATTCTCAATTTCAAGAGCGACACCTACAGCCTCAATGTATACTGTTCAATTATTTGGGATCCGTATTATAATAAATACATTAGGTTAATTAACAAAGTTCAGTGTAAATTTTTAAAATATCTATATTACCGTATATCAGGTATTTACCCTAAATATATGAATTACGATATATTAAGAAATATAATGGATGTGAGGTCTTTACAGTACAGAAGGAAAATAGCCAAATTAAGGTTTCTTCATGATGTATGCAACGGTAGAATTAATAGTGAGTATTTAACATCAACCATCTACGTTGTACCAAGATCAAATAGGCGATCGAATGGTTTTTTTAGTGAGCCGCGTGCACGAACAAACCTCGGTTTAAGTTCTCCGTTGCCGTCAGCTTTCCGCTTATATAATTCTCTTTTGAACATATTTCCCTGTATGGATATATACTTTGATAAAAGATATTTCTTTAATAAGTTGCTTCCCGAACATATTTTGCGATGAGAACAGGAGTCTCGTCTATTCCAATGGTTCTAGATTGTTATTATGTGGTGTGTGTTTGGTATATGTGTTCCTTTACTAATGTACATGTAGTATATACGTTAAGGTTTATATTGTATTTATTAATTTGTTGAAGATTATTCATCCGTTTATTTCGAGTAAGATTGTGTGAATGATGTATGTTTTAATGAGTGTGAGACTTGTAAATGAGTGTAGTTTTTTTGTTGTGTTTAATGGGTGTGAGGCTGGTGAATGTGTTCAATGTCAGTGGCGGCTCGTGAATTTTTTCACATGTACTCGCTTAAATTCACGAACATAAAAGAAATAAAAGTATTTACTCTAAACATTTTTTTCAATACAAAAATTTACACATAAATAAATTTGGACATTACAAAATTAATTACAAATAAATAATTTAAAAAATAATAAGTATGCTAACAATTAAGTAGGCAGGTTTTAATCTAAAAAATTATCGATAAATGAAATCCACTCTTCTACCATTTTTAACAAATTCGTTTATAACACGATCGTGAAATGTAACGTCGCGACGCAACTTGCTCAGGACATCCTTTTCAATGGAAAGGACAGTTAATTCGGAAAGTCTTTCTTCTCTCTGAGTGCATCGTGTATACGTATTTATTCTTTTTAAAGCTGAAAAAGAGCGCTCAGTCGTTGCAGTTGTAACTGGTATAGTGATAATCAGAGCACATAATCTTTTAACTTCTGGCAAAGCAACAGAAAGACCAGAAATTTCTAAATGTTTATACAGTTCGTGAACTGAATAATGGCGGAACTCCGGAGTGCTGTGTACCACAATCAGTTCGGATTTTAACTTGGTCATGTCAAAATTCTTGCCATGAGGATGTCTCATTAATGCTTTGAATAAATTATCAGGAAACTTTCTTTCATATTGAATGAACATGTCTTTATCTAATAACGCTAAATATTCCAGTTTTTTAATCTCTGAAAATCTTTCCACAATTTGCATTGTAATATTGTCCATGATTTCATAAAAAAGTCGTCGGTATCCTACAGCCAGATCTTCGTCATTTGAAAAATTTCCAGTTCGTCGTCTTTTTACACCAATAGTGGAGATGCATTCATTCGAAGTTTGATCATAAATTATCTGAAATTCATCTCGTAGTTTGTTCAAAAAAGTTTTCAGTATCTGTACTTCTTTAGAAGCTAACTGAATATCGAATATTTTTTTCTGTAGGATATCAAAAAGTTTTGTGGCATGTGGAAATATCTTTTCAAAAATTTTTAGTACAAAATTGAATTCAAAATCTTGAAGATTATGGTGAAATCCTCGAGCGCATGCTCTAGTTTCGCTATCCCACACATCAGGCTCATCCATCATATTTTCGAACAATTTTACTAAGTCTTGTTTTACTGCGGAAACTACTTCAACCAACTTGCTATTAGAGTTCCATCTAACAGCAGATGTAGAAGGTAATCTTCGTTTTATTTGTTCATTTAAAAAATGACAACGTTTCGATGAATTTGAAAAAAACGCTGAGAATCCATTTAAAGTTTCAAAAAAAACTCTACATTCACGAATAGAATTGACGCTCTGTTTTAACACCAAATTTAGTTGATGTGCATAGCAATGTACAAATTGAGCTTGTTCATATTTACCCGTCATCAGTTTCTGCAATCCATTATGTTGTCCAGCCATCACAGCAGCTCCATCGTAAGTCTGCGCAATTAATTTCCATCCACATTCGTATTCACTTATAAACTTGGTGATATGATTATACAATGCAACAGCAGTACGAGCGTTGCTAACGTCTGAAAAATCTATAAATCTTTCAACAGCTTGATGTTCATCCGAAATATACCTTACCGTTGTAGATAGCTGAGATTTTTTAGAAATATCAACAGTTTCATCCAGCATAATAGATACGAAGGTAGACTTGTTAATTTCGGTTTTTATTTCATTTTTAACAACTGTACTAATGCACTGGATCAATTCGTTTTGAATAGTTTTTGACGTGCCGCTAAAAACAGTAGAGAATTTTAAATGATGCGCCAATTTTTCATCTCGTAATGCTAAAAGATTCAATAATTTGACGTAATTTCCTTTATTATTCGAATCCACTTTTTCATTGTGGCCCCTAAATGCTATTTCCTGTTGTGCCAAATAACACGTTACATCTATTAAACACTTGAGAATATACCGATTCTGCGTAACTTTTTCATTAAATTTAGTAATTTCTTCTTGATGAGTTTTATTAAAGCAAGATTCTATTGTATTCTTAGCGAACGTAACTAGAGAAATCATAGCATTAACATGGGAAACCAACTTTTCATGTCTGATTCTTAAATTATTAAAGTTACTCATATCGACAACACCTTGATTCAGATTTCCAAATGCATCTTCTTCTTTTGTATTAAATAATAAACAAGGCCAACAATATAACTTCTCAGGGTTTAAACATCCGCATAACCAACTGTAATCTTTGTACCACTGCACTCGAAAATTCCGAAAATATTTCTTTTTACCATCATTTACTTTGGTTTTTAAACTTAAATGTGGTTCAGGCTTACCAGTTTTTATTATTGCAAGTTTCTCATGAAATGGTCGAGAACTAAATGGTTTTTCAAATAAAGGTTCCATAATTATGTCTTTTTTATATAGTTAATAATTTTAAAAAATCACAATCGTATTCGAATACCGCGAAATTTTTACAAACGGCACTACAAGACGACGAAAAATCAAACAAACCATGTACAGGCGCGCGTCTCTAAATCCAAACAATGTACGTCTATAGTGTATACTCGCTAAAGGAGAGCGATTATAACTCCTACAAAATAACTGAAATATGCTCCAAGTAGTTAGAAAGAGGGAGAACTATTACTGCCGATGTACATTCCGCTTCCTCTGGCTGGTGTATTGACAAGGTCATGCGTTATTATACGGTACTCGCGTTTCAAAACGAGTACAGGTTAATACATCGTATGATTTGATCGATCCTATAATCTACAGCACAAATTGAAGGCGTTTCAACCTAGCGAACTGCGTTCTGTTATAATCGCCAGCCAGTACGAGTACAGTGCATCATTTAAAATGTAAGGTAAACGTGTATACTGTATATGCGCCATTACTCTTAAAGATTATTATGTATCCGCACTGGTAAACTTTTTGCATTCGCAAATGTAATTTAGTTTCATTTTGAAGAAAAAGAAAACTATAATAAAATTTCATAAGCTGTATTCTTCCATTTCTCTACTGTACTCGGCGAGTACAGCGATTACACATACGAGCCGCCACTGTTCAATGTATTTTTTTTTGTATTTTATTTTTTTTTTACTTTTAATTTTATAATTCAGAAAAATTATTAATTGTATTATTTTATTTATAAGCCTACACTATAATTGGCTGTTAGCTGTTGTGTGGCTTCATTAAATAAATAAATAAATAAATAAATACTGTTTAATTATTTTACATTTACGTTATTCCTTTCTTTCCTTTCTATTATTGATCTCTCTATTTGACATATTTATTTTGTGTTACATTAGTCTTCAAAATTTGTTTAGTATAATATTGTTGCCTGTTTTCTTTTATTATTTCTTTAGTCTTCGTTCGAGATTCTTTCTACAACCTTTTTAATTTTTTATTCCGATTTTCCGCCATTTCCGATAATTATACCTGTTATTTATCATCGGTATAATTTCTTTTGTCATCCACTACTTTATTACATCCGTTTTCCTACGTTTATTTTTTCTTATAATCGTATAAGTGCTTTCTTCGTATATTCGTTGCCATTTTTCAACTGTTTCATTATACCTTAATTCTACTCATGTACGAGGAAAGCTGTTTCAATTTTGTTTCTGTACCAAGTTTTTAAGTTTTACTTCATTTACCCGTTCAATTGTACTTCATTTTTCTTTTATTTCTGCATACACTTTTACAAGATTGCACCCTATCATGTAGTGGTCACTAATTTTTGTTTTTATTAAAATTAGAAATATTTCATTTTATCAATATCATTCAATGAGTGTTTTTATTTAACCATAATTGACTATTATAACCTTTCGCCTCCATTCTAGTCACCTAAAATAAAAATTCCTTTTTTATTACCATAATATCTCCTCCAATAATTTTCTTTTTTAGTTATTACATATTTTTTACAGCCCACCATGTTACACGTTTCATATTTTTCTTCTTCCACTATGTTAGTTTCTGTCGTTACAAAACTATTCGCTTTAGTCTGTATTATACACTATTGCACTTCTAACCATGCTTCCCTTAAAGATCTTACATTTAGTGCATTCATTATTCATAATTCATCTACGTTTTTTTCCAACTACAGTCCTCTATATTATTATATATTTGTATCATTATTATTATTTTTAAGCTATTATATTTTTCACCATTTATATCTCAAACATATCCGTACACCAGATTCATCCAAAGCGTGCTTATTAAGTAAGATTTAACTATTTTAATGATAATAAATCGCAGTTATCTACTATATGTTTCGATCTGTACTTCTTCTGAATGTAAATGTGTCCATTTCTCGTCCACACGTACTTCAAACCAATTTCCTTTGCTTTTTGCGTAGTTTAATATAATAATTGCTTATTAAAAAATGTCAAATTTTCGTTTATGTAAATCTTATTTCGAGTTTCCGTGCTAATTATGTCACCTCTCTATATTGTTCTTCCTTTTCTATTTCGAAGTACTTCATCCGATTTTAATCGACCTAATCTGGCAACAATGTTTTATCTTTGTTACTATATAATCTGTGAGCTGCTCGTATTTGTTCTTCTTTGATTTCCTCGCTCAATCTAGACACCACTTTTTTTACATTTTCTCCTTGCTGCTCCGGAATTCCATGTATTTCAATATTCTCCTTTCTTGTAGATTGTTCCAGGTCATTTACTCGGTACGTAAGTACCTTTATACGGTCCTCTTTTTCTTCATTACTACGTAACAAGCTTTCCATTTTTCTGTTTAATTTCCACTCTTAATTTTTCGTTTTCTTTACGCAGCATCTCATATATTGGCAGATTAAATAGCGATGATATATCCAAAACTGTAAATTTATGGGTAAATGCCTTTCATCGAAAATATGAGTAATGGAGAGAATGCATTGCTTTTTTTTTTGGTACTTGACACCACATATTCTATAACAGAATTCCACATGCGATATTTGCGGATAAAATTTATCCAGCTATTTATTTATGTCGGTACAGGGATTATGAAATTTGTTACTACTTTATATTTTATTATGTTGCGAATATATTTCGAAACTCAGCATAACTGGTTATGTAATAAATTACCGAGTTTCTAAATTCAAAGTCTTATGATATGAATACACTTCATCTTTATTTTGTGTTAATTACTAATTTAGCAATTCTGAAGTACAATCGTGTACTATTGTGATGTTTATCACTTTTTTTTCTCTATTTTCTAATTATTCTTCTCAATTATTTTTTAAGCATATTTGTTGTGGTTTATTTATTAATAATAATTTTTAAAATATATTTTCTATTTTGTATATCATAGACTACAATTTAAATCAAAAATCGATTGACTTCATTTCCAATAGTCTTCTTTCAATGACGTAACAACGAAAAAATCTAACAACTACCACACACCGTTGATCTATTTAAGCGACCTAAATGTGATTACATATTTATTATTGCACAAATAATACTACGTTTAAGTACGCATAATTAAAAATTATCGTAGACATTTAAACATATTAATTAAAAACATTGTTAAAAGCCAATATGTGGGTAGTTTGACATTAATGTATAAATAAACAAATGAGAAAAATATAAACATAACAATACAACACTCATTACAGAACTAAACAGTAAAACAGTTTTCATTTGAAACAAGCGATGTCTGCTATAATGTCCAAATTAAAACAATGCATGACATTTTAAACTATACCTATATATAAGAAATAATAGAAAACAGGACCTTAAAATGTTTTAATGAATGCCGCATGTCTGCTGACCAAAATGTCAGTGAAATTGGAAACTACGATTATCAGTCTCTACGACACAAGTATAAAAAATATAAACATAGACGAATTAAACATATCTTACTAGGGTAGTATTTAAAATTCAATGATATTATAGATAAATTTTATTTGATTTATTTTTGTATTCTTTTCTCTTTTAAATTTTATAAATAATTTTAACCATTGTGCTTAAAATTTACTTATGAATTACATGTTGCAGGTTTTTTGCGGAATTTTTCCTGTAAATTTCGTTAAGCAATAAATGTTTATAACTATCACTCGTGTATATTTTTAAAAATTAGTATTAAGTTTATCGGTTAAGAAATGTTTTATATTTCGGAACGATAGAACGGTATATTATAAGTTATTTTTTTCTTGTAAAATTTATTAATCAAAATATACTTCTTTTCTTTCTTAAAAAAAAAAAAAAGACGTAATTATTTAAGGCTTGCTGTTGACCTGCTTTATTTTATGACTTCATTCTAGGTCTCTGCCTGGCCTATACTGAAGTTTTACAAGTACATTCAAAAAACCGTTAAACCATTGTTAGGCTGTTGTGTGTGTAGCTAGCTATTTCAGTTTACATAAATTACCACGCTTACGTATGAGTATTGAACTATTTTAAATTTATTGATTTACTGTTTAATGTTTATCATTGATATAGTTTATTAATTTACTCGGTTTTTTCCGCTTGTGGAATTGTTCGTATTGAGGTAAGTATATGCATAATAAAATTAATGTTTGATATATTAACATGAAAGTTGTTCCAGTATCTATGAAGAATTTTTTATCTTTCAACTAATTATACATGTTAAGGTTTAATATTTGACGTATGTGTGACTACATAACTATGTACTAAAAAGGTAACTGTGATTGTCAATTTCTACGACACAGGATAAAAAGTATAAACAATATATTATACTTATTTTGCTTGTTCAGTAAAATAAATATATTTCTCGCATTAAATCTGGCCTTTAATTAATTGCATTTTTTAAATATTACAAGTATATGTATGTTAAATTATCATCCATTTATGTGCAAGTCTGTAGGCCTATATACATATTTTTGTGTATATATATATATATATATATAAATCTTGAACTGGTTTATATCAGGTTTTATGTTTTTCCTGTGGCTTAATAGGAAGTAACATTATTTTCTAGTTTTTAAGAATGTATTTATGCTCGCAATTTTTATATCTAGTAAAACAACATTTCTTTCTAGTTTTTTCCTATTATGATAAAATGTTATAGATTTTGGTATATTAGTTTTTCTATAAATTATATCACTTACCTAGAACTTTCAGTTGACAAGTAGTATAACCTATATTTGTAGCGCTCGTGTGAGTTTTTAATGTTCATTATAATTCAAATTGATAATGCACGGTTTTTACGATTTTATGTTTATTTTTTGTACGTTGTTTAATTTAATATTAATATGTTAAACGAATTTTATTAATTTATACATATATCAAAGTACTTAACATAGCCGTGGTGAAATTTTCCATTATTAGCATTTAAACGCTACCTCGTTCATATACGTGAATATTTATATAGCGTGCAATTTGTTAAAATTTCAAGTAACGTTACAATATCATAATGGGGTGATATATTTACGCTTGCGATCATCATTTGCATCGACGTTTATACGTTAAATAGATGCGCGTAAATTAAGTTTACTTTTAATTACATTTTTTCTTTAATTATTAACAAATATGAAATGTGTCTACAAAGTTATTATTATTTGTAAAAGTGAAAACGTTTTAGATTAAATTTACGTTAAATCGGTTTTAAACTTGCTCGATAATTTCTTAAAAGAAACGTTTTAATATTTCACACGCCGCTTTTATTTAAAAACATTTCGTACTCGTTTAAACTTCAATTCGTTTATCCGTTATAATTATACTATAAATTATACTGGTTTTTATTACAGCGGATAATAGATTAAAAAAAAAAAAAAAAAGTACAGATGGCTCCGAAAAAAGGCGGGAATCTTTACGAAAAGTCGAAGCCCATTGCAACTGGAACCGTATTGACCGATTTCTCGAAAACGAAATGGAAAATATTTGAAAAGATCGGTCAGGGTGGCTTCGCTGATGTTTACGCGGCGAAAAAATTATCAGAATCGAACGATACTGACGATGTTAATAACTACGCGATTAAAGTAGAACCGCAGGCAAACGGTCCGCTATTCAGTGAAATGCATTTCTTTTCGAAATTTCTCAAGCCTAGCGTCTTAAGAAATTGGCAGCAAAGTAATAATTTGCCGTTTTTAGGAGTTCCCGAATATTACGGTAGCGGTTATTACAATGTGGAAGGTTTCGAACATCGATTTTTAGTAATGAATCGTTTCGGCGATAGCATAACCTCGCAGATACGTCAATCTGGAAGAATCAATTTATCAAATGTGTCCGTATTTTTACAACAAATAGTGGACGCGTTACAATTTATACATTCGAACGATTACGTGCACGGCGATATAAAATCGGAAAATTTATTATTAAAGTATAGTCGTAATTCGGATTATAACACGAAGCAGATTTATTTAATCGATTACAGCTTGGTTAATCGTTGTTATCAAAATGAAAACATCGTAATAAATAAGAAATGCTCCCATAACGGCACTATATTATTTTGTAGTCGCGACGCTCATTTAGGAATTTCGACTAAACGAAGTGATCTAGAAAGTTTAGGATATAACGCGCTTATTTGGTTCGACTATAAGCCGTCTTGGACTGACGTTACAAACCCGGAAGTTGTGAAATTAAAAAAAGAAGAATTTATGGAAAACCTAGCCGTCGAATTAAACGGATCCGTTATACCGAAACAACTGATCGATTTCTTAAGCTACGTCAACACTTTACACCATTTACAAACTCCGGATTACGAATATGTGAAGCAATTATTCAAAACTATCGATAACGTCGGGGAAAAGCCTATTCGCGGACAACAAACAAAAAAAAATATAATCGGCAAACGCAAAAATATCAGTAACGGTGACGCCAACGGTCGTAGTAATGGAATATCCGCAGCATCGAGAAAAACCCCGAAGAAAATAGAACAAAGCGACAGAGTGACCAGAAGTAGTAAGTCGCGTGAATAAATTCGCATTTGTTATAATTTATTTTAATAAAATTTTTGAAAATATACAAAACGAGTGTTGCGTTAATAGAAGCGGTTTTGTTAAATATTGTGTTGGATTTAAAGGCTTCAAAATTATTTTTGTATTTTTTTTTTTAGTAAGTTCCGCGCTAAATTAGCGTAATAATTGAATTATATAATATTATATATATATGTATGTAAAATTAATTAAAAAGTCGATGATATTTGTTGTTTTTTTTTTTTTAATACGAATAACGTTTTTGTGAAATTGATTATAATTGAAATTATCTATTAACGTTCATTTATTTTAGTATTTAATTATGTCCATTCCGAGTATATTTACGATTTTAAAAGAAAATTGACGATATTGACATGGTATTATATGGACGCTGAGGTTGGAGAACTGTTGAAGTGTTTTCATTTTCTTTAATTACTCCTACCAATTTTAAAAGTAAATACAACACAGCTTGTATTCGTAAGTTTTAAATATCGTATCTTTTATTTTCTATTAATAATAAATTTTTCCTACTAATATCGCTGTTCAATGTGGTAAGTCGAAATAGAAATATTATCCTATATATTTTGAACACCGCTATAAGGTTAAATTTTGATAAATTGCTTTCTGCCGCTAGACTTGTAATACTTTTGAATTTATATACCTTTGATGCGATGTTCTCCATGTTATCCGATTTTCAATTTATTACTTTAATAAATAATGTTCGGTATTGCTGTATTCAATTCAATGAAAAATATAAAATCGACTAAAATAGTCCTCTTTCCCATATTTTTCTTTAAATAGTGTTTAATTCAATTTACAGCATTATAAAAATTTAAAAATCATTGTTTTAAATTTTGAGGGAAAAAACAACGTTTTAAATATTGTAAATCGTATACAGTTTATTCGAACACCACATGTTAATCAACTTTATTATAATACTCATTTTCTATTACTCAGTAAGTACTCGCGTGTACACGCCGTAATAAAAGGAAAAACATTATTTGAACTACATTAATTCAACGAATTTGAAATTAACGATAATTAAAATATCTCATTTCATTAATATTTTACTTTTACGATAATTTTAAAATTGAAATAATTAAAATATAAATTATACACAAAATCACTGAATTAGATTAACTTTAAAAAAAGAAATAACGTGAAAGATCACCAGAAACAAATTATATATCTAAACAACTCGTTATCGATGTTTCGCGAATTAAATTATATCAATATTTACTACCGTGATCTATAATAAGCCTGCGATTTTCGAAGAAGTAACATAAATTTCCTCGTGTGCTAGCAATGTACAATGCGCTCACACTTAGCTTTGCCTCTACCAATGTGAAAGAGTCATTAGTGATTTTTTGGTTATTATATTTTTTTTTTTTGTCTACTGGTTCGGTGATATTTACCTAAGGGTCGTTTTGCACGTTAGTATAATTTTGCATCTTATTGATTTAAATTCTGATTAATTTATAGCGTTGCGGAGGGTGAAGGATATGTATTCAGGCTATACCTGGAATAACAGACGAAAAATTAAAAGCTATATGCGTACAGAGTTCACGTACGAATGACGGATAGAGCGAAGAATTAAATCATTACAATAAAGGATTATGACAAAAATTACGACGCTTTAAAAAAGTGTATGGTCTGAAATTTTTTGAAATAATGAATCTATCTCATTGATTATTACTTTAATGTGAATACTTTTTGTTAAAAATATCGAAAGATAAAATTTGCATAGTTAGCGAACGAGCTGATAATTTATTAAATTCACGGTAGAAATAATGGATGAATCATAATATCACAAAACTATCTATTTTAAACAAAATTATATAACTTTGAAAATTTCTTATATAAAATTATTGATGTATGTTTTGAAATGAACTTATAATCGTAATTATTTGTTCCGATAGTATGTTGTTTTTTTCTTTCGTGAAATATTAAATATATTTTATTCAAAAGTTTAATCAAATTTTAATTACACTTTAATATTATTTGTAAAGTGTGTGTGAAAAGATTACAAATAAATACACGACGTCTACCCTTACAATGTTCTCCACATATACTACTACACCAATCATTAAGTCAACATTTGCTATCAATAGATTAAAATAATGTAAATTTGAAATTATAATTCACATTTATAAAATATAACGATTAGTAACGTATGCGGTAATCAGACGATGCTCTCGTATTAAAATTGTAGTGTATTTAGCAACACTGTAAAATGTTCTACGTTGTACAAAATGTATGTTCATATTTTTCTAATAAAGTTATAAATGGTTTCTTATTCTCCGTTTCGTTATTATAAAGTGTAAGTTTTCCTAGGTTAGAGGTTAGGGACACAACACGTGGCGACGAGGATGTTGAATTTTCGAAAATTAATGTGATAAAAATTGGTAATACAAAATTTAAAAAAAAAAAACATGACAAATTTGAATTACACTTTCCGAGAGGAAATATTGGTAAGATACATGAATTTAATCCGGAAAAAAAAATGATTTTGAAGTATGGACTGAAATTTTTGAAATATATTGCCAGGTAAATAATATTACAGAAACAAATAAAAAAACCATAACATTGATTGGTACAAAAATTGATAAACCTCAAGAAATTTATTTGGAAACGCTTATGAATAAAGTTAAAAATCATCTTAAGCCTCAACCAACGATAACAGCAGAACGTAGTAAAGTTCATTCTTCTTTATATGCCGTCTCCGTCACGAAGGTTGGCGATCAACATTGTCTTTTCTTGACATGGCAGGAACATTTCAACAGGCGAATGATAAAACCAACGATAAAAATCTTTTGACCACGAATTTTGAAGACGGCCTCTTAATCTTCTTCCTGGAAGCTTTCCTTCCATAATGAGACGCAAAATTTCGTATTTATGCCCTCTTGTGGCCCAAATATCTTGTTTTTCTTTCTTTTATCAAATTTAATAATTCCGGGCGCTTCAATTTCATTGTATTCGGAACTTTTTTCTTTGTAATTTTCTGTATCGACGAAATTTTTAGCATGCGTCGGTACGAATATAATTCAAAGGCCTTTATCCTTTTTTCCCGAGTTAGCATAGAGCGCGTAACTTTCACTTCAGGTAAAGAAGGATTGAGAAGACGTAGCATTTTAGCATTTTAATACGCAATTGGAGACTTAATTCCCTTCTGATGAGCGGGTTTTTCATTTTAATGAGCATTGCTCTATACGCGATCTGATTTTTTTTAGAGTTGCAACTATCGTCAAGCAGGGTACCGAGATATCTAATAGTTTTGACCTGTCCCAACTATTTTAATCTTACATTGCACCGGTTTCCTGGAGAACAAAATTACTTTTGTTTTGAAACTGTTGATTTTTAATCCGTAATCTTTATTGTGTTTTACCAGTTTATTAATCATTCTTTGTAGTTTGACTGTTAGCTATAATCAGTCAATCATCCGCACATCTTATATTATTAAGTGTGATTCCATTTATTTGAATGTTTCCATCATTCTCATCAAAAGCCTTCCTAAATATTTCCTCTCATTCCCGTATAAAATTGGAAAATGAAACAATTGCAAACTTTCTAATAGAATTACAAAAGATAAGTCAAACTTGTGATTTTAAACAGATGCTAGAAGAAACATTAGTTGACCAAATTGTTCATGGAATTCGAGACGAAGCATTAAAAAAAAGCTATTTCAAGAAGTAGAACTGGATTATAAACGAACGTTGGAAATGATAAATGCATGAGAAGGAACAAGAATAAGTTTGCAAATGGATAAGAAACTAAATTATCAGAAAGTAAATTACATTCGTGGTAAACACGTTATAAACTCAAGAAATGAAGTATAAAATGCAGTTGTTGTGGTCAATTATGTATTTAAAAATTGTACATACGAAGAATGTTATTGTATATGTAATCGTAAAGGTCATTTGGAAAAAATTTGTTTTAAAAATAAAAACTTTAAAAATATTCATAAAGAAGACAACGCCGATATGATAAAAAAACGAAAGGTATACAAAAAGTGGTGGTCAAAATAAATCGTATAAATATGAAAATAAATTGCGTAACACAAATAAAAATAGTGATAATATAATTGAAAATGATGAATATATGTTTTAAATACACTTTTTAAAGTAGATCAAGACGATAATAATGTAAGCAAATCTATGTTTTTAAATGTTGAAATAAATGGAATTAATTTTAAAATGGAAATAGATAACGATGCTGCAATTTCAGCTATACATGAAAAAAACTTACGATATACATTTTAAAGACATAATTTTAAATAGACCAAATAGTTATCAAAAAGCATACGATTATAAATACTATAGGGTATATTTTTGTAAAAGCCAGATTAAAATGTTGCTAAAAAATTACGATTGTTTGTAATTAGAGGTGGAAGTCATCCGCTCTTAGGAAGGGAATGGTTTCAATCTTTAGGAATCGAATTACAAATAAAACTAAATGATTTAATCGTTAATAATATAACATCACATAATGCTCAAAATGTTGATAAATTATTAATGAATATCAAGAAGTTTTTACAGATATATCGGGAACATATAAATGAAATAAATGTGAAATAGTATTAAAAGAGAATGCCAAACCAAAAATTAGTGTTAAAAGAAAAAGTTGGAAAGGAAATTGATCGATTGGCGAAAGGAGTCTTAAAACCTGTACAGACAAGTGAATACGGTACGCAAACGTTGCTGTATCGAAAGGTGAAAATAAATTTAAAATATGTGGTGATTGTAAGGTAAGTTTAAATCCACATATTGTCGTTGATAGATCGAATATTGAAGAATTATTTATTAAAATCGCAGTAGGTGAATATTATTCTAAAATCGATTTATCCCATGCATATCGACAATTAATTGTTGACGAAAAATGTAGAAAATATTTAACTCTGAGTACTCATAAAGGTTTGTTTGAACCAAATAGACTTTTTTATGGTATAACGTCAGCGTCAGGTATTTTTCAACGTGAAATTGAAAAAATATTTTTAAATATAGAAAATGTTTGTTATTTAGATTATATTCTAATAGTGGGAAAATCTGAAAATGAACATTTAAAAAACTTACACCGTTTAAAAGAATAAGGATTAACTGTAAATTGTAATAAATGCCAGTTTAAAAACAAAAAAATTCATTTTTGGGATACATTTTAAGTAAAAATGGAATATTTTCTGATCCAGATGAATGAATGAATAATAAGTATATTTAAATTGTTTACAAATCAGAACAGATACATAATAAAATACGTATACCGAGCAGTAGTACGGCTCTCACTACGTGACTTAGATTAGTGAACGAGTCTTAAGTTAGCTTAGAACTATTAAATAGACGATTTTACAGGGGAAAAATACAATAAAAACCCTGCGTAGCGGAAAAAACGGGATCAGTTAATATTAAGAATAATTTACGCGTTAAATAGAGGTAAATATAAATAATATAAATATTAATAATAATTTACGCGTTAAATAGTATACATATATGTATAGGTAAACTCGTACATACTACATACAAATATAGAATGAGTATGCTTATAAGTATAGAAGTACAAGTTGTGTATACTTATATGATTAAATAAGTATAATATGCATTATAAATAGCGACAATTACGATCGTTCTAACGTAATTATTAGTCCTTTTCCTGATCCCAATTCGGGAGAATTAGAATTAATCAATGCTGTAAGAAAACTTAAAAAATTTAATAGGCTAAGGATGTTGCTTGAAGGATAATTGTGCAGAATATAATTAACGAATTGAAAACGGAATTAGCGTTAATAGAAAAGAAATGATCGAAATTATTTATAGTATTTAAATGATGAATGATGAAAGCAGCAATCACGAATGAGAACTTTGACCCGTCGGTAAATATGTGCAAATCATTAGGATAAGATATTAGTAATTAGGATACTGTGCTTAAAGTGTTGAAATATATCTATTAAAGAGGTAATATTTTTTGTATCATAAAAAAGGAAAATCGTGGGGTGGAAGGAGTGAAGGATAACTTCATTTTGGAATGTAGTAAGGTTGTTACGGATTATGGCTAAAATGACAATTTTTATTTTTACTCAAAAGGGGACATTATCAAAATTGCGGCGACTGGGATAATATCAAAGTAAAAAAGAATATTTTATACTTATTAAGATTATTATTATTATTTACGAAAATAATAATTACCCGCAATCGAGTAATACGTTGGTAATGCTCTAACTCGAAAAGTAGGAATAGCTAATTATTGTTAAGTGCATTTTTCAGACGAACATATTTGTTTCACAATATAGCTGGTGATGATTTCAAAAAAGAATGAAATTCTTATTTTTTTTTGTTTTTAAAAAAAAAAAAAAACTTCGTTATCAACATAGGTTTGGAAACAGCCACTTGAAGCCGAGTTTTTTCTGATGTTCATAATTTGTTCATTAGACAATACTCTTTCTACTGGTGCAATTCAGACAGGCATAAAATATATTCTAATTGGTTTTCAGTTTGTTAATTCTAAATTTTAGAATTTCTTCAAAGTATTTCTGGAGGAACGATGAAAATAGGACGATAGGAAGTATGCTCACTAGGTGAGGAATTAGCGAGATGATAAATTCTATCCAGTTATTTAGCTGAACTGCAGTGTTTAAAAAATTATTCAAGCAGTTTAAAAGGATGGCACAAGTCGCAGCTTGGCAAGGAAGAATTTTTATATTAAAGAGATAGTTGTAGTTCAACGATGCGATTGTAGACGATGGAAAATTATAGTCGGTATCAATATAAGAAAATTGAGATACTAGTTCACCAGTATTAGGAGTGTCTATGGAGCACCAGAATTCACAAACATAAGGAATTAACTTGTGTAAGCCTATAGGAGAATGTTTGAAATTATTTAAAGTTCAATTGCGTCTGCGTCTGGTTCGATGTCAGCTGACAATCTTATCTGAGTATGGTTCGATGGAACAACTAATCACATTTCTTTTACTTGTCCGACGTTCGATCATAGTACCGGTTAGTCATTCTAGTGTTAATATAAATAGGCCTTCCTTAAGGATACAACATTCATTCTGTTTGAACTTTGAAGTATTTATGAAGTTGATACGTGTTTTCATTAACTGTGATTTCATTTTTGTGTATATATATATATATTGTTTTATCTCAATTTTGTACATTTAAGTATCGTGTTAATTTATTAAAAATAAACGGTTTGTTCTTATCTGATTGTTAATCTCTGTTAAGATCAAATCAGCTGAGTTCTGTATACTAGCATTATTTTAGTTTTGAAGATTTTTTAAAATATCTAACAGAGAGAATTAAGCGTACCGTTAAATACAAAAGGAACTCTTTTAGTTCCCTCATTTTTATAATCTAAGCAGTCACCTGTAGAACAAACAACTTTCACAAAAATCGCTTGAATTTTTTTTTTAAGTAAGCAGAATACGCCGCATTCCGCCAAGGATTTCAATCAGAATTTGTATTTTATCTGTGGGAAAACTGGTAATGCCTACTTTATGCAGCGAGTAAAGTGGTTATATAAGTAAACATGAAATATCAAAAAGGAAATTATTGGGAGATGAGATTGGAGAATAGTAAAAAGAAAAAAAAGTTGTCAATATTATCTTCGAGAAGAATCGATGGTGGTGAATGTTAAAGTATTGAATGGAAAATGGGCATTATATTTAATATATTTTGTATTAAGGAGGTGATAGGACATCTCGATGTGCTCAAAGATCCAGATTGAGATGTAATGAAGATAGATCTAAGGCATCGGTACGACCGAATGAGCGAATAGTATTTGGATTTATCGAATGTATATAGAATAGGGAATATTATTTCAAATTAATATTGCAGCTTGTCTATAACTATCACATCTGCCATTGTGAAAACGTACATGCGGGTTAAATGAAAATATGAATGAATCACTTAGCTAAGTTTTTGATAAAAGCATGATGTAAACTAAATTAGTGGAAAGAAATGTGTCAAGGTTTGTTTTCGATGATTTCGTTTATCTGCTTACCGTCAGTTTGTTTTGTGATTGATATGTAATAAAATTATGGGATCAGTTGTACTGTTACTATAAGGCGCGACCTTTGACATCAGGTGTATACAACCTTTTTGTAACAATCGTCCAATTATAAAGAAATTAGGTGGATGGGTTTAAAAATAGAGATTGCAAGTCACCAGTGACAAATTTTGACGTGTTCTTAAGCGAAAAAATTCGACGAGTGTGCCAACTAATCACTGAGATTTTCCGAGCCTGGATTGCAAGAAAAAATACTGCAAATTCAATAGTTAATATACATGTTTTAAAATAAAAAATTCGAATATTTTATGATGCGACGAACAATAGAATAGCATACTAGAACTTAATATAGTTTACATGCCTAGTTGTCCACCATTATGCAGTGGTCAAGTCAACCAATCCTCCATCGTTGCAATGCTTGTCATCAGTATTTATAATTCTCGAGAGTTCGGAATAGAGAACAACTTGCATACACACAGTTTCTTCTTCAGTCAGGTCCGTAGTTATTGTGGCTAAACGGCCATGTTGAAATCTGTGTATCGAATGAAAAAAGGAAACAGTTTCGTCCAGTGCGATTGAAATCCATTTGAATTTACATATTTTCCATTTCAAAGAACTTTCAATATATACTTACATATCTTTTTCACGTTGTTTGGTTTAGACTAGTTTATGGAATTAATAGATTTTTATCTGTAAATAAAATATGACCTAGGATCATCGCTGAATATTGTTTAACTAATTCTTCATCTGCGGAAGGTTTTAAAAATATCTGGTTAATATTTTTGAAATCTTAAAACTTACTTCTATTACTAATTCCGAAATTTTTATTAACGTTTTAAACAAGCTTTGTTGTTTTGTTAATTTATTTTTCAAATTGTTTACTTTATTTTTTTCACTTGTTTTTTTTTTTTTTAAATGGTGAACAGTTTCTTTGCAAATTAGACATATACCTTGATATTGAATAAAAAAAAATCAATATAAATTACTCTATCTTGAAAATACCGCGATTCTTAAATTTACATTTTTTCGACAGAGATATTTTGTAAACTCACAATTACAGGGTTGTGAATAAGATGTCGGTAAAATCATAAGAGCAAAGCCACATAATTAATAAACTGAATAGCCAACTGATTTTTAGCTTCACTCCGGATTGCTATTGCAAACTACAAAGGATGGGGGTAGAGGAAATTATGTATGCTTAGATGCGTGAATTGATTTATTGATACACAACTTGACGTATCAGTAAACACAACTTCTATCCAGTGGCGGCCCGTGGTTAAAAAATCTAGCGGTTGCAAAATTACACCTACCCTCCCGAAAAAATACACACGTAAAATTTTTTTTGTTTTAAACAACATCGGAAAGTAACATTAATAACGTCAATACCGACAAAGTATAATGCAGATACAAGAACCATTTAAAACCGTAATCAGAAAAACTAAAAATTATTAACGTAGATTATCGACCCCAAGATAAAAAATTGGAACATTAAATCGAAATATATTAAACATTTATTCCTGCATGAATAAGTACAAAATTTATACAATTAGAGAAACGTATAAAAATTTTTAAAATACTAAAACGAAACAATTCGATAAACTCTCTATATATAATAGTCGAATTCCATTTACACAAAATCCTCTTAAAATAAAATGATCAATTACCAAATAATAACGCTTCGGTAAGGAAAAAATTTTACCTATATTCGCATGGGTCGGTAATAATAAGAACAACATAAATTGAGAGAGAGGCAATGAAATGATTCACACATGGACGTGTACACAGGAAAAGAAAGAAACGCTGATAGAAATTCGTAGAAGAAAAACTAATCTTGGAAAGAGATGAAATATAAGTCTTAGACTCTTTCATTCGTTAGCCGGTAGTATGTGTACGTAACCTCACCCGCGTGTTACGAACAACACGATGAAAAAAATCTATTCCTCTGCGTCACGTGTGTGTACTTCAAGGACTTTGGTTGTAAAACGACTGCAACCAACATTCGCCCATAAAGTCTCATGTAAACTCTACATACATATAGTATTAGGCGCAACATTTTCATATAACTCTGTATATAGCTTTCCAATGCCTTCTTCAGGTTGCATCTATCGTAAAACAAATACGAGTGTATTAGCCTGCCTCGCTAATAATCTTCTATTTCATATTTATTCATATAGTACATAAAACATACTCGTAATAATCGAAGTCTGTAAATCGACAAAATACAGTATTAAATAAACAATTCCAGTATAACGTTCTTTTTGATACAACAACATTGTAAAAATGCAAAATTTTCTTTCATTATGTTTGAATAACGTTATAGAACAGGCAGTGGGACAGAGAAAAATAAGTCATGGTCTAGCTTAGGTTGTAGTTTTCACTGAAAAAATTCGACGAGTGGATGGAAATTCTTTTATAATTTCATTATTATTATATATAGGCATGTATATATATATTGGTATGCATTAAGTATACGTGTAAATATATAAGTAGATACATAATATATTCATTTTAAACGTAATAGCAGAGAGCGCGGTCGGGTTTTTTGCGATAAACAAATTATATATCTGAAAAACTACCTAGTGCTTGTAAAATTTTCTTTCTATATATATTTTTGTTTCTCTTTCTATATATATTTTTGTTTCTCTCTTGTTGGACTCTATTCTTGTATTTTTATTTGCCAATTTTTTGTTTCTTTTATTAACGTCGTACATAAACTTGTTTAAAATATTACAGGGGAATTTTCTTTCTTGCCATTTATATTATTTCTTTCCTTCCAATTCCTTCCAACTTTTTTTTTTTTTACTCTCATATTATCTAACTAGTTGACTTTTGAAGTTTTCACCTTTTTCTCGTTCATTGCCAAAAAGTACATTACCAGCTTGGATAGTAACCCTCAATTATAAAAAGACTTGGGTAGAACCCTTAGTTATTATTGTTATTAGATCGATTATTATTTTTGCACTACCGCAGGTAAAATAAAATTTATATTGTTTTAATGTCAGATGGTGTAAATTCTGTCTGGTCCTGCAGACGTATTTATTCTCGTGGACTTAAAACTTCTTCAAGTTTGTTATAAAAGAAATATTATAGGGGTTGTCATTATCAGAGAATTCTTTCAGAGGTATTTTTTTACATTCTAGCCGACATTGTAACTGTTCATTCGATAAATGGCAATTACTTGATATGTGTGTTATGTAATGTGTAAAAGCTTCTGCTAATATGAGCGGACTATTATATATTTTATTTTTAATAAGAATGCTGTAAAATCTATTTCGATACGAACCATTCATCGTGCGGATTTTATTGCACATTGTTGAAGGCAATGTTGCCGGATTTATAAATTCCTGACTTTCATTTTGCCTGTTTGAAAATAAACTTAACTTTAGCTCCTTAATTTTTGATAATTAATACGATGTCCTAGTATTGGGTTGGTTTTTATTATTCTTGGGGCCTTTCGTCGGTTTTGCAGAGCCGGTTTGCAATCATAGTTCCGGCGAGGGTTTATTTTATTTCTGAAGAAACAAGTTTTCTCTGATACTGAGTTTTTTGCCGCTTATAATATATTTGCCGATAATGTTGAGGTAATTGTATTAATATCCTCCGTTATAAGGTCGACTGTTATTTTATTTATGTCGTTTTGATACTTTTGCCAGCTAGCTGTCTTAAAGTTCCATCTTTGACGAAAGTGTATTACTGGGACGTTTTTGAAAATATTTATTATAAGCGGCCGGTGATCACTACCCGCTAGATCATTATGTTCTGAAACATGAATTATTTCAGAGACACTGGATATGATTAAATCTTTACTATATTTTGTTAGAAAAAGTTTAATGACTGAGGCTGTTAATATTATGTATTATCAAATTGTAGTTGTCAACTGTGTTAATTATCTTTCCTCTTTTATTCTAATTTTTGAACTTCCAATTAGAGATGTGTACATTTGTGTCTGCACAAATTATGAATGATTTAGTTGATCGATTAACATATTCATTTCATCCTGATTTATTTTCTGTAAGGACGGTGTATATATATGTTACATAAAGTGAATTTTTGTTCCCCTTTTCAATAGAGACCGTTATATTTAGAATTGTGCTGATAGTATTTATTTCAGAATGGTATATTCCATCTTTTACAGCTGTAAACATACCGCCGTGTGCTATGTATTCAGAGCTTGGTTTACCAGAAGTATATTATAAATGACTTTAAGTTTACTATTTCGTGTTTGTTTCTTGTACGCAGATTATTGTTGGATGATTATAGTATTTAGAAATCTTCATAATGATGATAGCATCGGTTACAATTCCAGTTTAGAATACGTATGTTCATAGTAATTTTAATTAATTTTTTTTTTTTATGTTTAGTTTTTATTTGCGTTTTTATTATTTTTTTGTGAACTGAATTTTTGCTGTTCTATTCTTCGGAATAGGTTTATTTTCTACGAGCATATTACATAATGCGTGTACATCTATAAAGTTATTTGGTATATTAATATTTCTCTTTACCCGTTAATTTTGGTAACATTTACGTAATAAAATAAATGATAGATCCCCACGTCTACTTTCGTCTAACGTCAACCCGAACCCTCTATCTATCATTGGAGCTTTAAAAATTGCCCAAAACCGCAAATTTAACCCCAATTTTCTCAATGAGTATTTACTACAATAATACGGGAATACCACAGTTAGACCCGTATTTCAATGCCGTGTGACTTTTGTTTAAATAATTTTTCCAAATCTTGAACCGTTCGCGAATTATTGCGAAAAAAGCGAATCTTGAAAAAATCGAAAGGGTCGTCCTCATTGAAATTCTCGGGTTCAGTTTTAATTTTTTTTCGCGGTTTTTTCATTTTATACGATAGATCTTGTATAGAAATGACTATTTCAGGAGTCGGAACTGTTTAAAAATGAATACGTCGCACTCTATTCCCTGCCAAAGGTAGCACGTCAGCAATCTTTAAATATTCGTAGCTCGAGACCTATCGATCGTACTGAAAAACGGTTTTCTATTTCAAACTCGTCATTTTAATATCTCATATATCGGTTTTATAAAACTTTTTTCAAACTGGAAATTCAAGAAGGTCACCCCCAAAAAGTGCCCCAACATTGAATTCCGACTACGACTTTATTTAATAGTTTTTCCTATGAAGATCGAATCAGGTAATAATAATTTTTTTCTTATCTCTAAGCCTAACCAAACTATAGCGGGAAAACCGATTTTGCTAAAGTCATATTACGATTAAAACCTTATGTCGGGTTTAAGAATTGTTTCTCTTACTTCATACGATAGGTTTTATAAGAAGATCGGACCGTTTAAAAGTTCATACAACCTCTGCAACACACCGCCAAAGTTGTCGATTTCCAAACTTCCTACCTCTATTACTCAGCCGGTATTGGTCAGATTGAACGAATGTCTGTGTAAAACGAAATAAGCGCAATACACAATACAATACAATTATTAATAATAATCAATCGCTCGTGTAAAACAAAACAAATGTATAAGTGTAATACGATATATTATAAATGTATACAACCTGTCGCCTGCTGTACACTATCCTGTTTATAACATGGACGAACGACATACAACATAAACTCGAATCGTATTTGTGAATTCAGAATTGAACATAATAATTCCCCGCATTCAAATGTTTAAATCTATATTCATCGGCAATTGAATTTAGGACAGGAACGTCTACATGGGAGCGTACATATATAAATGATTTTACAGACGTGAATAATATACAATTGGTGAAAATATTTTGACTTATATTTAAATGTACCGTCGGCGAATATTTCTATGGTCGGTGTCATATAACATGTCGTGATGGTAATTTGATAATCCTTGGTATTTATAAGTTTTAAGTGTTTCTTGTATGCTGCATAAGTGCGCTATTGATAAAAAAAGTGCATTCATGAATACACTTTTAAACTTTCATGGGTACGTCTATGATTTTTTTTGTCTGTAAATCATGTTTACACCGAAAAAATTAATGAAATTAGCTACGAAAAGATTAATTTCAAATTGAGAATTGTAAGCAATTTGTCACGATTTTATTCGTATTTTAAGTGTTTCTTGTATGCTGCATAAGTGCGCTATTGATAAAAAAAGTGCATTCATGAATACACTTTTAAACTTTCATGGGTACGTCTATGATTTTTTTTGTCTGTAAATCATGTTTACACCGAAAAAATTAATGAAATTAGCTACGAAAAGATTAATTTCAAATTGAGAATTGTAAGCAATTTGTCACGATTTTATTCGTAATTTTAGGTTTGAGTACACATTTTATAGACACGGCATAACTCATGTCTTAAAATATACTCTTATATTAATATAAAAAAGTAGGGTTAAAAGTTTATATGTAACTCAGGTGCTGGAAATACCAACGATTTTTCATACATTTGAAATATCAATTCAATGGGAGCAACCGACCATGGATATTATATATACACTATATTGTAAAATATGGAGGACAGGCGTTTGATCACTGGAATGGTGCCATTCCATCATCATACCTATACATAAAAAAGGACCGACAATCGATTGCAGGAATTACAGACTAATAGCCTTAAGGTCGCACGTAAGCAAAATTATGTTGACAATAATTAATGAAAGACTAAAACCATATTTATTAAAAGAAATTTCACAAGAGCAGAGAAAATTTATTCTAGGGGTTAGGGAGCAGATAATTAATGCATGACAATTGATTGAAAACCCACGAGAATTTGATGTAAACATGTCGTTGACTTCTAAGATGCTTTCGATTCTGTCAAATGGATGAAGCTGTGGAACATCTTGGAAATTGACAGGGCTACAAACGCTCTTCTTTATTATTTAATATATATATATATATATATATATATATATATATATATATATATATATATATATATATATATATATACGTAATTTATTAAGAGAAGAATATTTAACGATTAAAATAATAGTATCGCCCATGTATCTTAAATTATTAACTACTGTTACTCCTATCGAAATTCCGCCTTCCGACTCGTTAAGTATTCTTCTCTTAATAAATTACGTACATATATATATATATATAAATTAGTGTGTTATTCAGAGGATTGTATACGGGATTATTGTCCATTATTAACACGCAATGAATCGTCACGTTCGAGGGTACGATATCTTGCCAATTAAATAATACTTTAATATTAATCAGCAATTCTTTTATAACGTTCAGTTGATACGAACAATCTATAGCAATAACCGGATACTTTGATACATACGTAGTATAGTCGACCATAGGAATATCGTGTAAATCGTAATAAGAAGCTTTAAAAATTTTTTACCATTTAAAACAGATTAGCACATTTATTTTCGCTTTATTTCAAATTCAATCTTTTTCTCTCGGATAATAAACGTTATTATTCAATAAAATTTGAACGGTTTCTAAATTTAATAAATCGTACAAAATATTTTTTTCTTTCTGGAAACCTATTAGTATGTACTTGGTGTTTGAATACGATATCCGAATATCCCAAGTAAATCCTGATAAAATGGAATCATTAATTATTGCGCAATCCTGGCCTTGTGTAGTTAACATTTTCAAGTGGTTCAGTCAGTCTATTGAAAATCATCTTGCAGGTAAGGTTACTGATGCGACCTGTGATTTTTCATTGTTTATTAATTTATGTGAAATGATCGGTTTTTGATTAATTTAACGTATTTTTTTTAATTCATGTGCGTTTCATTAAAATATCCTAATAAAGCTTTTCTGATATTGAATTATACAAGTAGATAACGAACCTTTCATTATATAGTTCGATCATTTTAGTAATTACAATTTTATAGAAAGGTGTTTAGTGTTTACAATTAGTAATTAGTATGGCGCAACTATTGATGATAGTGTGTACAACAGCAATGTTCAAAGATGACCCTCCCTTTAGCTTCACAGATCTGTCGAACATTTCATTCCCTGATAATTCAAACTATCGCACTGTCTCAAGTAAAGTTGTTCTCAGTCTGTTCAAAAGATCCCTCGCAGTTAATGTTACGGAGGCGAATAGTTTTTTTTCATTGTATGAAATTTAATTGGTCGATTTCTGTATAGCAGGTATGTACCTTTTTTCATATCATTTGTTTTTAACATATACTATTTTTTATCGTAATTTATTATTTTAATGCAGATAGATCTTTACAAACTAAATATAAAATATTATATATATATATACTTTTTTAATGATATTTTATAATTAGGTTGCAAGGATCTATTTTAAGAGGAATAAATATATAACAAGTAAGTATATATTTATACATATATACATATATATACCCACATATATATGTATGTGTGTGTGTGGTTGTGTTTGTGTATGGTATATATACTTTTTTAATGATATTTTATAATTAGGTTGCAAAGATCTATCTTAAGAGAATAAATATATAGTTTATTATATTAACCCCAGTTAGATGGTTTTAGCTTAATAGTAGCAATTTCATAGAATAATTTTATTAAATTTGTAGGCAAATTTGGATGATATCGATGTATATTGATCCTGGATAATTTATGTTGTTGACTTTTATTTCACAGCCAACTTCATTAGTCAACTCTACAATTCAACTACATATTCCGATGCAACTCTGGTATTTCTTCCCTAATATGTTATTCAGCCTGTTCGAACTCTTCTCACAGGTGTTACAGGAGCGATCGGTTCAGTATGCATGACATTAAGGAAATATTTTTTCATTTTAACCTAATTCTAAAATATTATGTTCCTCAGATTTTTATTATTATCATATTAGCCGGTAATGAACCATATATCATATCGATCATTTCAGTTTAATAATCACGATTTTATGAAATCAATTTACTAGTTTTAAAAAATTGGTGTGCTAATGTGGATTATTTATCACGAGCATTGAAATTAATAATGAAAAATGGGTTTTTAACTGTTACGCAAAGTCGCCAGACTATAAGACATGCCATTGCTTTGATTTGCATTCACAGTTGAATTGGTGCCTTTGGGGAAGCACACACGCAATGTCTTAAAAATGTGTGGGTAAGTAGTCACTTACCTCTTACACGGAGACGGCAATTAATGATTATGATGATATATGTATATTTTTTTTCTAGTAAAAGTGAACGAGAAACGAGAAATAACTGATTATTTTCTATATAAGGTTTTTTTATGTTGCTGGGCATGACAGAAATTTTGTAAATTTGCAGGAGACGGTTCGAGTGAAATGCATGGAATAATGACATAGAGTTTATTTTAAAAATGATTATTTTCTTTGTGACGATTTTCATTTTTATAATGGTTTTTCCTTTCACTAGGAAAGAAGGAAATTTCATAAATTCGTAAAGAGACTGAACGAGGCATCTCTTGGGAAAACTAGAAACTTCTAGTTCAACTATGAAACAATAGAATGCGCAGTCATCCTTTGTAATCGCTTTTGAAGTCATTGGCTTGATAATACATCTCTTGGGAAAAGTAGAAACTTCTAGTTCGGCTATAATACGATAGAATGCGCTTGAAACATTGGCAGGATTGAAATTTCATAAATACACAAGGGTGTGGCCAGAGTGAATGAATGATCAGGATCATCGAATCATGCAGCTCCTCTGATTGGTCATTCATTTCATCACCTGATAATATAGAATCATTAGGCTTGTGTAGTTAACATTTTCAAGTGATTCAGTCAGTCTGTTGGAAATCATCTTGCATGTAACGTTACTTACGCGACATCTGATTTTTCCTTGTTTATTGATTTATGCAAAGTGATCGGTTTTTGATTAATTTTATAATAAAGCTTTTCTGATATTTGATTATATAGTTCGATCGTTTTAATAATTACAATTTTATAGAAAGGTATTTAGTGTTTTCGATTAAGTAATTAGTATGGCACAACTATGAATGACAGTGTGCACAACAGCAAAGTTCAAAGATGTTCCTCCCTTTAGCTTCACAGATCTGTAGATCATTTCATGCCGTGATAATTAAAACTATTGTACAATCTCAAAGTCAAGTTGTTCTCAGTCTGTTCAAAAGATATCTCACAATTAATGTTACAGAAGCGTTTTCATTGTATGAAATTTAATTGGGTCGATTTCTGTATAGTAGGTATGTACACTTTTTTCATATCATTTGTTTTTAACATATAATCTTTTTTATTGTAATTTATTCTTTTAATGCAGATAGATCCTTACAAACTAAATATAAAATATTATATATATATATATATATATATATATATATATACATATATATGTATATACATATATGTATATATAATGTATATACACATATATATATAATGTATATATATATATATATATATATATATATATATATATATATATATATATATATATATATATTAATACATCGAAGAATAGCGTTAGGTTGGAAAAAATTTTGGTCATTAAAAGAAATATTTGGACTTAAGTTAAATCGTACTAAAAAAGCACAAATCTTTAACACATGTGTCCTCTTTACCACTACTTATGGCGCTCAAACATGGTCATTGACAAATAAATTGTGTAAAAAAATACAAATAGCTCAAAGAGCAATGGAAAGAAAAATGATTGGGGTAACTAGGTTGGATAAGATAAGTAACAAAATAATAAGATCAAGATTGAATATGGAGGATGCTTTCTCAAACAATACATGAAATGAAGTGGAATTGGGCTCTGGACTTGTCATGCATTTGGAACCGAACAGATGGGCCTGGAGAAGCACGGAATGGTTACCATTAGACAAGTGAAGCCCGCGGGAAAGACCAAAAACCAGATGGAGCAAAGATATCGTCAATCACACAGGAAAATATAGGATGTGTAAAACTCAAAGTCGTCAGGAATGGAATCAATTGGGGAAGAAATATGTGGATGCTTGATTGGAGGAGGCCAATGCTCGACAACGGGCTCAAATTTCCTGTTTTAAATATAGTGTACTACATCATATTTATTATATGAGTATTAAGGTTATAATATATAGAATATTATACATGGGTATGTTATAAATAATGGAAATAAAGGCTTTTGTATTTGTATTTGTGTTTTGTGTATATATATATATATATATATATACATATATATATATACTGTTGTGTGACTAACATATAATGTTGTGAGACTTTTATCCTCGAGATTGCGACGATAAAGAAATAAAATAAAAAATAAACCGAAATTAAATTCGATAATATTTTATTCTAAATATGATAGTAGTGTAATAATAATGATAGTAATGTAATAATAATGATAGTAGCGATGATATAGTTATACAACATCTCTCTCCTTAAATAAAAATTTTACTATTTTTAAGAAAAGTAAAATTTTAACATATATACATATATACATGTAACTATATACGAATATAAAATCGATAAATTACTCCATGTTCACTTTGAGTGACGAGTCATTCCTTGATCGGAGATTATAACGCGGTATATTATCGTCATCATTCAGCGTAGTCAGATGTAGGTCTTCATTGGGCGTGACTTTATTTTTACGACAGCAATTATTTATTATCTTCACGAAACAGCCGTCATCATCGTTACGGTTGGGTCTTCCTTTATTTTCTAAAAAATATCTTATTAATTTATAAAATTTGTATATATAATACGTTCCAATTAGGAAGATCAAAAGTGACAATGTTGTCTGCATGGTTGATGGTGATAAGTAGTACTGATAATCCGTCGTTTTCTTATCAATTTCCTTATCCAATTTATCCAGTATTTTGTAATCTCATATCGGAAATTGTACCTTCAGAACATAGTAGTGATAAAATGATTGGTTCCTTTAATACGTAGAGACATTTGTTATTACGTAACTTCTGCCACATATCAGTAGTTAAGGAAATAATTCGTGTCTCGCAAGTATTTGGAAGCCTTGTGGTTGTTTTAAGAAACAACGTTATCTCACGACAGATATCGTGATTCACTTGTTTAATCAATGCTTTGGTACAGATAAACTGATCCGATGAAATAGATAAACAATTAAACAATTATCGAGCTCTTTATACGTTACGTAATTCGTCAAAATCATACTCATTAGGAGATGATTAAAGGAAGGTTAAAAAAAAAACGATAAATATGAGAATTATTTGATAAGGATGGAAAAGGAATTAAGCGATATAAATTATAATCTAGACTATTTACGAGGGGGTATTTCTATTGAAAATATTAATAATTGACCAATTTAAAATACTTTTAATTTACAAATGTCCTAATATCGGTAAATACTTTTATCTGTTAACGGTATTTGGAAATCTTGGTCACTAGGTAACCTAGCCCTTGTAAGTTCATTAATTATTTTCTTTGGTGTAATGACCGATGGATGAAGGTTATTCCTCTTAGAAAATAAAAAAGCATTTATTACATTGATATTTTCCAATAGGTTGTTTTTGTTTTTATTCATTTTTGTCTGTAAAACAAGGTTTAATCATGCTTGTATTATATATTATCTTTTTCTTACCTATCATTAATTCAACAGTATTATTGTTGTTTACAGTAGACATTTTGTATGGTCCCTTGAAATTAGGTTGCAGTTTTCTTGATAAGCCTGGTTTTATATTTTTATTTATTATATAAACCAAATCGTTTACCTTAAATTTCCACGGATTAATTTTTTTGTCGTATTGTTGTTTCGACTTTAACTTTGAATTAATTATGTTATCTCGCGCTATTTTATGCACCGTATTTAATCGTAATTTTAATCGATCGTAATAATTGTCGTAAGTATACTTGAATTCTGGTTCTCTAATGTGCTTGGTATAATTGCCTTATGTCCAAATAATAGTTCGAACGGGGTTTTTCCTGTAGTTTTATGAATACTTGTAACAAAACATACTATGTGAAATTAATTCGTCCCAATTGTTATGTTTATCATTAACGAAATGTTTTAAATAATCTTTTAGAGTGAGATGAGATCGTTCTAAACTACCATTCGTTTGTGGATGATAGGGTGACGAAAAAAATATGTCGAACCTTATATAATTTGGTTATTTGTTTTATTAATTCAGAGGTAAATTCTGTTCCTTGATCCGATAATATCGTTTCAGGGATTCCGAATAAACTAAAGAATTTCATTAATTCTTCAGCTACGGTTATAGCTTCGTGATTTACGATAGGTATAGCGTACGAATATTTGGTAAGATCATCTTTCATGGTCAATAGGTACTTATTTCCCTTCTCAGTGGTTGTTAACGGTCCTACAATATCAATAGATAATCTCTGAAATGGATGATGATTTGTCGTTGTTATTTCCATTGCGTTTTTTACAGGTTTGAAATTGGTTTTATTGATCTGACAAGGTCTACAATTTTTTATAAATATTTTTATATCTTTTTTCATTTTCAGCCAGAAGTAATTTTGATTAATTCTATTATACGTTTTATAGAAGCCGGTGTGTCCAGAAATTAATGTTGAATGATTTTCTTCTAACACCTTTTGTATTTCTTCCCTTGAAGTTAATGTGATTCTTTTATTTAAACATATAGTAACATTAATTTGCGATGTGGGAAAAACATATGCAATTAGTTTTTTGAATTTTTCGTAATTTATACTGGACTTAAAATCGTCTTGACAAGTTATGAAAACTTGTTTTTCTTGATTTTTGATCAACAACTCTTTAAGAGTTTTTATCGTGTCGAAAAGATAACGATAATTTGTTTGGTCGAAATGCGTATTTTTATAGATGCTTAAATATAATGTATTTTTATTATTTTTTATTATGTCCACGGTTTTTATATCAGAAACATCGAAATTTATATTAAAATTATCTTTCGATTGATTTATTAATGTATTATCGTTAACATTTATTTTACTACAAAATATAGCTATCGGATTTTTCGTAAATGTATTATTTGTAGTTTCGTTTACTAGAATAGGTTCATCGGTAATATAATGATATTTAATAAAGTCTTCGTAAGTTTCAGTTTCGTGTATGTTAATAATATTAATATTAGATACCTTTTTATCTATCGGATAACGAGATAACGCATCCACCTTATTTTTTCTACCTGGTTTGTAAGATATTTCGTAATCGAATTCCGATAATTTTAATCGCCATCTAAGTAGCTTCGAACCTGGTTCCTTACAATTAAACAACCAAGTAAGCGCCTTATGATCGGTTACGATTTTGAATTTCTTGCCATATAAATATGGACGGAAATACTTAATAGCCCAAACGATAGCAGTTAATTCTTTTTCTGTCGTACTATAATTGCTTTCACTTTTATTTAACGTTCGACTGGCATATGCGATGGGAAGTTCATTACCCTTTTTCTTTTGTGAGAGAATAGCGCCAATTGCATAGCCACTAGCATCAGTAGTGAGTATAAATTCTTCAGAAAAATCTGGATATTGTAACACAGAATTTGTAGTCAAAGCATTTTTTAATTCTGTAAAGGATTTTATTCGGCTTTCTCCCCAATTAAAAGTTACGTCTTTTTTCAATAATAGGGTGAGCGGTTTGGCTATTTTCGCAAAATCCTTAATAAATCTCCTATAATATCCTGCTAATCCAAGAAATGATTTAATATCCTTTTCGTTTTTCGGCGTTGGGAATTTTTCTATTGCTTCTATTTTTTCTGGATTAGGTTTTAGTCCATCTTCCGATATAATGTGTCCTAAATATGCAACTTCTTTCCTCAAAAATTCGCATTTATCTGGTTGAAATTTTAAGTTATTTTCTCTCAATTTCTGAAAGATATTTTGGATTCTTCCTTTGTGTTCTTCTAAGGAACTTGAGTATATTATTATATCGTCCATATAGACGAAACACTCAAGACCTTGTAATCCTGTTAATGCAGTATTCATAAGTCGTTGAAATGTTGCAGGGGCGTTTTTTAAACCAAATGGCATTCTCGTATACTCGAAATGACCTAATGGCGTACTGAATGCGGTTTTTTCAATGTCAGACTCTTTCATTTTTATTTGATGAAACCCGGAAACTAAATCTAAAGTAGTAAAATATTTTGATCGACCTAATTGGTCTAATATTTCTTCGATATTTGGAAGAGGGAAAACTTCTCCAACAGTTACGTCGTTCAATTTTCGATAGTCGATAACAATTCGCCATTTTTGAACGCCTGAGCTATCTATTTCTTTTGGTACAATCCATAACGGTGATGACCATGGACTTACGGAGGGTCTAATAATTTTTTGGTCTAGCATCTTATTAATTTGTTTATTAATTTCATGTTTAAGACTTTCCGGTTGTCTATAACTTTTTGTAAAAATCGGAACATTATTTTTCGTATTTATCTGACGCTCTAAACGGTCTGTAAATGTTAAGGAATTTTCGCTTAACTGAAAAATATCGTAATAATTTAGGCAAATATTTTCTATAATATTTTTTTCTTCTTCATTAAGGTGATTTAAACGTAGTTCCTTTAACAGTAGATGTTTTTGTTGCTGTTCGTTACTGTCATCCACTTGCGTGAATTTAAAAACAGATTCTTTCGTCGTTAGGGGTTCTAAAAATATGTCGACTTTTGCGAATACGGTAGTTTTATTAGTTGTATTGAGAACGGTAGCAATAGCTTTTCTCTTATCGTTAACCTTAACTATCGCCTTAGATAAATAAACACCATTTAGAATATTTAATTCAGGCAAAAGGCCTTCCTTAATTTCTGGATTTATCACGTTAAATTCAATTACAGATATGCATCTGGGTCCTACTGTGAAATATTCGCTTTCGGATGAAAAATGGATGTTTTGTGATCCGGCCAGTCCTTTAATTTTTAATTCCTTATTTTCGTAATCGATACATGCATTTTTATTTTTAAAAAAATCGTTTCCTAAAAGTCCGTCGTATGGAATATTATTTGGTCCGTTTAAAATGTGAAATTTTAAAGTAACGTCTTCATCTCCAAATTTTAAGCGGATGTATGTAAATCCTACGGTTTGAATCGTAGCATTTTCGCAAATTCCGTTTAACGATAATTTTTCAGATTCGTAATATTGGGTTTTAAACTATAGGCTTTAATTAAACAAACATTAGCTCCTGAATCTACCAAGAGATTCAATTTTCCGTGTTTTGCGTTAGCAGAAGGTAATTCAAGAAACATCGTATTATTAATTCCTGTGTGGAATATATTTTCTTTTATTAATTTTGGAACACCTGTAGATTGGAGAGACTTCTCGGTTCGGTGTCCACAACCGGAAGTTGCGAGCAGTTTAAATGTTTATTAGTTGAATTATTAAGTTGTGATTTTTGCGAAATTTTGTAGGCTAGCTTCCTGCATTCCTTAATATCGTGTCCAGGTTTTCTGCAATAATTACATGTTTTAGGCAATTTATCTGGTAAATTTCCCTTAACAGAAAAAATTTTTGTTTTGTTGCGACATTCATCAGTGTTATGGTTATTCTTTTTACGATAAAATTTTTTCTTTTGAATTTGTAAATTTTTATCAAAGGAAAATTTATTTTTATTCATATTTAAGGCCTTTTCTTCTCCTAAAGCGGCGGTGAAACATTCGTTAATATTGGAAAATTCTTTCCATCGAAGGAATTGCGACGAGGTTCTGTGTGGTAAATAAATCTATTCATGGCGGTATCCATTATCGATTTGATTTGTCCTGGAAGAAGAATGGGGTCATTGTGCTGGGTTTTAAATGCCTGCAATGTTCTAGCTGTAAGGTTATCTAGCCTAGTATAAAATTGAGTAATATTTTCGTTATAACCCTGTCTTATATTTGCGAGTTCTTCAGACAATTGTACATAACGTTTTTTATCATGGTATAATATTTTAAGACGTCCTTTTAATTCGTTCCAAGAATTGTAAGAAAAATTTGTTAGGTGTGCCTTAGCATTACCATTAATTTTGCTAGAGACAATATATAATAAAGGTAATTTTTGATTTTCGCTAGCTAATTCGAAAGCGTTATTAACATTAGCGATAAAATCTGGCAACGCTTCTCGATTACCATCAAATTCTCTCGGGATTATTTTAATTAAAAAAAGTCTAGTGAGTATTGTAAATTATCGTTAGTAGAATTAACCGACATGATAATTTAATAAAAAAAAAAAATAGCTAGACTAAATGATATTATTTTTTAAACGGAAAAAGGAAAGGATAGAAAGAAAGAATAAATAAAAATTGTAGGAGAATAAAATTTTTAATGAGCGACTTTGACTTACGTACGTCGTATTCAGGTTCGTCGTATGAAGGATGAAAATCCACCGTAATCCCTTTTGCTGGATTGACGTTACGATTCAGGAATTTCTTCCGCGATGAGAACGATTGGAAATCAGTTTAAAAATCTGAAATATCGTTACGAAGAATTTCGCGATGAATAATCCTATCGAGACTGCGCCAATTTTTATATGTTGTGTGACTAACATAGAATGTTGTGAGACTCTCATCCTCGAGATTCCGACGATAAAGAAATAAAATAAAAAATAGACTGAAATTAAATTCGATAATATTTTATTCTAAATCGACGAACGATTTGTACGTACGTGTACATCGAATTATCCCGAATCTAAAAATATTGTTTCAGACATAGAATACATCAGTATATATATGACTAAACGTTAATAATCGAAAGATAAGTGAATTTCGTAAATATTTAACTTATAATAATATAATTCCGACATCGATAATAATAGTCGTCAGAATAAAAACAATAATCATAATAATTTAATTATTACAATGAATCTCCGTATATGATAATAATAATATTAATAATAATTATAAGCAAATACAAAGGTTGAAGAGATAATAGAAAGATATTACTTATTAACAAGTACAAAGTTCAAAGAGATAATAAGAGAGTAATCCCAAACGGTGATTAAGAATTGCACTTTGGACTAACATTAGTCTGGAAGATAATCCTAAAGAATTATAAATAAGGAGATTATTTTTATCTATCGGGAAATAATAATAATGATAGTATGTAATAATAATGATAGTAATGTAATAATAATGATAGTAGCGATGATATAGTTATACAACAATACATACTTTTTTAATAGTATTTTATAATTAGGTTGCAGGGATCTCTTTTAAGAGAATAAATATATAACAATTAAGTATATATATATATATATATATATATATATATATATATATATATATATATATAATATAGTTTATATACATTTTATACATATATTTTATATAATGTATATACATTTTGTATATGTATACATATGTGTGTGTGTTTGTGTATAGTATATATATATAATTTTTTATGATATTTTATGATTGGGTTGCAAAGATCTATCTTAAGAGAATAAATATATATTTTATTATATAACCTCAGTTAGATGGTTTTAGCTTAATAGTAGCAATTTCATAGAATAATTTTATTAAATTTGTAGATAAATTTAGATGATATCGATGTAAATTGATCCTGTAAGAATCTATATGCCACCACAAATAGTGATGAGAAAAAAGAAATATGGTTAGAAGACAAACATTATTTTATATATATGGGTAATGAAGTAAGTTATAATGGAGAATATGAATACCCCGTATTTATGGTTTGTAGCAAAAATGGTAACGAATGAATGACGATATAAGTAAATACATTTTTTTTTAAAAAGTATAAATACAGGTATAGTTTTTAAAAAATTAAGTACTTAAATCCGTTTCAGGTTATAGTTGTAAATCATATAATTTGTTACATACTCGTAGTATAATATGAGCGATATAACAGAGAATTTCGAATATTTCAATTATAGACCGTCTATAAGGGAAAACATAAACGAGTGGGAACGGAGTTTTCTATAAACATATGCAACGAAGAGGTCGTAACTCAACCATTTAAAAGTTTGATCGTAATAACTGGGAAAATAACGTTAAAAGACGAAAAATATGTTGAAATAACGGGTGTAGACAAAAAAGTGAACGTAATCAATAACGGAATGTTACATTTGTTCGATCGTATAGATTATCATTTAGGTGATAACAAGGTCGATAGTATAAGAAAATTGGGTATTTCTACCATGATGAAAGGATTAGTATCGTTTGAAAATGATGTAAAGTATAGTAATACCGGTTGGCGTATTACAAATTCTTCGACGAATATTCTAAATGAAAAGGGACATTTTTCATTATGTATACCCGTGAGTACGATAATGGTATTTTTCGAAGATTACAAGAATTTTCTATATAGTATTCCTCAAAAATTTATTATAGATCGACGATAAACATAGACATATTAGGGAATATTTCAATGACCGATAAAGACAAGTATTCCATTACATTAAGAGACATAACATGGAGAATGCCTCAAATAAAGTTATCGATCGAGCAAGAAACGTGAGTTAGAAAAGAAATTTTAAATAATATGGACTACGAACTACTATACAGAAGTTGGCTATACCATGGTACAATGATTTCATCTGCGACCGAATTTACTCGAGATATTCCGGTATCGTATTCGAAAACCAAGTACATACTAATAGGTTTCCAGAAAGAAAAAAATATTTCGACATATGATTTACTAAATATAGAAAACGTTCAAATTTTATTGAATAATAACATTTACTATCCGAGAGAAAGATTGAATTTGAATATAGCGAAAATAAATGTATCAAATGTTTAAAAACTTTAAAGCTTCTTATTATGGACAAACACGAATACGGGATGAATCCTATAGTCGACTATAATACGTATGTATCAAAGTATCTGGTTATTGCTATAGATTGTTTGTATCAACGTAACGATTCATTGCGTGTTAATAATGGACGATAAAGCCGTATACGAATCCTATGAATAACGTTAGGAAAAGTATATAAATAATAGCACTCGCGTATTACGAATTTTAGATTAATCGTATGTAAGAAATAGTATATAAGTAGGTGTAGTTGTCAAAAAATTTATCTCACATAAACCTTTGTACGGTGTACACGTGTGTTTACGATACAATGGCTAACGATAGATTTAGAAATAGTCCTTCAAAGGACTTTTCGTACGTTATCGATTTCCAAGGTTTTAAAAGTATTAAAAATACATTTATAATAAAGGAACTGGCGATTGCATCTCTTGGAGATGACCGAATTGTTCATTGTATGGTAAAATCACCTCGTATACAGACACCTGTTATAGAAGGCAGATAAATTTTTTGACCCAAAGATATCACAAAATTAATTGGGAAGACGGATACGTGGAGTTTCACGAAGCGGTTACATTATTATGCAAAACTGTCGCAAACGCGTACATAGTATACGTCAAAGGAACGGTTAGAGTAAACTATATGAGAGTTGTTGGGAAATAAAACTGATGTTTTCGACTTGGATCCATTAGGATGTGCAAAGGCTTTGGGTAGTTTACTTTATAAACCGTTGTAAGCGTTGTTTTTATAAAAATAAATCATGGATATTTCCCAGATCAAGCCGAAGATACGAGTGTACATTGTGCATTAAAACTAGCTATTACGTATAGGGATGGGCTAATTAATTTTATTTAAAATGAGTTTTCAAATATCGTTAAATCACGCGACATCTAATATAGGTCGCGAATACCAGCGAGTGATCAAATTAGATCGTCCGTACGATGTTGCTTTAAAAAGTTTTGTAACGTACAATATAGCATTCCAAATATTTCAGAAAATTGTAAGAATAACGAGTTAGTAGTAATTGAAACGAAAACTAACGAACATCGTAACATTACTATACCTACGGGTACGTACGAATTGAACGATATAATAGAATTTATTCAACAAAAAGAAGAACTTGGGAATGCGGAAATAGGCATTAGGTTAAATTCGAATACGTGAAAAATAAAATGATATTCGGAATGGATTATGGATTTCACAACTACGAACTCGATAGGACGTGTACTTGGTTTTAGTAAACATAAACTCATACCGGGACAAACACATTATTCAAACGACCGTATATGTTTACTATGAATAACATTAAAATTGGATGTAATTTAATAAAATGTAATATAACTGACGTAAATTGAAACGATAACAAGTTGTACAAATTTCCGCTAAACGTTTAAGTTGGTGATAAAATTATCGAAAGACCTAATTATTTATCATTTTACCGTGTAAATACGGATGAAATAAATTACATATCCGTTAAGATAGTTGATCAAAATGAAAAATTGGTCAATTTTAGAGATGAGAGCATAAGTATAATACTACTATTTAAGCCCGTATAACCTTTCCAATGAGGGATTTTTAAAACTCGAAAATAAAGTATCATCGAATCTCGAATAAAAATACAAAAACTATAGTAAACATTTATAACGAGTAATAAAAACGACTTTGATAACCGCTATTATCGAATACAAGCTAATACTGATATAAATTGACTCTGTGTAAACATAAATTATTAAAATGGACGATTACGTAACCGTTGGAAAAAAGTTAAAAGAGAAATACGAACAACTCCATACAGGTGAAATCGGGAAACAAATAAAACTCGAGGAGGAGTGCAAGAACATGGTTAAACCTCTAAGAGCGATACATACTCAACTAGCCAATACATTACCATCCATAATTTTATAACGTTCAGTTGATACGAACAATCTATAGCTATAACCGGATACTTTGATACATACGTAGTATAGTCGACCATAGGAATATCGTGTAAATCGTAATAAGAAGCTTTAAACATTTTTTATCATTTAAAACAGATTAGCACATTTATTTTCGCTTTATTTCAAATTCAACCTTTTTCTCTCGGATAATTCTAAATTTAATAAATCGTAGGTCAAAATATTTTTTTCTTTCTGGAAACCTATTAGTATGTACTTGGTGTTTGAATACGATATCCAAATATCCCAAGTAAATCCTGATAATATGCAATCAGTAATTATTGCGCAATCTTAGCCTTGTGTAGTTAACATTTTCAAGTGGTTCAGTCAGTCTATTGGAAATCATCTTGCAGGTAACGTTACTGATGCGACCTGTGATTTTTCATTGTCTATTAATTTATGTGAAATGATGGGTTTTTGATTAATTTAACGTATTTTTTTTATTTCATGTGCGTTTCATTAAAATATCCTAATAAACCTTTTCTGATATTGAATTATACAAGTAGAAAACGAACCTTTCATAGTTCGATCGTTTTAGTAATTACAATTTAATGGAAATTTGTTTAGTGTTTTCAATTAGTAATTAGTATGACGCAACTATCGATGACAGTGTGTACAATAGCAATGTTCAAAGATGTTCCTTCCTTCAGCTTCACAGATCTGTCGATCATTTCATTCCCTGATAATTAAAACTATCGCACTATCTCAAGTAAAGTTGTTCTCAGTCTGTTCAAAAGATATCTCACAATTAATGTTACAGAAGCGTTTTCATTGTATGAAATTTAATTGGGCCGATTTCTGTATAGCAGGTATGTACACTTTTTTCATATCATTTGTTTTTAACATATAATCTTTTTTATCGTAATTTATTCTTTTAATGCAGATAGATCCTTACAAACTAAATATAAAATATTATATATATACATATATATAATGTATATATATATATATATATATATATATATATATATATATACGTATACATTCGAAGAATAGCGTTAGGATGGAAAAAATTTTTTGGTCATTAAAGAAATATTTGGACTTAAGTTTGATTGTACTAAAAAAGCACAAATCTTTAACACATGTGCCCTCCCTTCCATTACTTATGGCGCTCAAACATGTTCATTGACTAGAAAATTGTGTAAAAAAATACAAATAGCTCAAAGAGCAATGGAAAGAAAAATGGTTGGGGTAACTAGGTTGGATAAGATAAGAACAAAATAATAAGATCAAGATTGAAGATGGAGGACGCTCTGCAAACAATATGTGAAATGAAGTGGAATTGGGCTGGACATGTCATGCAGTTGAAACCGAACAGATGGGCCAGGAGAAGCACGGAATGGTTACTATTAGACAAGTGAAGCCCGCGGAAAAGACCAAAAAGAAGATGGAGCAAAGATATCGTCAATCACACAGGAAAATATAGGATGCGTAAAACTCAAAATCGTCAGGAGTGGAATCAATTGGGGAAGAAATATGTGGATGCTTGATTGGAGGAGGCCAATGCTCGACAGCGGGCTCAAATTTCCTGTTTTAAATATAGTGTACTACATCATATTTATTATATAAGTATTAAGGTTAATTATACATGGTATGTTATAAATAATGGAAATAAAGGCTTTTGTATTTGTATTTGTGTTTTTTATATACATATATATATATATATATATATATATATACTTTTTTAATAGTATTTTATAATTAGTTTGCAGGGATCTCTTTTAAGAGAATAAATATATAACAATTGATTATATATTTTTATATATATATATATATATATATATAATATAGTTTATATACATTTTATATATATTTTATATAATGTATATACATTTTGTATATGTATACATATGTGTGTGTTTGTGTATAGTATATATATATAATTTTGTATGATATTTTATGATTGGGTTGCAAAGATCTATCTTAAGAGAATAAATATATAGTTTATTATATTAACCCCAGTTAGATGGTTTTAGCTTAATAGTAGCAATTTCATAGAATAATTTTATTAAATTTGTAGATAAATTTAGATGATATTGATGTAAATTGATCCTGTAAGGATCTATAAGCCACCACAAATAGTGAAAGAAGTAAATGAGAAAAAAGAAATGTGGTTAGAAGACAAACATTATTTTATATATATGGGTAATGAAGTAAGTTATAATGGAGAATACGAATACTCCATATTTATGGTTTGTAGCAAAAATGGTAATTTCATTCGTAAATAGATCGTGTCTTATCTTGCGCGTTTATTAACTCGTTAGTTTCTTTTTTCATTTTATCAGTTCATTTTTATTTTATTTTTATTTTTATTTTTTTTATTTATTTTGTCGTTTCGTCGAAGTTCGCTGTTGTTTTCTCCGCGATGAACGAAGCGAGCCCGGGTGGGGTTTTCACACCCGACCAGTCGTCAGGTATTAATTATTCTGTACCGATTAACAATAGCGATATTAGATCGTGTAACGTTACATCGGACAATTTGTATACTACGGGCACTAATAATCCTTATTACGTGCGGAACAATTGTAATGATAATAATAATAATAATATTAACAATGATAATAACATTAATAGTATTAACAATAATATTAATAATTATAATAATCGTGATGTTATGGGTAATAATAACTCGGTTAATAATGCTGCCAGCTCTCCACAATTATTTATACCCGGTGTTCATAATGGTCCTTTCGTTATTATTTTAGAATCTAAGAACGGCAAAAATCTCGCTAACTTTCATCCTATTTCTATTTGCGAACGTTTATCTACATTTGAAGGTTTAGCCTACTTTCAAAGGAATGGACGCGATAAAATTAAAAGCGTATTCAATACCCTACATCACGCCAATTCCTTTTTATTATCAATATCCAATGACAGTGAATTCAAAGCGTACATACCTACTAGCTTGGTCTTTAGATTCGGAGTCATACATGGTGTGCCAATTGACTTAACCGAAGATGAGATACTACAAGAAAGTGAATGCAGTATCTCAGTCGCATCTGTACGTAGGATAACACGCAGGCTGAATAATTCTTATACACCTACTACCGCGGTTGAAGTGAAGTTTGTCGGGAATAACTTACCGGAGTATCTCTATATATACAAATTACGATTTTTTGTACAACCTAGTATTCGATCTCCGCGTCAGTGTTTAAACTGTCTACGGTTTGGACACATCGCTTTACATTGTCGATCGCAGCCACGATGCTTAACATGCCATAATAACCATTCATCTACTTCTTGTGATGTCACCACGGATCAAACCTTATCCATAACTTGCGTTAATTGCAAGGGAAATCATCGTTCGAATGATAGAGTTTCTTCTTATTATGTGCAACGATATGATATACAAAAAATTATGGCATATGATAACGTTACGCGAGCAGAGGCTATTGAGAAGAAAAAGCACAGTTCTGTTACTACCGCGTTTTCTTATTCCGATGTTGCACGCTCAAATAATAACCATCCCTCCAATCCTTATCCTAACAAGCGTAGTTCTCATTATCGTGCTTCATCACATTCTCCTTCTCCCTGCTTCCCTTCTTACAATCACCTCCTATCCTTTCCATCAGGTAAACTCTCTGAATTTACCAATGGATCCGGCTTATCATTAGCTTCCAAAAATATATCACATGTCAACATTTCCGCAAAAAAACATGATCCGGCAATCCGACCACAGCAGAGTCTGAAACGTTCGTCGATAACATCTTCTTCCTCTTCCGATGCTCCTCGTTCGACTATGCACTGGGGTGCTAACAACATTCAGCGTGGAAACAAAACAAATCAGCCTAAAGCCACCACCACCAAGAAGAGAACTTGAACACACCGCTTGCTCCTACTTCTTATTTTCAATTATTTTTACTTTGTCTTAATTTTTCTGTTCTTGCTGTATGTTTGTGTGAATGTAGTGTGAGTATGTATGTTGATTGTAATGTTTGGGTGAATGTAATGTATGTGTTTGTTTGGTGAACGATTGTTCACAAGTGCGTACGTATGCGCATGTGTATGTTTTTTGTTCCTTTTTTATGTGTCCTTACTTTTATTATTATTTACTATGTATCCGTCTACATATTTATCTCCTTCTCACATTGTACTGAGATTTCTTCTCTCCTTTTGTTTTGAGATATCTGTAACTTATTATTTCCGCTATCCTCCAAACAGTCTGTTCCTCCCTTCAAGGCTTAGTTTATGTCAGGTATTAATCACAAATCAACCTTAAGAGTTCTTCAGTGGAATAGCCGCAGCAGTGTCTCAAAAAACAAAGTAGGTTTGGAATCTTTTCTTGCCACAATTCCTTGTCACATCATCTTGTTATCTGAAACTTGGCTCTCCTCCTCCTTGAACTTTTCAATTTCGGGTTATCAATGTTTTCGTGATGATAGATGTGATGGATATGGGGGTGCTGCCATTTTGGTTTAAAATCATATTCCTCACTTCTTACTACCTATCGATCCTGTTATCGTTGATAGGAATTGCAACGGTCTGTGTCTGTATATAAAATTCTTAGACAAACCGATATATATCTGTTCCTTTTTCTGTCCTCCGAACCAGCTCTTTAATAAAGATAACTTTATCAATCTAATTAATGCATTTCCTACAAACTCTTCTGTAATATGTGGTGGCGATTTTAATGCTCAGCATTTGAGTTGGGGCAGTACTGCAAATAATTCAGCAGGAGAGTATATGCTGGACATTATTAACGCAACAAACCTAACGGTTATCAATGACGGCCGTCATACTACTATACCCTCAAGGCATAGACCCTCAAACGCTCTTGATTTATCTTTAATTTCTAATGCTGCGATTCGGAAAAAACCGGTTACCTGCTTCACTGTTTCGTATGCACCTTATCTCATCTCCTTTCTGTTCTCATCCTGCAGACATTCACTGCACCGCTGATGCAAATCACATTTTTCTAGAATGTTCTCACTACCTCTCTTCTCGTTCTATTTTATACAATCAACTCATCTCAGTACACGTTCCTTTCCCAGTCATTATTCCTTTCCTTCTCACCATCCGCAACTTGGACATTTACATTTACTTATATAAGTTTATTATAGACTGTAGAATATTTGTATAGTTACATATTAAGGCTATTGTTTATTATTTTTTGTAATGGGTAAACCGCTGTGGAAGCCCAGTTTAAAAAAAAAATAAAAAAAATGGTAACGAATGAATGACGATATAAGTAAATACAATTTTTTTTTAAGTATAAATACAGGTATAGTTTTTAAAAAATTAAGTACTTAAATCTGTTTCAGGTTATAGTTGTAAATCATAGAATTTGTTACAGTGCGATATAATAGAGAGTTTAGAATATTTCGATTATAGACCGTCTATAAGGGAAAACATAAACGAATTGGGGACGGAGTTTTTTATAAACATATGCAACGAAGAGGTCGTAACTCAACCATTTTAAAGTTTGATCGTAATAACTGGGAAAATAACGTTAAAAGACGAAAAATATGTTGAAATAACCGATGTAGACAAAAAAGTGAACGTAATCAATAATGAAATGTTACATTTGTTCGATCGTATAGATTATCATTTAGGTGATAACAAGGTCGATAGTATAAGAAAACTGGGTATTTCTACCATGATGAAAGGATTAGTATCGTTTGAAAATGATGTAAAGTATAGTAATACCGGTTGGCGTATTACAAATTCTTCGACGAAAATTCTAAATGAAAAGGGACATTTTTCATTATGTATACCCGTGAGTACGATAATGGTATTTTTCGAAGACTACAAGAATTTTCTAAATAGTATTCCTCAAAAATTGGTGTTCTATAGATCGACGATAAACATAGACATACTAGGGAATATTTCAATGACCGATAAAGACAAGTATTCCATTACATTAAGAGACATAACATGGAGAATGCCTCAAATAATGTTATCGATCGAGCAAGAAACGTGAGTTAGAAAAGAAATTTTAAATAATACGGACTACGAACTACTATACAGAAGTTGGCTATACCAAGGTACAATGATTTCATCTGCGACCGAATTTACTCGAGATATTCCGGTATCGTATTCGAAAACCAAGTACATACTACTAATAGGTTTCCAGAAAGAAAAAAATATTTCGCCATACGATTTATTAAATATAGAAAACGTTCAAATTTTATTGAATAATAACATTTACTATCCGAGAGAAAGATTGAATTTGAATATAACGAAAATAAATGTATCAAATGTTTAAAAATTTTAAAGCTTCTTATTACGGACAAACACGAATACGGGATGAATCCTATAGTCGACTATAATACGTATGTATCAAAGTATCCGGTTATTGCTATAGATTGCTTGTATCAACGGAACGTTATAAAAGAATCGCTGATTAATATTAAAGTAGTATTTAATTGGCGAGATAACACACCATCGAACGTAACGATTCATTGCGTGTTAATAATGGACGACAAAGCCGTATACGAATCCTCTGAATAACGTTAGGAAAAGTATATAAATAATAGCACTCGCGTATTACGAATTTTAGATTAATCGAATAGTATATAAGTAGGAGTAGTTGTCATAAAATTTAGTCTCACATAAACCTTTGTGCGGTGTACACGTGTGTTTACGATACAATGGCTAACGATAGATTTAGAAATAGTCCTTCAAAGGACTTTTCGTACGTTATCGATTTCCAAGGTTTTAAAAGTATTAAAAATACATTTATAATAAAGGAACTGGCGATTGCATCTCTTGGAGATGACCGAATTGTTCATTGTATGGTAAAATCACCTCGTATACGGACACGTGTTATAGAAGGACAGATAAATTTTTTGACCGAAATATATCACAAAATTAATTGGGAAGACGGATACGTGGAATTTCACGAAGCGGTTAAATTATTACGCGAAACTGTCGCAAACGCGTTCATAGTATACGTCAAAGGAACGGTTAGAGTAAACTATATGAGACTTGTTGGGAAATAAAATTGTTGTTTTCGACTTGGATCCATTAGGATGCGCAAAGGCTAGAGATTGGGTAGTTTACTCTATAAACCGCTGTAAGCGTTGTTTTTATAAAAATCATGGATATTTACGGGATCAAGCCAGAGATACGAGTGTACATTGTGCGTTAAAACTTGCTATTACGTATAGGGATGGGCTAATTAATTTTATTTAAAATGAGTTTTCAAATTTCATTAAATCACGCGACATCTAATATAGGTCGCGAATACCAGCGAGGGATCAAATTAGATCGTCCGTACGATGTTGCTTTAAAAAGTTTTGTAACGTACAATAGCATTCCGAATATACCAGAAAATTGTAAGAATAACGAGTTAGTAGTAATTGAAACGAAAACTAACGAACATCGTAACATTACTATACCTACGGGTACGTACGAATTGAACGATATAATAGAATTTATTCAACAAAAAGAAGAATTTGGGAACGTGGAAATAGGCATTAGGTACGTGAAAAATAAAATTATATTCGGAATGGATTATGGATTTCACAACTACGAACTCGATAGGACGTGTACTTGGTTTTAGTAAACATAAACTCATACCGGGACAAACACATTATTCAAACGACCGTATATGTTTACTATGAATAACATTAAAATTGGATGTAATTTAATAAAATGTAATATAACTGACGTAAATTTAAACGATAACACGTTTTACAAATTTCCGCTAAACGTTTAAGTTTGTGATAAAATTATCGAAAGACCTAATTATTTATCATTTTACCGCGTAAATACGGTTGAAATAAATTACATATCCGTTAAGATAGTTGATCAAAATGAAAAATTGGTCAATTTTAGAGATGAGAGCATAAGTATAATACTACTATTTAAGCCCGTATAACCATGTTTTCCAATGAGGGATTTTTAAAACTCGAAAATAAAGTATCATCGAATCTCGAATAAAAATATAAAAACTATAGTAAACATTTATAACTTTTTTTTTTTTTTTTTTTGAACAGCCCATAGGACTATAACTATGATACAATCTTAGCTGGTTGGCTAAATGATTATCTATGTTTATGAAATGGTTACTTAATAACTAACTACTAACTATTAAGTACGAACGGGTGTGGAGTACGTAACCCATTGGCTACGCATCCATTAACCGCATAACGGTATTTATATATTTACGTAACTAAATCTAGAGGTTGACGACGCCGAAGTCGCCGAGTTTCATGTTTGGTGTCGAGCAGTTGTCTTGCTTCCACGTTAACATGACTGTGCAGTCGCTGCCTGTGCGATTTCGCGAACTCCTTACCCTTTCAGTGAATCTGTCCGAAATAACTTTAATGTTAATAAATATAATATGTTCGAGTTTTTTTAATATAAAATGATTTTGTACGATATTTTGCATATTTTACAAATACACATAGACCATAAATTATGTGTTAGATACTAGACAAAGCTAAAAAAAATTATTTATTTACGTTAAAGTTCATCTACGATATTTCAGACAGATTCACTGAAAGATTACTTAGTGTTTTAATTATCATTTGAAGAAGAAATTTATTTATTTGGTAAGTAAAAGTCCTATATTATTTACTTATAAATTATTTTTATACATATTTCATTATGAACGGAATATGATTTTTTTAAAAACTCGTGTCCGAAATTTCGCACAAATCTAACTCGTGGAGTGAAAATAGAAAAACATATCACATTTCGATTGAAATATTTCTCAGCATACAGATGAAATGTACAATTTGCATGTAAAAAAAATATTTAAAGAAGTACTAATGTAATTTTAACTAGTCTAGATAGAGTAAATAATATGAAACTATTGCCATATCTAAAGAAGTTAGAATTTTCAATACATCCGATTTACTTTCATTTCCGAAACACGATTTTCTTTACAAATTGTTGCAATTGTTCTAATAATAAATAATATTTTAGATACAATGGCTCTTGAGGAAGATGAAATTTATAGGATATTAATGGATGACAATACATCGGTGATTGGATCAGGTTCTGATGATGATTATAATGATGAACAGGCGCTTTTTGATGAAGGTAAATGTATAAATTTCTTATATACGTTTTTTGTTTGTAGTTTTTACTGAAAATACAATATAATTATACTGTAGGATAAAATTAATATGTACATATTTGCCCTTATGTGTGAATATTGAAATTAATTCTTGTTTTCAATTTTATTTCAGATGTTGAAAATATAGATATAAAATATAAATAAAATTTCAGGCAACGTGTAGCTGAAGATTTCATATATCCACATATACAAAACGAGGAAGACAAAGCATGACTGAAGTACCATTATCGGGACCTTCTAGAACTTTTGAAGTACAACCGATTCCACAAATGCGTTGTGATGGTGAACAACACTATCCACAATGGGATGACAAGGATAATGAGACAAGATGTAAAATGCAGAACTGCAAAAATAAAACATATATTTTTTGTATGAAATGTAAAGTACATTTGTGTCTAATGAGGAAACGGAATTGTTTTTATAAGTTTCATAAATAATTGCATATTTTACATATAAAAAAATGTTTTTACTAATTTATTTGTAAGATTTTTTAACTTTCACTTATATATATATATATATATATATATATGTGTGTGTGTGTGTGTGTGTACCTGTTTTATCCTTATTTTTTTATATATTTAGTTTATAACACTAAAAATTACAGTGTATTATATATTGTATCTTATTCTTTATCCTCATATGTAGTTTTGTAAAGTGATGTTTGTTATTATAAATTATATAATATACATTTCATTTACATATTTATTTTTCTTTATATACATATATCCAATATATTTGTAGAGATATAGAGAACGATAAACGTTTGTATGTTGTGCAAGTTTATGTATATATTTATATATATATGTGTGTTGTTTATGAAATATGTGTGTGTATATATATGAGAGTATGTATGTACATATGTACATAATAATAAATTGTTTTAACAGATTGAAAAGTATCCTTTTAAAATGTACATAACATCTAAGCCAAAGAAATATGGAATAAAGATATTTATATTAAACGACGCAAAAATGCATTATTGTATAAATGCAGAAATATATTCTGGCCGGTCAGTTATACAACCAAGACCTAGGAACGAATGGCTGATACCCACTTCAGTTGTTTTGCGTCTAGCAGAACCGATTAAAAATACTAATCGAAACATTACTGGAGATAATTGGTTCACCTCGATCCAGCTGATAGACGAGTTAATAAAAATGGGTTTAACATATGTAGGAACCATAAAAAGGAACAAAGTGGAACTGCCAAATCATTTTACAAGCAGCAATGCATCACACAAATTCGATAGACGTAGAATCAGGTAAACCGGAAATAATATTGTTCTATAACGAGACTAAAGGCGGTGTTGACGCGCTTGATGAAAAATGTAGCATCTATGCTACAGGTAGACGCTCAAGACGTTGGCCATTAGCCTTATTTTATGCTATTTTAGACGTAGCAGGAGTCAACGCTCATATTATAATGTTTCAAATAGCCAGCATCGAGTGCAAGAATATGGATCGTTGAAATTTTTTAATGAGACTAGGTGTGGAGTTAGCAGAGCCACACATATGCGTAGACGATTATTAGCACAAACCTTACAATGAAACATAAGGGACATTATTTATAAAATTATAAATATAGATGAAAAAAAAATATTCAGCCTATACAGGAAGCTGCAGCATCAACACCGTCAACTTCAAAGAGAAAAAGATGTTCTGTTTGCCCGGCTAAAAGAGACAGAAAAGGAAACAAAATATGTCGTAAATGTTCTGCAGTTCTTTGTGGCGAGTGCGTCCAAGTGATTTGTCCAAAATGCGCGGACGATTTGTTGTAATTATAAAAACTGAAAATAAGTATTGGGTGAAATTTCTGTATTTTTTGTAAAAAGTTTGGTCCGACATTTTTTCCCCTATTATTGTAAATATTATATTTTTTGGGTTTTTCTATTTATTATTGTGCCAACATTAATTTCCATCATTTTTATAATTTTGTAATTTGATATGTGATTTTAAAACTGCTTAAAATAAAAGCATTTTTCAAAAAGAAACATTTTTTCATGACTATTTTTATATTCTTGTAATTTTATATTAAGTTTAATAATTAATGTTGTAAAAGTTATTCCTTAAACTATTATGTTTATAAATATGCTCTGCACCAATATCTCTCATTTTTTAATTTTTTTAATTAGTGAAATTACTAAAAAAAGTTGGTGGGTCACTGTGACCCAAGTATGTGTTAAAGTTAAGTTTTTTGTAGTGTGTTACTTACGGGTTAAAAAAAAAAAAATAATAATAAAAAACTTAAGTTATATAACAAAACTAGTGTAGGCGTGTAGTGTATATTGTGTGAGGAGTGCATGCGTAGGAAGTCATTGAGAAGCATAGACCACACTATTGTTTCGGTTTCACCTTTGAATCAAGTGTTAAAGAAAAATAATTTACTATTGTCCGGATTTAAACTTCTTACACATGGCAGACTCCATATACAACAGAAGATTTTTGGAATTAGATTTGTTAATGGCCATTGGTTCTGTGGAATTAATTCTGAATTGAGACCGAAGTTCAGAGAAATAAGGGCAGTGATATAATAAATGTTCAATGTTATCGACGGCACCAGAGGTACACAAGGTGCAACAAGGGTCACTTATAAGATGGAACCTATGTAAATAGGAACCAAATTTTCCATTCCCTGATTGTAAAAATTAATGTTTAAATTTTTCAATTTCATTCGATCGGAAATTTTCGGAAAAAACACATAGGTCTTCCTTCCAGTTTTACATCTATCCCACCTCTTAACATTGGCAGCAGACGTGGGGCAGGTTCGATATAGAGATGAAACATTTAAAAGACATTTCCTCTGCTGCCGGTTAACAAGATTAATGGTTCTTTTATTGATATATATGAGATAGCATACCTATACAGAGACTCAATAAGCCCCTTATAAAGGATGACCCTTTCACTATATCGCAGACCGAAAGTGTTAGGTTGAAGACGTCTAAGTTTATTATAAACGCCATCACATTTACGATGGATATACTCTACATGTGGTAGGAAAGTAAGTCTATAATCCAAGATGAGACCTACATATTTCAACTGTTTAGTATGAGGAATTTGTTGGCCAGATATTATCTTAAGTTCTTCTACTTTCTTTACTATTCTCTGGTCACCAAACACAATAAATTGACATTTGGGAGCAGAGAAAGCAAGACCTAATTTGTTAATAATGGATTCCAGTTGTAGACATACAACTTCAATTAATTTGAAATCATAATGCCAATCAATACTGAAGGAGATGCATAAGTCGTCTGCGTAGGAGACAAGCTGAATATATTTGTTCGTATAAGAAATGAATTTATCTATTTGAAAATGAACACGAGAATAGAGAAGATTCCAGAGTGTGGGTCCTAGGACAGATCCCTGAGGAACACCACACTGTAATCTCCTGTCGGCGACAGAGTCATTAATGTTAAAAATCGCATATCTGTTTTGGAAATAATTAATAATTACGTTAATGATGAAAGGGTTAATATTAAATTGTTTTAAAATAGCAATGATTGCTGACCACCTACAGCTATCGAAAGCTGCCTTGATATCAAAGGAGATGACAACTGTAGAATGGCCAGCAGTCAGTTGTGTTTTGACTCCAGACACGAGCTTGTAGAGGGCATTCTCAGTAGAGAATCCCCTCCGGAAGCCAAACTGGTTCTGGTGAAAAATATTAAGGCTATCAGCTTCTTTTAAGAGGATTTCATTGATAACCTTTTCATACACTTTACCAATGGAGTTCAGTAAAGAGATTGACCTATATGCAGATAGGGAGCTGGGATACTTTCCAAATGGAGACGTTAGATTAATATGCCAAATTTATCGTGATTACCGTTGTTTATGGTTCTTGTTACCAGTACAATGTAAAAAAAAATTCTGTCTTATTTGTATTTTTTTTTAATGGTTTCCTTTTGTGAATGTAAAAACAAGCGTTTGATTGAAATAAATATTAAGGGCGTTATGTACATTTTTCCATTTAAACTATTTGCACCTAATTACAAATTCGTTTATTAATTTATAGAAAATTGGAAATCTCAGTGCACGCGTCGATGAGTAGCGGATGTATGCGTACGTTTCAAAATATCTTTAAAAAAAAGTTAGAAATATACTTGAATAACTTTCGCATCATGTGTCATATACAGATACTCCATTCATCGCAAAAATTACCCCCCAAAAGTAATGGCTACGCCACTTATTATTTCAACTACTACTACATAAATAAATAATTAAAATACTACTTATTATATAACAAAATATCTGGTAAAGAAATATGTTCCGAATGTACATAAAAAGCTCGGTAACACCGCCATACTTGGGAGGTTCCCAATGAAATATTTCATCGTTCCATTCCTGTGTAAATAAATAACAAATTCGGTTTTATATCGTTTTTATTAGTACGAAAATATTACCAGTTGAATTGAAAATATTATATTACACTAACACATTAAATTCAATTATATGCGTACGGTATATTTTTATTAAAAAGACGGTGTAGGTAACTCAGAATGAAAAATTTTTATTCTATTATTCTTACTAACTCGTTTTAACTGAAATTTCGCTGAAAATTTATAAAATAATCAAAAATAACGTATGGTCTAAAATCAAAAAATTGAAACAGGGTTAGATATGGTGGAATAAACATGATATAAGAACTATGTACAAAATCGCGCTATCTATCTGGAAAAATAACTAGTATAGAGTATAAAACGTGGACCGCTATGTAAGGACAAGTTAAATAAAAAAGAATGTTAAAAAATTATGTAAACCGAAATTTAACGAAATTAAGAAAAAAAATATATTCTACGAAGTATTTTTGTTTAAGGGGTGAGAATAAAAATCGTACATGTATATTTCAGCTAGAATGTAAAAAAAATTGTCTTTATCATACCACATTGAGTCTTAGTGCGCTGGTTTTTATTAATATTTATTCCGCACATATACGTGAAATAGACAAATTATTATTATTAATTTATTTCTCGTCATAATTATTTACTCGTACAATAATCAAAAATACTAGTAAATTATTTAAATTTACTGTTTAAAATCGATGTTGTATTGAAAAGGTTTTTTTTCAGTGTATTTATATTATTGTATTATTTCTACGATTATTATTATATTGTTCTTATTTTTATTATTGTATTATCATTATTATTATTATTTTTACTATACCTGCATGACTAATAAGAAAATGTTAAGTGCGAAGGAATTGTATGAAGTGCACATAATTGATTTCAAAAACATAAGTAATTTTAACTTCGAGAAGGTTTTAACCAGATCGGTGGGAATCGGAAGTATTCAATTTTCATTTTCGTCAAATATCACACGCGTATTCAAATATGGGTGCAGTTTTTTAGGACGTTTTACAGGCGATAGTAAAATTTAATATAAAAAAAATTTGTGTGTATGAATAAAATGTGTACATATTTTTGTTATATATTTTTTAATGTGTACTTACATATTGTGTGTATACACGTACCGAAAGGAGACGCTATGTACATAATAATGTGAATATTTTTTATACGTTGTTATTCATTTTTGTATGTGTATATCTGTAATTCGTTAAATTTGTTTTGTATTTCTTCTTTATGCGCAGATTGTACAGATTTTACTTTAATTGGTACAAACGCCGATGAAGTATAATTTGTTATATTTTGCGTGTATGTTTATTCATTTTTGTATGTGTATTTATTTATAATTGGATATATTTGTTTTTCTGTTTTTGGTTAAGCTTATCTTAATTTAATTTAAATAAAATTCGTTATGAAATACTTTACAACTTTGTTTATAAATTTCGTTTCAAGTGTCACGTTTGTTTCGTAATTTTAACTTGTTTATTGGCGTTCGCGCAGTTTATGTCGATCTATGTATAATTTTGTATATATATATATATATATATATATATATATATATATATATATATATATATATATAAACCTTTTAACGAACTATGATAAAATAAACCGAAATTGAAAATCAAAATTTATGATTACTAAGAGGTGTCTTGTTGTATCACTTGAATTATAGTTTATTGCATTAAGTAATTGTCAAATAACGTAATAATGGTTTGCTTACCATTTTATTGGATTTTAACGATACGTAACTTATTGTATATTTCGTGCACGGCAGCCTATATTAATAGGCGTTGCATACGTGTTGCGTTGTAATATTTTTTTTTTTATTTTTTTTATTTTTAATAAAGATACGATCTTTACTCATTGAAGTTAAATAAGTATCAAATTTAGTAAAGTGTAGCTTACTAACAAGATCATCCAGTTAGCCAGCTTATGGGTTGAAGTCAGCAGTCCATTGACCATAACTACGAAAATTAGTTTGTATTAATCTATTTATGTAATAGAATTTAATGACTTCATAATAAGTCTGACGGGTGGCGCCTTTTAAGACGCCTGATGTCTTGACTATTATCTAATAAATTAGTAGCTTCCACATTGACATATTGGTGTAGCCTCTTCTTGTGTGCTGTAGCGAATTTTCTAATCTCTTCGTTTACAAGCGAGATGTGCAAGTCTCGATGAATATCATCATTTCTCGAATAACGGCATGCATCGACAATTGCTCTTAGTATTATGCTTTGTCTAGCTTGGATCTTTGCTCTAGAAGACCTAGCCCCATAACTGCAGACCATAAGTCCATATTGGCTTTATGATCTGCCGATACAGTAGGCATTTGTACCTTACGTCTAGAGGCGATTTGCGTCCAATAAGCCAATATAACTGCTGAGTTTTTTTCTTTATTTGTTTACATTTCATTCTGACGTGTATTTCCCAGGTCAGCCGCCTATCCAGGTGCATACCAAGGTACTTGACTGAGTCAACCTGTGGAATAGGTTTACCTCCTAAGTACACTTGGTGATGCACATCTGTTCGTCGGTATGTGAAAGTTATATGCGTTGATTTTTCTTCATTGATTTTAACTTTCCAGTTTGATGCCCATTCGTGCACCCTGTTCAAAGAGTTTTGCAATTTATTTATAGCTTCAGAATGACTACTACTAACGGCTAATATAGCTGTATCGTCGGCGAACGTAGCTGTCGTCGTTTGCGCATCCGTTGGTAAGTCTTCTGTGTATAGAAGATACAAGATGGGACCGAGAACGCTTCCCTGCGGAACTCCAGCTTCTATGTTGTAGGATGCGGAAGTAGCATTTTCTTGCTGTACTTTAAATTGTCTTTCTGATAAATAAGACATGAGCAAACGGCAGATGTTACCTGGCAGAATTCGGCTTAATTTATAGGTCAGCCCGTCGTGCCATACCTGATCGAAAGCTTGCGCTACGTCTAAGAAGACGGCCGGGCAATATTTTTTTTCCTCAAATGCTCTATTGATTACCATTGTGATCCTGTGCACTTGATCAATTGTGGAGTGCTTCCGTCGAAACCCAAACTGATGTACTGGTATATACTCTTCAACCATAGGCAACAGTCGTTTGAGTAATAATTTCTCGAATAACTTTGATATAGTTGGCAATAATGAAATTGGTCTGTATGACCCTACATCAGCGTCTGGTTTGTTATGTTTTTTTACCATAATGATTTGCGCTATTTTGAAACAGCGTGGCATGTATTCTAAACGTAGACAAGCATTAAACAAATATGTCAACATAATTATACATTTTTTTTGTTAGTTCTTTTAGCACTCTTGGGGATATGCCATCAATACCTGGAGCTTTTCGAGGATTCATATTATTATCTATTTCAGTCGCTATCTCATATGGTGTAAATATTATCACTTTTTCGTCCGTTTTATAATTAATGCTGATATTAATAGTTGAAGGCATATTATGTGGTTTGAATACCCGAGATAAATGGCGAGCAAAGCATTCGGCTTTATCGGTATCTGACCTTACCCAGTTTCCACTCTCATCTTTAATGGATGGAGCGTGTGTAATTGTATGCTTAATTTTTTGGGTAGCTTTCCAAAGAGAATACTCTTTATCCTCGAAAGGACTAAGATCTTTGATGTATGCGGTGAATGTTTCTTTGCGAATCTTTTTTATTAACGCGTTAAGTTGGCGACTGGTTCGATTAAATCGATTTTTATCAGATGGACTCCGAGTATTTTGCCATATGTGCCGGGCTCGTCTTCGGTCAGCAATCTTGAGCCGTACTTGTAATGGGTACGTGATTTCTTTTGATTTATATCTTTCTGGTTCAGGTGTAGCTGTGTTGGCTGCTTCAATAATTGCTTCAATAAAACTTTTTGAGTGTTCTTCCAAATCTTGTTTTGTTTTTAATCGTATTCTAAGGTTTATTTTCTGATCTAGTTCTTCCCGAAATTTATCCCAATTTGTTAGATTATTAGTGAGGTGTCGTTTCTTATTTTTTCGTATGACTGTTGCACTCTGCGTCAAGAGAACGGTGGTATGATCTGATGAAAGATCAATTACACCCTCGACGTCTATGTAATTACTTGCAACTCCTTTTATAATGAAGAAATCTACGAGATCAGGTTTTTTCCTCCTGTCGGAAGGCCAGTATGTTGGTTTTCCTGAACTTGCAAAGCTGCACTGAAGTGTTTGTAAGGCTTTCAGCAGTTCCTTTTCTTTTATATGGGCAGGACTTTGATTATGTATTATAACTCGCCGTGATCCCCATGCTTCATTTTTAGCATTGATGTCTCCACCGATAATAAAGCGGTTACCGTAATGTTTTAAAAACCGTACATAATGATCGTATTTAATATTATGTTTTGGTGGGAAATATACCGCTACAATGTTCATAACTGCATTGCCCATCGTTATTGCCACCGATGCAGCCTGAGCATAATCTTCATAGAAATTTGGCTGCTGGTAATGCCTAATATTTTGTCTTATAATGACGGCTGCACCGCCATGCCCTCCACCATCAGGATGCGGTGTGTGATAAATTGCAAATCCTGAAATTTTTGGGTAATTTCTGTCCGTAAACACATTTAAACTTTCTAGGGTCCTTTTCCCTGCAAGACTTTGAGTCATGATCACCAGCACATTTGAAGCATTTTGTTAATCTACCACAGCTCTTTTCAGTGTGATTCCACTGTTGGCAGCGTTTACATTGTGGTATTGTACTAGTCCTATGCGGAGCTTCTATTTTAATTCTGCAATAAGCGATATGCGTCAAATTGTATATATCTTTATTGTTGTCTTTAGGCTTTAAGTCAATGAAGAACAAAGGATAAGACTTTCTTTGTCTATCAATTATTTTGTTATCATTGTCGCGGATTTTGATAGTTTTATTAATATTGACAATATCAAGTGGTTCGTGGCCCATATTTATTAATTCATTTTGTATAACTTTTACATCTGTAGTAGGATGGAGTCCCCTGACTACTACTCTATATGGTCTTTCTGATTTTAATTTATATGTATGGTAAGCAATGTTATTTGATCTTAGTGTGTGGACCAGTAAGCGGAATGTATCTTCGTTTTTTGGGGCAACTATAATGTCCTCATTATTTAAAACCTTAAAGGTTACGTTTTCCCCAAATGTTGTATTAGTATAGAATATATTGAAGTCCTTTATGCCACTCACGGTGATTTTAGGAGGCAATTTAACTTCCCCAGGTTGTATTTTTTGTGTTTGCATTGGCGTTTGCTGTTGCTGCACTTGCGAGAACGTATGGTTTTCCTCTGGCGAAAGTTGGCCAGACTGTTTAATTTCTAGCTGGTGTATTCTGTCAACTGGAGTCTATTTTTAACATCAGATTATTTATAGTCACGTTTTGATCGTGACATAACTGTTTCAATTCATCTGGTAGTAGGTTTTCATAATTACTTTGTTTTAGATTAACCTTTTTATTAGCTCTCACTTCATTTTGGCAATTATTCCCAGATAATTGCCTTTTTATTGAGTACGATTTGGCAGTTTTCTTTAGTTTTATTGTCGGCACTTCACAAATAAAAGTGTTAGTTTCATTATTGTCCGAGCATGATTGTGTAGTACACACAATCGGTGATGTCGAGCGCGATGTACGGTTGCACACTCATTATTAATTGGTTTGTAGATATAAATACAAATATAATCCATACAATATTTTGTGAACCATATGTGGCTGCACTGGCACAGCGACCGAAACGAGAAGGTTCTTATGTCTAGTAATACTAATTTCCCAATACTGTGGAATATACATATATACGCAACTTTAAAGATGAATTATGATGCGAATTAGTATACGTAAATAATTTAGACAGACGGTTATACCACTACCGTCTGTGAATATGTGTTATGTTTATACACGCTATGTGTTAGTGTAGTTACAATGTATGTATGTATAAGTTGTGAAATATCGATTGACCAGGAAGAACGACATAGATTCTTTGTTCTGATCAGCCGATAATTGAGATATATATACAATTGTTAATAAATTGGAATTATCTCACCACAGCACGTTGATAGTAGGTAATCAATACGACGATAGCGAGAATAATACGGTATATATCGTAAGATAACAATGAACGCGAGTAACAAGCATATACTATACACGACGCGATCGATATCATTTTAAAAAGTGCGTTGTAATATAAATGTTTGTTTGTATGTTTTATACCAATGTATATCATGCAAGTAAATTGGCGCGGAATGAGCATAATCGATGTTAATAATCTTTAAATATATATATACATATATATATTTACTATTATTCAAAAGAAATAAATAATTCTATTTGTTTATTAAACCGTTCTTATTTTAAATCTCTTATAAAATCATCTATTTATTAGTGTCAAACCAGCTCCTACGTGTTACTATTATATTGTTGATTTGATTATTATTATATAAATAAGACTAGAAACTCATTTACAGCGCATATGGCGATTTTTCAAACAGATCTGAATAATACCTTACGGTTAAATATCACCACCAAATTAAAAAGAACCGTTTAGTTTTTTTACGTTTTACGCGCAAAAGGTCTCTGGAAGTTGTTAATTATAGAAAGCGTCTGAAGAAAATCTTTAATTATGAGAAATATTTTGATTTCTAGAAATGAGATTATCGGACAAAACAAAAATAAAATATAAAATTGAACGTGCAAGTCTCGAAAGATTATAAATAACATTATGATATATTTCCAATGAAAATATCAGTAGTTATACTCCCATAACATTAACTCTACAGTGGTCGCCTGGGGTGGCCCCAGTGAAAGACATAGAATAACAAAAAGGAATGGAAGGTAAAATTTAATTATAAAATGATTCTTTTCTTTGTAACAGTTTTTCTTGTCACCAGAATGAAGGAAATATCATCAATTTGAAAGAAGCTGAACGATCGGGAAAAAAAGAAACTTATAGTTCAACCATATAAAGATAGAATGCGCAGTCGTTAACTTCATAAATACATAAGGGTGTGGCCATAGTGAATGTCAAGGTTATTCGAATCATGCGGTTCCTCTGACTGGTTGAACATTTCATCTGCTGATAATAAAGAGACTTTAAGTGTTGCGCAATCTCAGTAGTCCTGTAGGGTTAACATTTTGAAGTGGTTCATCAGTCTGTTGGAAGTCGTCGAGTAGTTAACATTACAGAAGTGAGTGGTTGATTATTTATTTATATGAAGTGATGTTTTTCATTTAATTTAACGTAATTATTGTAATTCTTCTGCATTTTCTTAATAAACCAGAAAAATTCTTTTCCGATATTTAATTATACAACTGGATATATAGATTGGATATATAGATCAATCGATTTAGTAATTACAACTTTATAAAATCAGATTTCTGTGTAGCAGGTAACATTCCTTTTTTCATATCATTCGTTAACATTTTTAACATATACACGATACATGTTTATATCATATATATATATATATATATATATATATATAGTGTATGAATATGTGGTTATATCATATATATAATATTATATATATATATATATATATATATATATATATATCGATGTATACGAATACTATATATATATATATATATATTATTGTATGTATATGTTATATATATATTATTGTATGGATATGTTTTTTATATATATATATATATATTACTGTATGTATATGTTTTATATATGTGCATATATATGTTTATATATATTTATATATATATTTATATATATATATTTATATATATTTATATATATTTATATATATTTATATATATTTATATATATTTATATATATATTTATATATATATTTATATATATATTTATATATATATTTATATATATATATATATATATATATATATATATATATATATATATATAGTATCCATATGTTTTATATATGAGCATATATATATATATATATATATATATATATATATATATATATATATATATATATGTATACATATTACTGTATGCATATGTTTTATATATGTGCATATATATATATATATATTTATATATATATTACTGTATGCATATATTTTATATATGTGCATATATATATTACTGTATGCATATGTTTTATATATGTGCATATATATATATATATATATATATATTTATATATATATATATATATATATATATATATATATATATATATATATATATATATATATATATATTACTGTATGCATGTTTTATTATATATATATATATATATATATATATATATATATATATATATATATATATATATATATATTACTGTATGTATATGTTTTATATATGTGCATACATATATATATTTATATAACTATATGTATATGTTTTATATATGTGTATATATATATTACTGTATGCATATGTTTTATATATATATGTGCATATATGTATATATATATATATATATATATATATATATATATATATAAACTGTAAGCACATGTTATATATTATGGCGATTTAATACAATGGATTTACTGAAGGAAATATTAAATAAAATAAATATAAATTTAAAAATTAATAATGGTTACGTTAACATAATATATATACGTAGAATAAAGGTATTTCCATTGTAAGATGATTCAGAACTTCAAACGAATAAGGTCAGATTTTAAAGCTACAATAACTAGAATGTTGATAGTAATAACCACAGTAATAATAAGTACAATAAAGTTAAAATACAAATAATACCAGGTTAATATTGGAAATTGGGAGATTAATGGCGTGTAGAGCCAGCAATACATGATCGGGTGGTTATATATATACCTATATATGTATATACATATTCGGTTAACGATAAGACTCGTCCTTAATTTTAATGTAACGGCTGGTCGTAATATCTAGTCAATCGACCCGCTCGTATGTGATGAGAACGTTACAAATAATGTCAGAAAATCGCTTTTTGTTTGTATGATAGAAATAAATTCTTCCGAGCAAATAAGACTCTAGTCCAAATAAAAATAAAAATAAATTTCAATTTTAAATAAGTATCAGATCACCAAAAGGGGATACTGTAAAAAGTATGGAGTTACAACGACAGTGTAAGAATTGGGTATATCTTCACTATCCAGAAGCAGCCATCGGTCATACCTGTGGTACCACCAGGTTGTACGATTTTTTTTATTTTAAGTTTATTGTGTCTGCTTAATTTATATGTATAGACAATCTTCATGTATTTGGTGAATGATTGATGTTACATTGTAATATTTTCTTATATAAGTATCTGTTTTGAACTGCTTTTAATCTATTAAATTCATAAAAATAATAATTCAAATAAAATCATAATTGAATTAGAACGAATACTAGTCATTAAATCATAGTGTCACTGGCTGGTGGTCCTACATGCAGAGATTTGGGTTATGCAAAACTAGAAACTTATAGTTCAACCATATAAAGATAGAATGCGCAGTCGTTAACTTCATAAATACATAAGAGTGTGGCCAGAGTGAATGTCAAGGTTATTTGAATCATGCGGTTCCTCTGATTGGTTGATCATTTCATCTGCTGATAATAAAGAGACTTTAAGTGCTGCGCAATCTCAGTAGTCCTGTAGGGTTTTGAAGTGGTTCATCAGTCTGTTGGAAGTCGTCGAGCAGTTAACATTACAGAAGTGAGTGGTTGACTATTTATTTATATGAAGTGATGTTTTTCATTTAATTTAACGTAATAATTGTAATTCTTCTGCATTTTCTTAATAAACCAGAAAAATTCTTTTCCAATATTTAATTATACAACTGGATATATAGATTGGATATATAGATCAATCGATTTAGTAATTACAACTTTATAAAATCAGATTTCTGTATAGCAGGTAACATTCCTTTTTTCATATCATTCGTTTTTAACATTTTTAACATATACACGCTTTTATCATAATATTTATTCTTTTAATGCAAATAGATCCTTACAATCTAACATTATATGCATATATATATGGTGTATGAATACATGTTTATATCATGTATATATATATATATATATATATATATACATATATATAGAGTGTATGAATATGTGGTTATATCATATATATATAATATATGTTATTGTATGCATATATTATATATATCATTGTATGCAAATACTATGTATATATTATTGTGTGTATATGTTATATATATATTATTGTATGGATATGTTTTTATATTTATACATTATATATATATATATATATATATATATATATATATATATATATATATATATATATATATATATTACTGTATGCATATGTTTAATATATATGTATGGATATGTTTATATATATATACATATGTATGGACATGTATATATATATATATATATGTATATGTATATATATGTATATATATATATATATATACTAGCTGACCCGGCATTTTTATGTGCCATCGTGCATTCATCCCAAACAATCAATTTACATTGCTGCTAAACCTTTGCCATTGCGGCCAAATTGGTACAGGCGTGTTCTTCGTTACGATCGATTAACATTGGCCCGTGCTAAATGCATTGTAGTACCGGCCGGCCAAAAATCGCCGGCAGAATTTTTAAAAATCGAAAATGAAATTTTCAACTCGCGATTTCTCGATACCGGTTAATTTTTAAGACATTGATCTAATAACATAGATTATAGATCTCCACGTCTACTTTGTTTTAAGACCAACCCAAACCCTTTAGCTACCATAGAGGCTTCAAAAAGGGCCCAAAACCCCAAAACCCTTTAAGCCCGATTTTCTCGGCGATTATTCGATATAAAAATACGGCAATACCATCGTTAGACGCGTCTTGTAATGACGAATAACTTTTATTATAACACTATTTCCAAAATTTCGAATCGTTCGCGAATTATTGCGAAAAAATCGAAATTTCGAAAAAATCGCAAGGTACACCCCTTTTGAAATTTTCGGGTTCGGTTTGAAATTTTTTTTCGCGGTTTTTTCATTTTATCCGACAGTTCTTATATAGTAACGACTATTTGTAAAGTCGGAATCGTTTAAAAATGTTTACGTCGCTCGCTACGCCTTGCCAAAGGTGGCAGGTCATCGATTTTCAAAAATTCGTAGCTCGAGACCTATCCGTAATAACTGAAAACGGTTTACTGTTTCGTATTGGTCATTTTAATATCTACCAAATCGATTCTATCGAAATTTTTCAAAAATCAAAATTTTAATGAGTAACCCCCAGACCCCCCTTTTTAAATTTTTCGAATTTCGACGACGACGCGGTTTAATAAATTTTTTTACGACGATCGAATTAGGTAATAAGAATTTTTTTCGTATCTCTAAACGTAAGCGAGTTATAGTCGATAACAAATTCGCTATATAAATATATATATATATATACAGATATATAGATATATAATTAACATTGGCCCGTGCTAAATGCATTGTAGAATCGGATGGACAAAAATCGCCGGCAGAATTTTTAAAAATCGAAAATGAAATTTTCAACTCGCGATTTCTCGTTACCGGTTAATTTTTAAAATATTTACAATATGTCATAAAATATAGATCTCCACGTCTACCTTCTATTGAGCCCAACCCGAAGCCCCCATCTCTCATAGGGGCCGCAAAAAGGGCCCAAAACCTCAAAACCCTTTAAGCCCAATTTTCTCGGCGAGTATTCGATATAAAAACACGCGTTAACCGTTGTTAGACGCGTATTTTAATGACACATAACTTTCATTTAAATAAATTTTCGAAATTTCGAATCGTTCGCGAATTATTGCGAAAAAATTGGAATTTTGAAAAAATCGCAAGGTACACACCCCTTTTGAAATTTTCGGGTTCGGTTTGAAATTTTTTTTCGCGGTTTTCTCGCTTCATCCTATATATTTTATATATAAATGACTATCTGTAAAGTCGGAATCGTTTAAAAATGTTTACGTCGCTCGCTACGCCTTGCCAAAGGTGGCAGGTCATCGATTTTCAAAAATTCGTAGCTCGACACCTATCGATCGTAACGAAAAACGGTTTTCTGTTTCGTATCGGTCATTTTAGTATCTACCAAATCGATTCTATCGAAATTTTTCCAAAATCGAAATTTAAATAATTTACCCCTTCAACCCCCTAACCAACCTGAATTTTTTCCGAATTTTTCTCGCCGTAAAAACCATCCTTGAACTTAACGAACATTTTAAAGAAAAATTGGCCAAATTGGTCCGGGCGTTGTTGAGTTATGCGCTTACAACGTTTAAAAAAAAATAAAAAAAATTTAGGGGTGTATTACCCTTAACATTTAGGGGGATGAAAAATAGATGTTAGCCGATTCTCATAGATACCGGATAAGCACAAAAAATTTCATCAAAATCGGTCAAGCCGTTTCGGAGGAGTATGGCAAAGGAATCGCGATGGTAAAATAGGGGTTGATTGTAAAGGGTTGAAAATTCAGGGTTATATGTATTTACTAATGCTGTATCATAAAAAAATTTAAAAAAAAATGTATCTAAAATTGAAAAAAAAAATAAAAAAAATTCAGGGGTGGATTACCCTTAACATTTAGGGGGATGAAAAATAGATAAGAACCGATTCTCATAGATACCGGATAAGCACAAAAAATTTCATCAAAATCGGTCAAGCCATTTCGGAGGAGTATGGCCACGAAAACTGTGACACGAGAATTTTATATATTAGATATATATATATATATATGTATATATGTATGTATATATTATATGTATATATATATGTATATTATGTATGTATGTATATATATTACTGTATGTATATGTTTAATATATATGTGCATATATATATATATATATATTACTGTATGTATATGTTTATATACTATGGCGATTTAATACAATGGATATACTGAAGAAAATATTAAATAAAATAAATACAAATTTAAAAAATTATAATAGTCTCGTTAACATAATATATATACATAGAATAAAGGTATTTCCATTGTAAGATGATTCAGAATTTCATAACGGAAAGGTCAGATCGTAAAGCTATAAATAACTAGAATGTTGATAGTAATGACCACAGTAATAATAAGTACAATAAAGTTAAAATACAAGGGGAAAATGGGAGATTAATGGCACATAGATCCAGCAATGCCAGCAATACATGATCGCGTGGTTATATATATACCTATATATGTATATACATATTTTGTTAATGATAAGACATGGCGTTAGTTTTATTTAAGAACAAATATATTGTAATGGCTGCTCTAATATCAAACCGCTCCCGCTTGTGAAGTGATCGTTTTTCAATTAATTTAACATAATTTTTGTAATTCTTCCAAATTCATTATATGTGAAGAAAAAATTTTCAGATATTCAATAATATGAAGGGATAATGAGCCGTTTTTGTTTTAGTAATTACAACAATTATATAAAATATAGTTTTTTCAATTAATAATTAAAATGACACAAAAACATGTGTTACAGTATGAACAGAAGCAATGTTCAAACGTATTCCTTCCTGCAACTCCTCTGATTTGTCGATCATTTGATTCGCAGGTATTTAAGATAACTGGGCAATCTCAAGTCAGATTGTTCTCGATCCATTTGAAACCTTCCCACATGTAATATGACAGATGCAAAAGGAATTTTTTCATTGTATAAGATATAATTAGTTGAACTTGGATAAACAGGTATGTCTCCTATTTTCATATAACTCGTTTTTAACATATACTCTTTTATGAAAGAGGGATAAGTAAAGAGAGAGAGAGAGTGAGTGAATGATAAATAAAGAGGAAAGAGAGTGATAACGAGAAAAGTGATAAAGAGAAAAGAGGGGAGAGAGAGAGAGTGAGAGAAGATAGGGTAGATTCTGTTGATTGGAGAGATGAGGTAGGTGGTAGAGTCAGTTTGGAGAGGAACAGATGATTGAGTGCAGGAGAGGTTAGAGAGTTCAAGAGTGATGAGACATATTGTTTGACATCCGAGTGACAGATAGTGATTAGGGAAAGGGACTGAGTGTTAGAGAGTGGGAAGAGTGAGTGGCAAGAGAGGTGTTTGTGATGAGAGAGGAGTGCTGGAGGAGAGTTGAGTGTGATGCGACAGTTTTGTGTTGAGGATGAGGTATGTGGGGGGAATGAGAGAGAGTTAGGAGATATAAGAGAAATGCGAGAGTGAGCAACCTATGTGAGGAGAGAGAGTGAGTAGAGAGAGTGAGTAGAGAGAGTGAGTAGAGAGAGTGAGTAGAGAGAGTGAGTAGAGAGAGTGAGTAGAGAGAGTGAGTAGAGAGAGTGAGTAGAGAGAGTGAGTAGAGAGAGTGAGTAGAGAGAGTGAGTAGAGAGAGTGAGTAGAGAGAGTGAGTAGAGAGAGTGAGTAGAGAGAGTGAGTAGAGAGAGTGAGTAGAGAGAGTGAGTAGAGAGAGTGAGTAGAGAGAGTGAGTAGAGAGAGTGAGTAGAGAGAGTGAGTAGAGAGAGTGAGTAGAGAGAGTGAGTAGAGAGAGTGAGTAGAGAGAGTGAGTAGAGAGAGTGAGTAGAGAGAGTGAGTAGAGAGAGTGAGTAGAGAGAGTGAGTAGAGAGAGTGAGTAGAGAGAGTGAGTAGAGAGAGTGAGTAGAGAGAGTGAGTAGAGAGAGTGAGTAGAGAGAGTGAGTAGAGAGAGTGAGTAGAGAGAGTGAGTAGAGAGAGTGAGTAGAGAGAGTGAGTAGAGAGAGTGAGTAGAGAGAGTGAGTAGAGAGAGTGAGTAGAGAGAGTGAGTAGAGAGAGTGAGTAGAGAGAGTGAGTAGAGAGAGTGAGTAGAGAGAGTGAGTAGAGAGAGTGAGTAGAGAGAGTGAGTAGAGAGAGTGAGTAGAGAGAGTGAGTAGAGAGAGTGAGTAGAGAGAGTGAGTAGAGAGAGTGAGTAGAGAGAGTGAGTAGAGAGAGTGAGTAGAGAGAGTGAGTAGAGAGAGTGAGTAGAGAGAGTGAGTAGAGAGAGTGAGTAGAGAGAGTGAGTAGAGAGAGTGAGTAGAGAGAGTGAGTAGAGAGAGTGAGTAGAGAGAGTGAGTAGAGAGAGTGAGTAGAGAGAGTGAGTAGAGAGAGTGAGTAGAGAGAGTGAGTAGAGAGAGTGAGTAGAGAGAGTGAGTAGAGAGAGTGAGTAGAGAGAGTGAGTAGAGAGAGTGAGTAGAGAGAGTGAGTAGAGAGAGTGAGTAGAGAGAGTGAGTAGAGAGAGTGAGTAGAGAGAGTGAGTAGAGAGAGTGAGTAGAGAGAGTGAGTAGAGAGAGTGAGTAGAGAGAGTGAGTAGAGAGAGTGAGTAGAGAGAGTGAGTAGAGAGAGTGAGTAGAGAGAGTGAGGAGAGAGAGTGAGGAGGAGAGAGAGTGAGGAGAGAGAGAGTGAGGAGAGAGAGAGTGAGGAGAGAGAGAGTGAGGAGAGAGAGAGTGAGGAGAGAGAGAGTGAGGAGAGAGAGAGTGAGGAGAGAGTGAAGTGAGGGAGGGAGAAAGAGTGAGGATTGAGAAGAGAGAGGGGAGAGAGAGTGAGGAGAGTGAAGAGAAGGAGAGAGTGAAGGAGAGAGAGAAGAGTGAGGAGAGAGGTGCGGAGAGAAGTGTGGGAAAGAGTGAGGAGGAGAGAGAGTGAGGAGAGGGAGGAGGGAAGGACAGAGTGGGGAGAGTGAGAGTGAGGAGAGAGAGTGAGGAGGAGAGAGAGTGCTCACTCTGCTCCCCTCACTCTCTCCTCACTCCCACTCTCCTCTCTCCTCACTCTCACTCTCCCTCTCCTCACTCTCTCCTTCCCTCCTCACTCTCACAAATCACTCTCTTTTCTCTCCCCTCACTCTTTCCCACACTTCTCTCCGCACCTCTCTCCTCACTCTTCTCTCTCTCCTTCACTCTCTCCTTCTCTTCACTCTCCTCACTCTCTCTCCCCTCTCTCTTCTCAATCCTCACTCTTTCTCCCTCCCTCACTTCACTCTCTCCTCACTCTCTCTCTCCTCACTCTCTCTCTCCTCACTCTCTCTCCTCACTCTCTATCCTCACTCTCTCTCCTCACTCGGAGAGAGAAAGTGAGGAGAGGGAGAGGAGGGAAGGACAGAGTGAGGAGAGGGAGAGTGAGAGTGAGGAGAGGGAGAGTGAGAGTGAGGAGAGAGAGTGCTCCCTCTCCTCACTCTCACCCTCTCTGCTCACTCTCCTCACTCTCTCCTCACTCCCACTCACCCTCTCCTCACTCCTCACTCTCACTCTCCCTCTCCTCACTCTCTCCTTCCCTCCTCCCTCTCCTCCTCTCCTCACTCTCTCTCTCCTCACTCTCTCATTATCTCCTCACTCTCTCTTCTCTCCTCTCCTCACTCTCCTTTCCCACACTTCTCTCCTCACCTCTCTCCCAACTCTTCTCTCTTCACTCTTTCCTCACTCTCTCTTCACTCTCCTCACTCTCTCTCCCCTCTCTCTTCTCAATCCTCACTCTTTCTCCCTCCCTCACTTCACTCTCTCCTCACTCTCTCTCTTCTCTCTTCTCTCTCTCTCCTCACTCACCCTATCTCGCCTCACTCCCTCACCTCTCACCTCACTCTCACTCCACACTCTCCCTCTCAATCCTCACTCTCTTCTCTCTCCTCACTCCTCTCTACTCTCCTCTACTCACTCCACTCCTCACTCTCACACCACACTCTCCTCACTCACCCTATCTCCCCTCACTCCCTCACCTCTCACCTCACTCTCACTCCACACTCTCCCTCACTCTCTCTCAATCCTCACTCTCTTCTCTCTCCTCACTCCTCTCTACTCTCCTCTACTCACTCCACTCCTCACTCTCACACCACACTCTCTTCTCACTCACTACTCACTCTCTACTCACTCTCAACTCACTCTCAATCCTCACTCTCTCACCTGACTCGCACCTATACTCTCTCCTCACTCCACATCCTCCACACAAATCTGTCACATCACACTCAACTCTCCTCCAACACTCCTCTCTCATCACAGACACCCCTCGCCAACAACACTCACTTTTCCCACTCTTGAACACTCATTTGTCATCATTTACCTCTCACATTTCTTCACCATCTCATTGTTCCTGTCCCTTTCCTTAATCACTATTATCTCTCACTCTGTTGTCATGTACCCTCTCAACAATATTTCTCATCACTCTCTGACCTCTCCTGCACTCAATCGTCTGTTCCTCTCCAAACTCACTATCCTTCTACCAGCTACCTCATCTCTCCAATCAACAGAATCTACCCTATCATTTCTCACTCACTGATCCCCCTCTTTTCTCTTTGTCACTTTTCTCTTTATCACTCTCTCTTTCCTTTCACTCTCTCTCTCTCTCTTTACTTATCCCTCTTTCATAAAAGAGTATATGTTAAAAACGAGTTATATGAAAATAGGAGACATACCCGTTTATCCAAGTTCAACTAATTATATCTTATACAATGAAAAAATTCCTTTTGCATCTGTCATATTACATGTGGGAAGGTTTCAAATGGATCGAGAACAATTTGACTTGAGATTGCCCAGTTATCTTAATTACCTGCGAATCAAATGATCGACAAATCAGAGGAGTTGCAGGAAGGAATACATTTGAACATTGCTTCTGTTCATACTGTAACACATGTTTTTGTGTCATTTTAATTATTAATTGAAAGAACTATATTTTATATAATTGTTGTAATTACTAAAACGAAAACGGCTCAATATCCCTTCATATTATTGAATATCTGAAAATATTTTTCTGAATTTGGAAGAATTACAAAAATTATGTTAAATTAATTGAAAAACGATCACTTCACAAGCGGGAGCGGTTCGATATTAGATCAGCCGTTACAATATATTCGTTCTTAAATAAAACTAAGGCCATGTCTTATCATTAACCAAATATGTACTTACATATATAGGTATATATATAACCACACGATCATGTATTGCTGGCATTGCTGGCTCTACGTGCCATTAATCTCCCATTTTCCCCTTGTATTTTAACTTTATTGTACTTATTATTACTGTGGTCATTACTATCAACATTCTAGTTATTTATAGCTTTACGATCTGACCTTATCCCTTATGAAGTTCTGAATCATCTTACAATGGAAATACCTTTATTCTACATATATATTATGTTAACATAACCATTATAATTTTTTAAATTTATATTTATTTTATTTAATATTTCCTTCAGTATATCCATTGTATTAAATCGTCATAGTATATAACATATGCTTATATATATTATATATATATATATATATATATGCACATATATAAAACATATGCATACAGTAATATATATATATGCACATATATATTAAACATATACATACAGTAATATATATACATACATACATATATATATTAACATGTCAATACATATGTATATATATATATAAACATATCCATACATATATATTAAACATATGCATACAGTAATATATATATATATATATATATATATATATATATATATATATATATATATATATATATATATATATATATATGTATAAATATAAAAACATATCCATACAATAATATATATATAACATATACACACAATAATATATACATAGTATTTGCATACAATGATATATATAATATATGCATACAATAACATATATTATATATATATATATATATATATGATATAAACACGTATTCATACACTCTATATATGTATATATATATATATATATATATATATATATATATATATATACATGATATAAACATGTATTCATACACCATATATATATGCATATAATGTTAGATTGTAAGGATCTATTTGCATTAAAAGAATAAATATTATGATAAAAGCGTGTGTATGTTAAAAATGTTAAAAACGAATGATATGAAAAAAGGAATGTTACCTGCTATACAGAAATCTGATTTTATAAAGTTGTAATTACTAAATCGATTGATCTATATATCCAGTTGTATAATTAAATATTGGAAAAGAATTTTTCTGGTTTATTAAGAAAATGCAGAAGAATTACAATTATTACGTTAAATTAAATGAAAAACATCACTTCATATAAATAAATAGTCAACCACTCACTTCTGTAATGTTAACTGCTCGACGACTTCCAACAGACTGATGAACCACTTCAAAATGTTAACCCTACAGGACTACTGAGATTGTGCAGCACTTAAAGTCTCTTTGTTATCAGCAGATGAAATGATCAACCAATCAGAGGAACCGCATGATTCAAATAACCTTGACATTCACTCTGGCCACACCCTTATGTATTTATGAAGTTAACGACTGCGAATTCTATCTTTATATGGTTGAACTATAAGTTTCTAGTTTTGCATAACCCAAATCTCTGCATGTAGGACCACCAGCCAGTGACACTATGATTTAATGACTAGTATTCGTTCTAATTCAATTATGATTTTATTTGAATTATTATTATTATGAATTTAATAGATTAAAAGCAGTTCAAAACAGATACTTATATAAGAAAATATTACAATGTAACATCAATCATTCACCAAATACATGAAGATTGTCTATACATATAAATTAAGCAGACACAATAAACTTAAATAAAATAAAAAAAATCGTACAACCTGGTGGTACCACAGGTATGACCAATGGCTGCTTCTGGATAGTGAAGATATACCCAATTCTTACACTGTCGTCGTAACTCCATACTTTTTACAGTATCCCCTTTTGGTGATCCGATACTTATTTAAAATTGAAATTTATTTTTATTTTTATTTGGACTAGAGTCTTATTTGCTCGGAAGAATTTATTTCTATCATACAAACGAAAAGCAATTTTCTGACATTATTTGTAACGTTCTCATCACATACGAGCGGGTCGATTGACTAGATATTACGACCAGCCGTTACATTAAAATTAAGGACGAGTCTTATCATTAACCGAATATGTATATCATGTATTGCTGGCTCTACACGCCATTAATCTCCCAATTTCCGATATTAACCTGGCATTATTTGTATTTTAACTTTATTGTACTTATTATTACTGTGGTTATTACTATCAACATTCTAGTTATTATAGCTTTACGATCTGACCTTATCCGTTATGAAGTTCTGAATCATCTTACAATGGAAATACCTTTATTCTACGTATATATATTATGTTAATGTAACCATTATTAATTTTTAAATTTATATTTATTTTATTTAATATTTCCTTCAGTAAATCCATTGTATTAAATCGCCATAATATATAACATATGCTTACAGTTTATATATATATATATATATATATATATATATATATATACATATATGCACATATATAAAACATATGCATACAGTAATATATATATACACATATATAAAACATATACATATAGTTATATAAATATATATGTATGCACATATATAAAACATATACATACAGTAATATATACATATATATATATATATATGCACACATATAAAACATATGCATACAGTAATATATATATATATATATATATATATATATATATATATATATATATATATACATATATATGCCCATATATAAAACATATGCATACAATAATATATATATATGCTCATATATAAAATATATTGATACTATATATATATATATATATATATATATATATATATATATATATATATATATATATAAATAATATATATATATATGCACATATATAAAACATATGCATACAGTAATATATATATATATATAAAAAACATATCCATACAATAATATATATATAACATATACACACAATAATATATATATATATATAGTATTCGTATACAACGATATATATATATATATATATATATATATATATATATATATATATATATATATATATATAAATAAATAATATTATATATATATGATATAACCACATATTCATACACTATATATATATATATGATATAAACATATATTGTATATGTTAAAAATGTTAAAAACGAATGATATGAAAAAAGGAATGTTACCTGCTACACAGAAATCTGATTTTATAAAGTTGTAATTACTAAATCGATTGATCTATATATCCAATCTATATATCCAGTTGTATAATTAAATATCGGAAAAGAATTTTTCTGGTTTATTAAGAAAATGCAGAAGAATTACAATAATTACGTTAAATTAAATGAAAAACATCACTTCATATAAATAAATAATCAACCACTCACTTCTGTAATGTTAACTACTCGACGACTTCCAACAGACTGATGAACCACTTCAAAATGTTAACCCTACAGGACTACTGAGATTGCGCAACACTTAAAGTCTCTTTATTATCAGCAGATGAAATGATCAACCAATCAGAGGAACCGCATGATTCGAATAACCTTGACATTCACTATGGCCACACCCTTATGTATTTATGAAGTTAACGACTGCGCATTCTATCTTTATATGGTTGAACTATAAGTTTCTTTTTCTCCCAATCGTTCAGCTTCTTTCAAATTGATGATATTTCCTTCATTCTGGTGACAAGAAAAACTGTTACAAAGAAAAGAATCATTTTATAATTAAATTTTACCTTCCATTCCTTTTTGTTATTCTATGTTTTTCACTGGGGCCACCTTGTTGGGAATTTACAAACTTTCCATCTTGCTGTCGACACAAATAACCGTTACAGATATTTGCAGCGCTCTCTATCGTTATATTATTGAACTAGAATTTTCTAGTTATTCTGTGTTCTGTTCCTTGTAAATATTTGTAACTTCCGTAAAATGAATGTGACAAGAAAACCCATTATGAAGAAAATAATCATTTTATAATTAAACTTTTCTTTATCCACTTTTTTATTAATAATACTTTCCATTAATTTTTGACATTCACTCTAGGCACTCCCTTGCAAATTTTCGAAATTTCCATCATGCACAGCTACTCGAAAAACTGTTATGAAGAAAATAATCATTTTTTCTATTGTTTCTTATTTGACCTCTCTCACTATCTCTCTCTCTCTCTCTCTCTCTCTATATATATATATATATATATATACATAAGGTCAGAGAGTAGGTCAATGTGTTCTCAAGATGAACACCTTACTACTGGGATTTTTTCACTACATGTATAATAAAACTGTTGGTAAACTAAATACATTAAGCATAAATTACCTATACACGATAGAAAGTTGGTATTATTATAAAATTAAAAATGGCGAAATGACGATTGCGGTTTGTGTTTTAGGCAATGTAAGAATCTATATGCTACCACAAATAGTGAAAGAAGTACATCAGGAAAAGGAAATCTGGTTCGAAGATAAACATTATTTTATATATATGGGTAATGAAGTAAGTTATAACAGAGAATACGAATACCCCGTATTTACGTTTTGTAGCAAAATTGGTAATGAATGAATTATAAGTAAAGAAAAATTTAAAAAAATTATAGAGGTATAGTTTAAAAAATATAAGTACCTAAATCCCTCTCTGGTTAAAGTTGTAAAAGATATAATTTGTTACATACTCGTAGTACAGTATGAGTGACATAATAGATAGTTTCGAATATAGACCATCTATAACGGAAAACATAAACGAGTTGGTGATGGAGTTTTCTATAAACGTATATACAATGAAGAGATTGTAACTAAACCATTTAAAAAGTTTGATCTCAACGTTAACTGGAAAAATAACTTTAAAAGACGAAAAAGATGTGGAAATAACGGGTGTCAACAAAAAAGTGAATGTAATCAATGACGGAATGTTACATTTGTTCGATCGCCTAGATTATTATTTAGGTGATAACAAAGTCGATAGTATAAGAACATCAGCTGTGGAATGGATTGGTATCTTTTGAAAATGTTTTAAAATATAGTAACACCGGTTGGTGTATTGCAAATTCTTCAACGAGTATTCTAAATGGAAAAGGACATTTTTCAGTATGTATACCCATGAGTATGATAATGGTATTTTTTTTCGACGATAAGAATTTTCTATATCATATTCTTCAAAAATTGATGTTCTACAGATCAACAATAAACATAGACATATTAGAAAATATTTCAATGACCGATAAAAAAAATATATTCGATGACATTAACATACATAACATGGAGGATGTCTCAAATAAATTTATCGATCGAGTAAGAAACGCGAGTTAGAAAAGAAATTTTAAATAATACGAACTATGAACTACTATATAGAAGTTGACTATATCAAGGTACAATGATTTCCACGGGGACTGAATCTACTTGAGGTATTCCGGTATCGGTATTCGAAAACCAAGTATGTACTGATAGGTTTCCTGAAAGAAAAAAATATTTCGACTTACGATTTATTAAATTTAGAAAACTTTCAAATTTTATTGAATAATAATGTTTATTATCCGAGAGAAAGATTGAATTTGAAATATAGCGAAAATAAATGCGCTAATCTGTATCAAATGTTTAATTATTACGACAAACACGAATACGAGATGAATCCTATATTCGACTTATTACACGATACTTTCGAAAACGCATACATAGTATACATCAAAGGAACAGATAGAGTAAACTATATAAGAGAGTTGTTGGGGAATAAAATTGATGTTTTCGACTTGGATCCATTAGAATGTCCAAAGACTAAAGATTGGGTAGGTTACTCTATAAAAGGCTGTAACCGTTGTTTTTATAAAACTGGATCAAGCCATTGATAGGGGTATATATTGTACGTTGACGTATAAAGACAGGTAAATAATTTTTTTAAAATGAGTTTTCAAATATTGTTAAATCATGCGACATCTCGTCGCGAATATCAGCAAGAGATCAAATTAGATTGTCTGTACGAAGTTGCTTTAAAAGGTTTTGTAACGTACAACAGCATTCCAAATATTTCAGAAAATTGTAAAAATAGCAATTTAGTAGTAATCGAACCGAAAACTAACGAACATCGTAACATTACTATACCTACAGATACGTACGAATTGAACGATATAGTAGAATTTATTCAACAAAACGAAGAACTTAGGAACGCGGAAATAGTCATTAAGTTAAATCAGAATATATTAAAAATGAAATTATATTCGGAATGAACTATAGATTTCACAACTGCGAACTCGAAAGGACGTGTACTTGGTTTTAGTAAACGTAAACTCATAACGGGACAAACAGATTATTCGAACGACCATATAGATATCTTTTCTATAAATAACATTTTTAAAAAATTCGATGTAATTTAATAAAATGTAATATAACTGATGTAAATTTAAACGATAACATGTACGAATTTCCGCTAAACGTTCAAGTTGGTGAAAAAATTATAGAAAGACCTAATTATTTATCATTTTACCGTGTAAATACGTTTGAAATAAGTTACATATCCGTTACGACAGTTGATCAAAATGAAAAATAAGTATAATACTACTATTTGAGCCCGTCCATGATTTAAAACGAGATATTTTTGAAACTCGAAGTTAAAGTATCGATAATCGAATCTCGAATAAAAATACAAAAACTACAGCATACATTTATAACGAGTAATAAAAACGACATTGATATTATTAACTGATATTATCGAATACCAACTAATAATGGTGTAAATTGACTTCAGTAGGTGTAAAAATAAATGTTTAAAATGGACGATTACGTAAACGTTTGAAAAATGTTGAAATCCATACAGGAGAAATCATGAAACAAATAAAACTCGAGGAGGAGTACAAGAACATTGTTAAACCTCTAAGAACGATACATACTCAATTAGCCAATACATTACCATCCATACAAACCCGAGATAAATCTATCGCTGCTTTAGCTGTTGGTTTGGTCGAAAAATGTATAGAACCTCTTATGAAATTCCAAAAATAGACGGAACAGCCGCATCAGCTATAAAGCCCTCTATCGAAATACCGCAGGAATTTGTACAAACATTAGGTCCGGCAGCCTCCAAATACATTAAAAAAAACGTGATGACAGATTCCACTTTTGGTATACGTATCGAGGATGAGATTATGTATATGGGAAATTCACCGATTATTAGGGAATGATAACATAAAACTACTAAGTACCGCCTACTGGTACGAAGGTTCGGGAGGATTATAGGATTATTAACATTGGGAAAATCTAGAACTTACAATGAAAAAGACTTGAAAGTATATGATGAACTTTTGTCAAAAACCAATTTGTATAAACAAAAAAATGACCGGAAAAATCCGCGATTGAAAAGTAGTACAAGAAATAAATATAACGTCGTAATTAAGCTGATATTAATTAAACATAATATTCTGAAAAACGTCGAAAAACCTATTACAGGATTACAAAAAATTTATATAAATAACCCTGTAGAATACGTATACTGGAACAATATCGACGAATTGTTAAACAGATTGTGTATATTAAACGGTGATGTAAAAGCCGTTAATAATAACCGTTTAATAATTAACGAAATTATAAACATTTTACAAGAATGTAAAGAAGAGGGTGGATTACAAAAAAAAAAGTGAAAAAAAATCGTGCAAATGCTACCCGTATAAAAAGGTAACGGTATGATTAACGATATAATAGACAAATTTCCTTTTGAGGCTCATTTATCGGGCAGTTATCAAAACGCCGGTCCTAGGACTAATCTTGATTTGAAATTAGAAAAAAAAGTCAAACCTAAAAATAAGTTAGACGAAACGGTCATATATTATAGCGTATTCCAGGTCTAATAATTTGGATGACAGACATAAAGCGGGTTTACAACTGGAAAAACGTGTACTCGCTAAAGATTCCAATTTAGCCTAAAAAGCTAATGCGTAGCTTGAAATAAACGCTATGAAAGCCAAAAGAGCTATCGGTGCTGGTTACATCAAACATCCGTTTACATAAGCACGGAACTAGGGAAACTTATTGCGAAAACCAATAAACCCGTGACTTTAAAAATAAATAAACCGAGAAATAAAGATTCCGTAATGAATGAAACGTATTTACCGTTAACCGAATATCAAATTAAAAGAATTAAAAAATATTTACCTATAAAATTATCGGTTAAATAATTTAAACATATAAAAGTAGGTGGTTTCTTACCGGCTTTGATCACCGCTGTACCGGCTGTACCTGCTGCAGGGTCGTTAATAACCAACGCTATAAACACGTATAATAATAAGAAAGCAAACGATAAGTTAATAGAAGAACGAATACGTCATAATAAAGCGATAGAAGGTGAAAGATTATACGTCAAAAAACAAACCTAAAGACGGTAAAGGAATATACATAAATAAAAAACCTAAAGAAGGTAACGGACTTTACTAAGAGTATATAAAAAAAAACATCCAGATTAAACCGTTGAGTAATGTAGAATTGACGAAATATGCCCAACATATTCCACAGAGGTACTTTTATGAGAGATAAATTACCGAAAAACCCGTTAGACATAGAGACGGCTATAATTAATTTAGATAACAACGATGGTCCGGGAACTCATTGGGTATGTTATAGAAAAATAGGAAATGTTGTAAATTATTACAATTCTTTCGGGGTAACGCCACTGTACGAATTACAAAAGGTAATGGGGTTCTAATTGCGCGGTATTTTACAATTACGAAGTAAATCAAAATATGGATCAACTTATATGCGGTCATCTATGTTTAAAATATTTATACGATACAAGTAACATTAAGGAATAGTATATATAGATCGAGCGATAAAAGAATTAAACGTTTTATCGATATTACGGTAATTACTTTTGCGTAACAATCAATTTTTCGGCCGTATTTAAAGGACTATTTTAAACGACTTAATTTTATTCGGGCGATTCTAAACGACTCAATTTGTTTCGGGCGTTTTTAAACGACTATTTACGGTATAAATAACGATTATTGATCGGGAAAATGGCTCCTAATAATAAACAAAGAGCCCAATTCCACTTCAATTCACGTATTGTTTGTAGAGCGTCCTCCATCTTCAATCTTGATCTTATTATTTTGTTACTTATCTTATCCAACCTAGTTACCCCAACCATTTTTCTTTCCATTGCTCTTTGAGCTATTTGTATTTTTTTTCACAATTTACTTGTCAATGACCATGTTTGAGCGCCATAAGTAATGGTAGGGAGGACACATGTGTTAAAGATTTGCGCTTTTTTAGTACGATCTAACTTAAGTCCAAATATTTCTTTTAATGACCAAAATTTTTTCCTACCTAACGCTATTCTTTGATGTATATATATATATATATATATATATATATATATATATATATATATATATATATATATAATGTGTTTGTACATATATATACATTATATATATATGTGTATACATATATATATATACATTATATATATAAATGTATATATATGTATATATATATATATATATATATATATATATATATATAATATTTTATATTTAGTTTGTAAGGATCTATCTGCATTAAAAGAATAAATTACGATAAAAAAGAATATATGTTAAAAACAAATGATATGAAAAAAGTGTACATATCTGCTATACAGAAATCGGCCCAATTAAATTTCATACAATGAAAACGTTTCTGTAACATTAACTGCGAGATATCTTTTGAACAGACTGAGAACAACTTGTCTTTGAGATTGTACAATAGTTTTAATTATCGCGGAATGAAATGAACGGCAGATCTGTGAAGCTAAACGGGGAACATCTTGTTGTGCACACTGTCATGCATAGTTGTGCCATACTAATTACTTAAGTGAAAACACTAAATACCTTTCTATAAAATTGTAATTACTAAAATGATCGAACTATATAATGAAAGGTTCGAACTATATAATGAAAGGTTCGAACTATATAATGAAAGGTTCGTTATCTACTTATATAATCAAATATCAGAAAAGCTTTATTTTATGAAATGCACATGAATTTAAAAAATTATGTAAAATTAATCAAAAACCGATCACTTCACATAAATCAATAAACAAGGAAAAATCAGATGTTGCGTAATTAATGTTACATGCAAGATGATTTCCAACAGACTGACTGAATCACTTGAAAATGTTAACTACACAAGCCTAATGATTATATATTATCAGGTGATGAAATGAACGACCAATCAGTGGAGATGCATGAATCGATGATCCTTATCATCACTCTGGCCACGCCCTTGTGTATTTAAGAAATTTCCATCCTGTCAATGTTTCAAACGCATTCTATTGTATTATAGCTGAACTAGAAGTTTCTACTTTTCCCAAGAGATGTATTGTCATGCAAATGACTTCAAAAGTGATATAAAGAATGTCTGCGCATTCTATTGTTTCATAGTTGAACTAGAAGTTTCTATTTTTCCCAATAGATGCTTTGTTCAGTCTCTTTTCAAATTTATGAATTTTCCTTCTTTCCTAGTGAAAGGAAAAACCATTATAAAAATGAATATCGTCACAAAAAAATATTCATTTTTTAAAATAAACTCTACGTCATTATTCCATGCATTTCACTCGAAACGTCTCCTGCAAATTTACAAAATTTCTGTCATGCCCGGCAACATAAAAAAACTTATATAGAAAATAAACAATCATTTCTCGTTTCTCGTTCACTTTTACTAGAAAAAAATTATACATATATCATCATAATTATTAATTGCCGTCTCCATGTAAGGGGTAAGCGACTACTTACCCACACATTTTTAAGACATTGCGCGTGTGCTTGCCCGAAGGTACCAATCCAACTGTGAATTCGAATCAAAGCAATGAAATGTCTTATAGTCTGGCGATTTTGCGTAACAGTTAAAAACCCATTTTCATTATTAATTTCAATGCTCGTGATAAATAATCCACATTAGCACACCAATTTTTTAAAACTAGTAAATTGATTTCATAAAATCGTGATTATTAAACTAAAATGATCGATATGGCATATGGTTCATTACCGGCTAATATGATAATAATAAATATCTGAGGAACATAATATTTTATAATTAGGTTAAAATGAAAAAATATTTCCTTAATGTCATGCATACTGAAAGTACTAAAGATTATATTACACAAAAATCGACTAACAATGAAAAACAACCGGTCGCTCCTGTAACACCTGTGAGAAGAGTTCGAACAGGCCGAATAACATATTAGGGAAGAAATCCCAGAGTTGCATCGGAACATGTAGTTAAATTGTAGAGTTGACTAATGAAGTTGGCTGTGAAATAAAAGTCTACAACCTAAATTGTCCAGGATCAATATACATCGATATCATCTAAATTTGCCAACAAATTTAATAAAATTATTCTATGAAATTGCTACTATTAAGCTAAAACCATCTAACTGGGGTTAATATAATAAACTATATATTTATTCTCTTAAGATAAATCTTTGCAACTTAATAATAAAATATTATTAAAAAAGTATATATACCACACACAAACATAACCACACACACACATACATATATATGTAGGTGTATATATATATATATATATATATGTATAGTTATATACTTACTTGTTATATATTTATTCCTCTTAAAATAGATCCTTGCACAACCTAATTATAAAATATCATCAAAAACGTGTATATATATATATATATATATATATATATATATATATATATATATATATAATATTTTATATTTAGTTTGTAAGGATCTATCTGCATTAAAAGAATAAATTACGATAAAAAAGAGTATATGTTAAAAACAAATGATATGAAAAAAGGTACATACCTGCTATACAGAAATCGACCAAATTAAATTTCATAGAATGAAAAAAAAAACATTCACCTCCGTAACATTAACTGCGAGGGATGATTTGAACAGACTGAGAACAACTTTACTTGAGATAGTGCGATAGTTTTAATTATCAGGGAATGAAATGATCGACAGATCTGTGAAGCTAAACGGGGGAACATCTTGTTGTGCACACTGTCATGCATAGTTGTGCCATACTAATTACTTAATTGAAAATACTAAATACCTTTCTATACAGTTGTAATTACTAAAACGATCGAACTATATAATGAAGGTTCGTTATCTACTTGTATAATTTGATATAAGAAAAGCTTTATTAGGATATTTTAATGAAACGCACATGAATTAAAAAAATTACGTTAAATTAATCAAAAACCGGTCACTTCACATAAATTAATAAATAATGAAGAATCACAGGTCGCATCAGTAACGTTACCTGCAAGATGATTTCCAATAGACTGACTGAACCACTTGAAAATGTTAACTACACAAGGCTAGGATTGCGCAATAATTAATGATTCATATTATCAGGATTTACTTGGGATATTCCGATATCGTATTCGAACACCAAGTACATACTAATAGATTTCCAAGCAAGAAAAAAATATTTTGAACTACGATTTATTAAATTTAGAAAACGTTCAAATTTTATTGAATAATAACGTTTATTATCCGAGAGAAGAAGATTGAATTTGAAATAAAGCGAAAATAAATGTGCTAATCTGTTTTAAATGGTAAAAATTTTTTAAAGCTTCTTATTACGATTTACACGAAAATCCTATGGTCGACTATACTATGTATGTATCAAAGTATCCGATTATTGCTATAGATTGTTCGTATCAACTGAACGTTATAAAATTATGGATGGTAATGTATTGGCTAGTTGAGTATGTATCGCTCTTAGAGGTTTAACAATGTTCTTGCACTCCTCCTCGAGTTTTATTTGTTTCCCGATTTCTCCTGTACGGAGTTGTTCGTATTTCTCTTTTTAACTTTTTTCCAAGGGTTACGTAATCGTCCATTTTAATAATTTATGTTTACGCGGAGTCAATTTATATCAGTATTAGCTCGTATTCGATAATAGCGGTTAACAAAGTCGTTTTTATTTCTCGTTATAAATGTTTACTATAGTTTTTGTATTTTTATTCGAGATTCGATGATACTTTATTTTCGAGTTTTAAAAATCCCTCATTGGAAAACATGGTTATACGGGCTTAAATAGTAGTATTATACTTATGCTCTCATCTCTAAAATTGACCAATTTTTCATTTTGATCAACTATCTTAACGGATACGTAATGTATTTCATCCATATTTACGCGGTAAAATGATAATTAGGTCTTTCGATAATTTTTTCACAAACTTAAACGTTTAGCGGAAATTTGTAAAATGTGTTATCGTTTAAATTTACGTCAGTAATATTACATTTTACTAAATTACATCCAATTTGAATGTTATTCATAGTAAACATATACGGTCGTTTGAATAATGTGTTCGTCCCGGTATGAGTTTATGTTTACTAAAACCAAGTACAAGTCCTATCGAGTTTGTAGTTGTGAAATCCATAATCCATTCTGAATATCATTTTATTTTTCACGTATTCGAATTTAACCTAATGCCTATTTCCACATTCCCAAGTTCTTCTTTTTGTTGAATAAATTCTATTATATCGTTCAATTCGTACATACCCGTAGGTATAGTAATGTTACAATGTTCGTTAGTTTTCGGTTCAATTACTACTAACTCGTTATTCTTACAATTTTCTGAAATATTTGGAATGCTATTGTACGTTACCAAACTTTTTAAAGCAACTTCGTACGGACGATCTAATTTGATCCCTCGCTGGTATTCGCGACCTATATTAGATGTCGCGTGATTTAACGATATTTGAAAACTCATTTTAAATAAAATTAATTAGCCCATCCCTATACGTAATAGCTAGTTTTAACGCACAATGTACACTCGTATCTCTGGCTTGATCTGGTAAATATCCATGATTTTTATAAAAACAACGCTTACAGCGGTTTATAGAGTAAACTACCCAATCTCTAGCCTTTGCACATCCTAATGGATCCAAGTCGAAAACAACAATTTTATTTCCCAACAACTCTCATATAGTTTACTCTAACCGTTCCTTTGACGTATACTATGAACGAGTTTGCGACAGTTTCGCGTAATAATTTAACCGCTTCGTGAAATTCCACGTATCCGTCTTCCCAATTAATTTTGTGATATCTTTTGGTCAAATAATTTATCTGTCCTTCTATAACACGTGTCCGTATACGAGGTGATTTTACCATACAATGAACAATTCGGTCATCTCCAAGAGATGCAATCGCCAGTTCCTTTATTATAAACGTATTTTAATACTTTTAAAACCTTGGAAATCGATAACGTACGAAAAGTCCTTAGAAGGACTATTTCTAAATCTATCGTTAGCCATTGTATCGTAAACACACGTGTACACCACACAAAGGTTTATGTGAGACTAAATTTTTTGACAACTACACCTACTTATATACTATTCGATTAATCTAAAATTCGTAATACGCGAGTGCTATTATTTATATACTTTTCTTAACGTTATTCATAGGATTCGTATACGGCTTTGTCGTCCATTATTAACAGGCAATGAATCGTTACGTTCGATGGTGTGTTATCTCGCCAATTAAATACAACTTTAATATTAATCAGTGATTCTTTTATAACGTTCCGTTCATACAAGCAATCCATAGCAATAACCGGATACTTTGATACATACGTATTATAGTCGACTATAGGATTCATCCCGTATTTGTGTTTGTCCGTCATAAAAAGCTTTAAAGTTTTTAAACATTTGATACATTTATTTTCTCTATATTTCAAATTCAATCTTTCTCTCGGATAGTAAACGTTATTATTCAATAAAAATTGAACGTTTTCTAAATTTAATAAATCGTAAGTCGAAATATTTTTTTCTTTCTGGAAATCTATTAGTACATACTTTGTTTTCGAATACGATAACGGAATATCTCGAGTAAATTCGGTCGCAGATGAAATCATTGTACCTTGGTATAGCCAACTTCTGTATAGTAGTTCGTAGTCCGTATTATTTAAAATTTCTTTTCTAACTCACGTTTCTTGCTCGATCGATAACTTTATTTGAGGCATTCTCCATGTTATGTCTCTTAATGTAATAGAATACTTGTCTTTATCGGTCATTGAAATATTCCCTAGTATGTCTATATTTATCGTCGATGTATAGAACATATATTTTTGAGGAATACTATATAGAAAATTCTTGTAATCTTCGAAAAATCCCATTATCGTACTCACGGGTATACATAATGAAAAATGTCCCTTTTCATTTAGAATATTCGTCGAAGAATTTGTAATACGCCAACCGGTATTACTATACTTTTGATCATTTTCAAACGATACTAATCCTTTCATCATGGTAGAAATACCCAGTTTTCTTATACTATCGACCTTGTTATCACTTAAGTGATAATCTATATGATCGAACAAATGTAACATTCCATTATTGATTACGTTCACTTTCTTGTCTACACCGGTTATTTCAACATATTTTTCGTCTTTTAACGTTATTTTCCCAGTTATTACGATCAAACTTTAACCTTCCGATACACGGGTGCCGTAAAGTTGCATGAATAGACGGCCCAGCACTGAAAATATTTATTTCTATTCGTAAAATTATTATTTTTTGATTTAATTTTTTTGAAAAATAATTATATAACCTTTTTCTTTTTCATCGATTTCAAAAAAATCGTAATGCACTTTTTGATATATTTTTATTAGTAAAAAAATATACATACAACAAAATTTATATATGTCACAAAATACTACCCAAAAAAATATATCAAATTTAAATAAAACCATACGTTTTTTATAAGGTATGTTTATTATGAACCAAAAAACATTAAAATGTTAAACTTTACTTTAGTAACCACTTAACAGAAACACCAAATTTTAGCCGTAATTTTCTTCCACACATTCTTCACATAAATTTATATTATGCTCTATACAAAGCCAATTATTACAATGTTTACAGTAATATTTAGTTTTACGGTCTTTACAATATTTGCAGCGACCTCTTTTTCCATTTGGCGGAGGTGTTTTACTTTGTACTGTACCTGATAAGCGAATTGCACTTTGTCTTATTGCTCGTGGTATATGTTGATCTAGAGCTCGTCTTTTCATATTGTCCATGATCAGTTGAGTTGCTAAGCGTTTCATAAATAATCTGCGGTTAATTTGTTCTGTTTGTTGATTGGCGATGTATACAACAAATGAATTAATAGATGCTACGTTTAAAAAAGGCTATAAAACATAACCATAGGCCAACGTTTCGTATTTCTTGCAACATCATATGAACTTGAGAGATGATCGACGGTATCAACACCACCTTTAGTTAAATTATAAAATATTATTTCCGGTTATCGTTGATTTCCAGTAGTCTCATCAATCTTATTATCATTGTGCATAGATGACACCACTAAAACACACTTCCCTTTTCTGGGTATATAAGATGTTAACGTTATACCCTCACTGAAGCCAAATAAATATGAATATTGTTCCCTGTGTTTCGAGGTAACTAATTCTGCTGACAGTTCCCTTTTATTTGAACGAATAGTTCCAACTATAGTAATTTTATGAGCGTCACGCATAGTTTTAATAACCTCATAATTTGTGAACCAACGATCCATAGTAATATTTCGGCCTGTACCCAAAATATGTTGACACATTCTATGAACAATATCGGGAATCTTATTGCTAACTTCATACGATCCACTTAACTGTTTGCCTGCATATAGTTCCAAATGACTTGTATAAAATGTTCTAGAATCAACCAAAGAGAAGACCTTAAGGCCATACTTATGCGGCTTATTTGGTATGTATACTCTAAACCTACAACGACCATGAAAAGCTAACAACATTTCATCCAAAGTTACATATTCTACGACATTATAATGTATTTTACAGTTTTCATTAAACTTTTGGAGCAATTCGCGAACTGCTGTTATTGTATCTGTCTTTTTTCTTTCTTCTCTAGTCATAATATTGTCAAAACGTAAGCATCTTATTAAAAATCGAAACCTACGTAAAGCCATTGTAGCTGGAAATATTTCTACTCCCATTCCATCCTGCAAAGACCACAATTCCAGGATGTTTAGCCGTCCACTATGAAGTATGCCGGCTAAATACAACAGGCCAATTAATGCCTTTATTTCAGTCGAATCAGTTAATTTTACATCATATTTATCTTTGAAATTCTCAGCGATCATCTGTATGTATATATTAGTGTTCGACACAATCATGTGAATGATATCTTGATTAAAAAATAAGTTCCAACAATCGTAGGCTTCATTATATTTTTTGCCTCCCCTACAACACCTGGTAGATGGGAAACTAAATTATATTGTCTTGTACGAACGTTTAGTGTACTAGGTTCTTTTCGCCATTTAGTTTTGTTATCTTTTCCTATATAATAATTATTTGACTTACCAGTTTGCATATTTTTAACTACAGAATTAACCGTATTTTCTTCGTCGTTCTGTTCTGATTCTGTTTCGTGTTCCAAAACTTCCACAAATTCAGGATCAGCAACAGAATCATCATCACTATTTAATTCGCTTAACTCACCATCTGTAGGTTCTTCTAGTAATTTACGAATTGTAGCAATTCCCTTTTCGAAATCATCCATATTTTCTTTCTCAATATCACGATTATTATTAAAAGAAACTAATAAAATTTAAAAACGGAACTAATCACAAACAAAAGAAACAACAGCGCACGAGTTGAATAAAACGTAACTAGTAACATAAAAGTAACAGGAATGCACGGGTTGGGTCTAAAATAAACCTATAAACTAACAGGAATGCACGGGTTGGGTCTGTATAAATATTTAAACACACACACACATGACTATAACTGCTTGCTGATATCATCGCTATTTGTCAATGACGTTATGCGGAAGGTATGCGAGAATTCACCTCTCAAATTTATATTTATGGGAAAATAACAAATATCAATGATTTGTCAGACCCAACCCGTGCATTGGAAGGTTAAATGGTTGAGTTACAATCTCTTCGTTGCATATGTTTATAGAAAACTCCGTCCCCAACTCGTTTATGTTTTCCCTTATAGACGGTCTATAATCGAAATATTTGAAACTCTCTATTATATCGCTCATATTATACTACGAGTATGTAACAAATTCTATGATTTACAACTATAACCTGAAATAGATTTAAGTACTTAATTTTTTAAAAACTATACCTCTATTTATACTCTTAAAAAAAGTTGTATTTACTTATATCGTCATTCATTCCTTACCATTTTTGCTACAAACCATAAATACGGGGTATTCGTATTCTCCATTATAACTTACTTCATTACCCATATATATAAAATAATGTTTGTCTTCTAACCATATTTCTTCTGTTTTCTTATTTACCTCTTTCACTATTTGTGGTGGCATATAGATTATAACAGGATCAATTTACATCGATATCATCTAAATTTGCATACAAATTTAATAAAATTATTCTATGAAATTGCTACTATTAAACTAAAACCATCTAACTGGGGTTAATATAATAAACTATATATTTATTCTCTTAAGATAGATCTTTGCAACCCAATCATAAAATATCATAAAAAATTATATATATACTATACACAAACACACACACATATATATATATATATATTGTGACGACCCGCACGATGTATACATATAAATACATATACACATGCAGATCGCTAACATATATTTATTTTACGTTATATTCTTAAAATATAGGGATATAAATATTAAAATATAACGTTACCGACTTCCGGTTTCGAGGTACGCCCGGGATGCCACATGGGAGAGGCCCATGACCGATTATTATAATAAAATAAATTAAATGACAAGAATAAAAATGCGGTTTTTATTTTATTGAAAATTTATTACTTTTCGGAAGAAATAAAATTACGAATCGAACGCGTGCGATATCCGGCTACGTTTATTTTTAGTATACAAGATTTTTTATATATATATATATTGAAACTTTTCGAACGATTATTAATATAGTATAATACACGGAACCGTCCCTAGCCTAGATGGACCAACTTCACGGTCGAAGTCCCGACGATCCATCCTAACTTCTTCGAAAACTATCCGACTTGACTTTACTCCACCTCGACTAAAATTCAACTGACTGTGTCTTTCGACTGACAAGATTCAACTCACTTAACTCACTCCACTGGCGAATTCGTGAACTAAAACTCCGACAAAACTCGTCTGTTTATTACACTCCAGGACTCTGGAGGCGACACAGGTATCTTAGCATTATTATACTTATTATGTACTTTACTGTCGACGAAATGCCGGTTTCTTTGCAATTATTGTTTTGATCTTTTCTTAAATCTTTTTCTCCTCCATAATGGGTTTTTGTCTGTTTTCGACGAACATAGTTGAACCAAGGACAAGTTCCATTGTCCCTTATACTTAAAGGTTATATACTTATACATATACATACATATATAGTCTTATATATTTACTTATTAGTGCGGCAGCCAGCAGCAGGTAACATATACATATACTCATACACTCCACATACTTGCTTTCTAGGAATTCTACAGATATAGAAATTCCTAAATTGACGGTTTTCGGTGGAACCCTCCGATTTCTCTTTTAGGCTAGCCAATCAGAAAATTCGGAGTTGTTTCTTTTGGTCTTCGACCAAAATACCGACTGAATCCATTTTTATGCTATATTTATTCTTTTTGTTCGCTTTTGCCATGACAATGCTTAATTTATTATATATGTCTCCCTTCAGCATTTTTTTATACTAACTCTGACAGATCTTTTACAATTCTAATCTTATCGGCGCCAGCGTGCTTTCCCCAATACATATATCTCTATATTTATATCAGTCTAACTATTCTATTTTCTTTTTATTATATTTCTTTTTATTATATTTCCTTTGGGAAAGTCACGTTCGCAATGCCGACCGGATGTATAAACACATACCTATATATATATATACAATATTTCTTTTTCTTTCATCACCTTTTACGTACATATTATTAAATTTAATCTTCCAAATATACGTTTTAACTCAAATTTCAATTTACCAACTTTAGTCACTCACTACTACTAACTATGTAACAAGCTTGGTTGTTACATATGCCCCGCCGCACTAAATAAAATTTGGATGAGAGGGTCACTGACCCGGACATCCAACTTTTCTTAAATAACTATTTACATAATACTTATCAATAATTCCGCGTTCGATTTGTATTCATTCGCGTTCTTGGTTTATATAACTTTTCTCGTAGTTGAGGGATGACTGGCCGCGTGCATGGAATGCGAGAAGGTGTACCGCTTGCTAGTATATACATAGTAGTCCGGCAACATTATCGAATTAAGCTATTCGTATGCGGAACGATCACAATAACCGGTTTTTCTTTTCCTTTCGAACTTTGGTAACCATAGGGAGGTTATCGACCCGTCCCTTGGACAAAAGGACAACCTTTTGGTATATATCGTATCTTCGTTATATAAATATTGCCATCTCCTTTTTATTTTCATCTGGGATTTTTTTTTTTTTTTTTTTTTTTTTTTTTTTCATTATTATTATTACTATTATTTCGACATTTTGGTTGTTACTTCTTCCGGCGACCTAGCATTCCCACATCCTGCACACAAACCAAATCACCCACCCCCTACTGGCGGTTATATTGGTCTGTCGCTAGTTGTCATGCTGGTGATGTCGATGGCGTTTGGGATCATTGACTTATATTACTATAAATAATTTTAATTTTTTGGCTTGATATACATGTTAATTTATATCATCTACCTTAATTTTTTACACATTCAAACGTTTCGTAAAGTTTTAATAGCTCATGAATTTATATGCATAAATTATATCATCGATAACGTAATTAATCCTACCCCAACTTAATATACTCGATATTTACATGTTTACGACTTATACTTATAGGTGTATTTAAAAATTTTTTTTTTTTTTTTTTTTTTTTTACATGTACCGTCATTTATACGCATACCAATACATACATCCTCTTTTACGTTTCACTTTTAATTTACTTTATATATATATACATAACAACGCGAATTCCTATATCTACTATTTACCCGTACACATATTTTATAAACGTCTTTACAATTTTTTATAATTACTTTTAATATTTATATTTACTTATCTTAATTCCTCGTATTTGCACCAAACCAATAACTGATTGAATTTTGTTGATTACCATTATCCATACCACTCTTCTTATTTTATATAATTCTCCTGCACCTATATATCCTCTGCTGTATGTTCGTTTTCCTCCATCAGCAGCTCGGCATCTAAGTATCTTATTATCTTGTCCCTCTTACTTCTTTCTGAGGATGTGGGACTTGCATCTCTCAGCTCTACTGAAAAATTTGCGTCTCTATACAATCTCGTATTTTTGCATACCCTAGTGGGCTCAAATGTAGGCTTGTCCTATCGGATCTCTCCATGACTTTATAATCTGCTCGTAAACCACGGTAAAACAAGGCATCTTCTGTGTCTACCACTTTTATATTTCCATTTAATTGTTTTATATACGCATTATATTCCTTGACTGCGTCATTGTATTTGTCTGGTCTCTCTTTATCACTTATTGGAGGAATTGTAATCATTATAATTTCCTCACATCCCTTGTTTTGTAGTACACGGAGCAATTGGTCCAAATCATTCGTGCATTGGTACACTGGTCGTCCTCTGACTATATCATTTGTACCAATCATTATCATAACTTTTTTGCTCAATGGCACTCGATCCTTTTCAATTGTCTCTGTTAATCCATTGATCGTTTGCCCTCCCCTACAATAGCCGATCGTCCATTTTCCACTTATAAGTTTCGCCGACTTGTTCAAAATACGTTCACTGAATCGTACCATGTTGGAATCCCCTAGTATTTGATACCCTTTGTATATAGGTCCTGATTGATCCTCCATGTCTGTCTTCGTTACCTGAAATATTCGTCTCTCTGTGTTCTTAGTTGATGAACTTCTTTCCATTGTCTCCTTTGTTGTACTTGTACAACTATTCTCGATTTCGATTATTTTATTTATCTCTCTTAGTAATTGTTCTCTATCTATAATTCTCACATTAATCAACATTCTCCTCATATGTATCGGTAGGTTGTATAACACTTGATCTACAAAATCTTCTTCTCGCATCGGTTGGTCTAGGTTTTTTAGTTTACGACTCCATTTCAATATGAAATCTTCAATTTCTTCACATCGTTTCATTTGACCCCTTAGCCCAGTGAATTCTCTCCTTAGATCTTCCTGTCGTTCACGACTCCAATATTTTTCTTTGATCTTCCGTTTCGCTAATTCCCACGTTCTACAAACACTGACTATCACACTAGCCCACTCTTTTGGCTTCCCGCTTAATTGGTGGATCATGATGTCTATTTTTTCCTTTTCTGATATATCCATACGGGTGAAGTACATGTCTAGCTCGTTTAAAAATTCTATAATATGTATGCTCTGGCTCGTACCGTCGAATTTATTTATCGTCCGATCTAATTTCGGAACTGTATATATTTCACCAAATTTACTGCACGATTCTCTAGATACGCTGCATCTTTCTCGTGCAAAGTTACTTATTTGTTCATCAACGTGTTCTTTCAACTCATCTATCACCGCCTGATTCTTGTTCCCATTACTTTCTAATTTTTTCTCCACCTCTTTGTTTATCTGATTTACGTTGCTCTGCACCCTTTGTGTTTCCTTGACACAGCTAGATATTTCTTTCGTAAGATTACTGCTTGTAGCTTCCAACTTTTCTTCATACTTTTCGACTTGTTCCATTAATCTCCCCACTTTCTCTTCCCATATTTTCTCTATCTTTTTATTTTCCGTTCCCTTGTTTAATGCTATTACTCGTAGTTCCTCATGTTCCTTTTTACATGTCTCTTCTTGCTCACAAAACTTATCTTCTAGTTTTCTCTCCACTGAATCTATCTTTTCTTCTAATTGTCTCGCCTTGACCTGAGAGCCCTCTCTCATTTCACTTATAAATCTGTCAAATTCCCTTCTCATTTCTTCTCTTTCTATTTCAAATTCTCTTTTCCTCTCTTCCCTTTCTATTTCCCTTTCTCTTCTTCTTTCCTCTGCGAACTGTTGCATCATCATTTTCATGATGTCCACCATCATTGTCGCATTTCTTTCGTTACCTTCTCCACTCTCTCCGAGAAAACCTCTAAATTCTTCGTCCATCTTTATTTTATATGTATTTATATCTTACGTTACAATTTACAATTTGATACTCGATATTATGATGAAACAAATTATATATATATACCTTTATACTAAAATATTAAATTGAATGAGAAAAAAAATTTTTAAATATATCTTTTTATTTCTAATCCAAAGATCGAGTGCTCGATCCCGAGTAGAAACAATTATAATTAATTGTTCCCCACCAGGGATGCCAATTTATGTGACGACCCGCACGATGTATACATATAAATACATATACACATGCAGATCGCTAACATATATTTATTTTACGTTATATTCTTAAAATATAGGGATATAAATATTAAAATATAACGTTACCGACTTCCGGTTTCGAGGTACGCCCGGGATGCCACATGGGAGAGGCCCATGACCGATTATTATAATAAAATAAATTAAATGACAAGAATAAAAATGCGGTTTTTATTTTATTGAAAATTTATTACTTTTCGGAAGAAATAAAATTACGAATCGAACGCGTGCGATATCCGGCTACGTTTATTTTTAGTATACAAGATTTTTTATATATATATATATTGAAACTTTTCGAACGATTATTAATATAGTATAATACACGGAACCGTCCCTAGCCTAGATGGACCAACTTCACGGTCGAAGTCCCGACGATCCATCCTAACTTCTTCGAAAACTATCCGACTTGACTTTACTCCACCTCGACTAAAATTCAACTGACTGTGTCTTTCGACTGACAAGATTCAACTCACTTAACTCACTCCACTGGCGAATTCGTGAACTAAAACTCCGACAAAACTCGTCTGTTTATTACACTCCAGGACTCTGGAGGGTATCTTAGCATTATTATACTTATTATGTACTTTACTGTCGACGAAATGCCGGTTTCTTTGCAATTATTGTTTTGATCTTTTCTTAAATCTTTTTCTCCTCCATAATGGGTTTTTGTCTGTTTTCGACGAACATAGTTGAACCAAGGACAAGTTCCATTGTCCCTTATACTTAAAGGTTATATACTTATACATATACATACATATATAGTCTTATATATTTACTTATTAGTGCGGCAGCCAGCAGCAGGTAACATATACATATACTCATACACTCCACATACTTGCTTTCTAGGAATTCTACAGATATAGAAATTCCTAAATTGACGGTTTTCGGTGGAACCCTCCGATTTCTCTTTTAGGCTAGCCAATCAGAAAATTCGGAGTTGTTTCTTTTGGTCTTCGACCAAAATACCGACTGAATCCATTTTTATGCTATATTTATTCTTTTTGTTCGCTTTTGCCATGACAATGCTTAATTTATTATATATGTCTCCCTTCAGCATTTTTTTATACTAACTCTGACAGATCTTTTACAATTCTAATCTTATCGGCGCCAGCGTGCTTTCCCCAATACATATATCTCTATATTTATATCAGTCTAACTATTCTATTTTCTTTTTATTATATTTCTTTTTATTATATTTCCTTTGGGAAAGTCACGTTCGCAATGCCGACCGGATGTATAAACACATACCTATATATATATATACAATATTTCTTTTTCTTTCATCACCTTTTACGTACATATTATTAAATTTAATCTTCCAAATATACGTTTTAACTCAAATTTCAATTTACCAACTTTAGTCACTCACTACTACTAACTATGTAACAAGCTTGGTTGTTACAATATACAAAATGTATATATATTACATAAAATATATATATATATAAAATATATATATATAAAATATATATAAACTATATTATAAAATATCATCAAAAACGTGTATATATATATATATATATATATATATATATATATATATATATATATATATATAATATTTTATATTTAGTTTGTAAGGATCTATCTGCATTAAAAGAATAAATTACGATAAAAAAGAATATATGTTAAAAACAAATGATATGAAAAAAGTGTACATACCTGCTATACAGAAATCGGCCCAATTAAATTTCATACAATGAAAACGCTTCTGTAACATTAACTGCGAGATATCTTTTGAACAGACTGAGAACAACTTGTCTTTGAGATTGTACAATAGTTTTAATTATCACGGAATGAAATGATCGACAGATCTGTGAAGCTAAACGGAGGAACATTTTTGAACTTTGCTGTTGTGCACACTGTCATGCATAGTTGTGCCATACTAATTACTTAATTGAAAACACTAAATACCTTTCTATAAAATTGTAATTACTAAAACGATCGAACTATATAATGAATCTACTTATATAATCAAATATCAGAAAAGATTTATCAGGATTTTTTTATGAAATGCACATGAATTTAAAAAATTACGTAAAATTAATCAAAAACCGATCACTTCACATAAATCAATAAACAAGGAAAAATCAGATGTTGCGTAATTAATGTTACATGCAAGATGATTTCCAACAGACTGACTGAATCACTTGAAAATGTTAACTACACAAGCCTAATGATTATATATTATCAGGTGATGAAATGAACAACCAATCAGTGGAGATGCATGAATCGATGATCCTTATCATCACTCTGGCCACGCCCTTGTGTATTTAAGAAATTTCCATCCTGTCAATGTTTCAAACGCATTCTATTGTATTATAGCTGAACTAGAAGTTTCTACTTTTCCCAAGAGATGTATTGTCATGCAAATGACTTCAAAAGTGATATAAAGAATGTCTGCGCATTCTATTGTTTCATAGTTGAACTAGAAGTTTCTATTTTTCCCAATAGATGCTTTGTTCAGTCTCTTTTCAAATTTATGAATTTTCCTTCTTTCCTAGTGAAAGGAAAAACCATTATAAAAATGAATATCGTCACAAAAAAATATTCATTTTTTAAAATAAACTCTACGTCATTATTCCATGCATTTCACTCGAAACGTCTCCTGCAAATTTACAAAATTTCTGTCATGCCCGGCAACATAAAAAAACTTATATAGAAAATAAACAATCATTTCTCGTTTCTCGTTCACTTTTACTAGAAAAAAATTATACATATATCATCATAATTATTAATTGCCGTCTCCATGTAAGGGGTAAGCGACTACTTACCCACACATTTTTAAGACATTGCGCGTGTGCTTGCCCGAAGGTACCAATCCAACTGTGAATTCGAATCAAAGCAATGAAATGTCTTATAGTCTGGCGATTTTGCGTAACAGTTAAAAACCCATTTTCATTATTAATTTCAATGCTCGTGATAAATAATCCACATTAGCACACCAATTTTTTAAAACTAGTAAATTGATTTCATAAAATCGTGATTATTAAACTAAAATGATCGATATGGCATATGGTTCATTACCGGCTAATATGATAATAATAAATATCTGAGGAACATAATATTTTATAATTAGGTTAAAATGAAAAAATATTTCCTTAATGTCATGCATACTGAAAGTACTAAAGATTATATTACACAAAAATCGACTAACAATGAAAAACAACCGGTCGCTCCTGTAACACCTGTGAGAAGAGTTCGAACAGGCCGAATAACATATTAGGGAAGAAATCCCAGAGTTGCATCGGAACATGTAGTTAAATTGTAGAGTTGACTAATGAAGTTGGCTGTGAAATAAAAGTCTACAACCTAAATTGTCCAGGATCAATATACATCGATATCATCTAAATTTGCCAACAAATTTAATAAAATTATTCTATGAAATTGCTACTATTAAGCTAAAACCATCTAACTGGGGTTAATATAATAAACTACATATTTATTCTCTTAAGATAGATCTTTGCAACTTAATAATAAAATATTATTAAAAAAGTATATATACCACACACAAACATAACCACACACACACATACATATATATGTAGGTGTATATATATATATATATATATATATGTATAGTTATATACTTTATGTTATATATTTATTCCTCTTAAAATAGATCCTTGCACAACCTAATTATAAAATATCATAAAAAACGTGTATATATATATATATATATATATATATATATATATATATATATAATATTTTATATTTAGTTTGTAAGGATCTATCTGCATTAAAAGAATAAATTACGATAAAAAAGAGTATATGTTAAAAACAAATGATATGAAAAAAGGTACATACCTGCTATACAGAAATCGACCAAATTAAATTTCATAGAATGAAAAAAAAAACATTCACCTCCGTAACATTAACTGCGAGGGATGATTTGAACAGACTGAGAACAACTTTACTTGAGATAGTGCGATAGTTTTAATTATCAGGGAATGAAATGATCGACAGATCTGTGAAGCTAAACGGAGGAACATCTTGTTGTGCACACTGTCATGCATAGTTGTGCCATACTAATTACTTAATTGAAAACACTAAATACCTTTCTATAAAGTTGTAATTACTAAAACGATCGAACTATATAATGAAGGTTCGTTATCTACTTGTATAATTAGATATCAGAAAAGCTTTATTAGGATATTTTTATGAAACGCACATGAATTAAAAAAATTACGTTAAATTAATCAAAAACCGGTCACTTCACATAAATTAATAAATAATGAAGAATCACAGGTCGCATCAGTAACGTTACCTGCAAGATGATTTCCAATAGACTGACTGAACCACTTGAAAATGTTAACTACATAAGGCTAGGATTGCGCAATAATTAATGATTCATATTATCAGGATTTACTTGGGATATTCCGATATCGTATTCGAACACCAAGTACATACTAATAGATTTCCAAGCAAGAAAAAAATATTTTGAACTACGATTTATTAAATTTAGAAAACGTTCAAATTTTACTGAATAATAACGTTTATTATCCGAGAGAAAAAGATTGAATTTGAAATTTTTTTTTTTTTTTTTATTTTTTTTTTTAATAAACTGCCTTTTAGGAAGGCAGTTACACAACTACAATCTTAACCTATAGGTTAAATAATTAGTGACTTTGATCGTTTAACATGTTGTGTATGCTGATCCAGTGATCAGTTTCCACTAATACTAACTAAATATTAATTATGAAAATCGTGTTCAATAAATTATAATTATTATTTATCTATGAACTAGGTCTACTGGATGTGTTCCCTTAAGGCGTCTCACATCATTTGAAGTATCCAGTAATCGAATAGCTTCTTTATTTGTGTGACCATGCAGTCTCTGTTCATGTTTGACTGCAAAGTTGTGAACGACGTCATCAACCTGTTGAATCTTCAGATCACAATGAATATTAGCGTTCCGCTGGAACCATCGTGCGTTAACCAGCGTCCGAAGAATTTTATTCTGTTGACGCTGAATGATGGCTCTGTTGGAAGCAGAAGCACAGCCCCACACTTGAACTCCATATGTCCAGATGGGTCGTAGAATAGTTTGATAAAGTAACCTCTTGCTGTACAAATTTAGAGGTGACTTTCTACCAATTAACCAGTGCATCTGATTCATTTTGAGCTGTAACTGGTGTTTCTTTTGCTTAACATGTGTTTTCCATGTTAATCGTGAATCAAGATGAATGCCCAAATACCTTGCTGAACCAGCAAGAGGTACTTGAACATTATTTATGTATATATTATGATTCACGTCGATAGGTCGAAGCGTGAATACAACATGGATGGATTTTTGTTCGCTTAACTTGATTTTCCAATCTTGCATCCACCTAACTATCTTGTCAAGGTGTCTTTGAAGTACATCTATTGCCTCTATTTGGGTGTCTCTGGTTACCATGATGACAGTATCATCTGCATAAGTAGCAGTAAAAATCCCATCTGTGGTCGGAATGTCCGCTGTATATAGTGTGTACAACATAGGACCAAGGACACTTCCTTGTGGTACACCAGCACGTATCAATTGAAAATTTGAATTCGCTTCTTCATATTTTACTCTGAAGCGCCTATTTTCTATGTACGACTTCAGCAGTTGACAGAAGTTTTCTGGCAACATTGTGCTTAATTTGCGCAACAAACCTTTATGCCATACTCGGTCGAATGCTTGTGCCACATCTAGGAATATAGCGGCACAGTACTTTTTTTCTTCGAGTGCTTTTAAGATGTACTTAACAACTCGATGCACTTGCTGGATTGTCGAATGATAACTACGAAAACCAAACTGATGATCCGGTATCTTGGCTTCCACCAGTGGCTTAAGTCTTTTCAAAATAAGTTTTTCAAATAGTTTTGATAGAACTGGCAACAGTGATATTGGCCGATACGACTTTACATTTTCTGCTGATTTCTCAGGTTTTTTCAGCATAATGATTTGAGCCGTTTTAAAAAGAGTTGGTATATACTGAAGTCGAAGACAGGCATTGAAAAGATATGTAGTTAATACAACCGCTTTTTTTGACATTTCCTGCATTATGGATGGTGAGATTTCATCAATCCCTGGTGCTTTTTTTGGATTGATATGATCAATCTCTATAGCTACTTCCATTGGTGTAATATATCGAATTGGCTGGCCAGATTGGCTTTCCATTGTTGTGTCAATATTTGATGAAATTTCATGCGGCTGAAACACGCTGGCTAAGTACTGTGCAAAAAGCTCAGACTTTTCTTTATCCCTACGGACCCATTTTCCGCAATCATCTTTTAGAGGTAGAATTTGGATCAGAGGTCGCTTAAATTTGCGAGTTGCACGCCAGAGGGAGTAATCTTTATCCTCATTCGGGCTCAAATTTTCCAAAAAGTTATCAAATGTTCTTTTTTTGATTTCTTTTATTAAATGATTTAGCCGATTGCTAACACGGTTAAAGATATTTTTATCTTCAGGTTTTCTTGTTCTATGCCAGTTACGCCTTGCTTGTCTTCGCTCTTTGATCAGCCGCCTGACCTCCAGTGGATAACATTTTTCTTGTGTGGTATTGTTAACGACTGGTGTTGCTGCAATCGTTGATTCTTGAATTATATCCACATACCGTTGACACTGCAGTTCCAGTTCCTGTTTTGTTTTCAGATTTACTTTCAAATCTATACGGGAATTCAGTTCATATCTAAACTGATCCCAATTTGTATTCTTATTAGTCAACATCCGGCGTTTTTGCTTTCTTATTACAGTGTTACTAAGTGTAAATAACACAGGTATATGATCAGATGTGAGTTCATCATAGTTCTTGACTTCCACGTAATTTGCTGAGACATTTTTGGTTATGTAAAAATCTATCAGATCTGGAACCTTGCTGGAATCAGATGGCCAGTATGTTGGATTTCTAGATGATTGGACTTCACATAATTCAGCACGAATAGTTTTAAGTAGATTATTTCCTTTGCTTGTTATTAAGCGAGAGCCCCATGCTGTATGCTTTGCATTAAAATCACCACCAAGAATGAATCTATTTCCTAAGTGTTGGAGAATTTCAGCAAATTGTTCTTGCCTGACATTATGTCTAGGTGGGCAGTATGCTGCACCTATGCGTAGATCTGCATTATTATGATTAACCGTAATGTTGGTTAATTGTATGTAGTCTCTACAAATCTCTTCATTCACGAAATGTTTAATATTATGTTTAATTAAAATAGCTGTTCCTGCATGACGTTTATAATTTGGATCTGCTTTACATTTGGGATGTGGCGTATGATACAATTCGTAGTCCTTGATTTTTAAATATGATTTATGATTAAAGTGTGTCTCCGCAATGAGGGCAATGTCAATAGTCTTATGCCTAAGGAAAACTTCCAGTTCATTCCGACGCTCTGCAAGACCATTTGCATTCCAAATTATTATTCGTAGGCCAGTCATTTTTTAAAGTTTTTAGACTTTTGCTTTTTCTTTTTGCCATTTATTTCAGCAGTTTGAAATTTTTTTGCTTCCAACTGTATAATTCTAGTGTTCATATTCTGGAGCAAATTCCAGATATCATCAATTGTATGTTTTGTTTTTTGGACTTGTTCTTGACCTATTGATTTTGGTTGAGGCTGCATTTTTGACTGTGTGGTTTCAGATTCAGAGTTTATGTTTAATGCGCGAGTTATTTTTGGCATAATCTGTTTTACTTCCTGTGAGACAGCAGGATTTTCAAGAGAGTTCCTCTCTTGTACTCTTTGCACTACTGTCTTTTTCTTTAGTTTGGACGTGGCTGCTACCTTATTTTGATATACAGGACATCCTTTCCAGTTTGATGTATGTGCACCACTACAATTGGCACATTTACATTGAACTTCCTTTGGTTTGCGACAAGTGCTTGTGGCGTGTCCCATGCCACACTTTACACATTTTGCTTGTCGTGCACAAAATGCTTTAGTATGTCCGAATTGCTGACAATTTTTACATTGTACGATTGCATCCGGTTTTTGACGGGGAGTCTCTACTCGTATTTTGGTACCTAATAGGTATTTAATATTCATAATTTCTTTGTTGGTTTCATTAGGTTCTATTTCAACAAAGAACAAGGGTGCAGGTACTTTGATGACTTCTTCTAAAACGTTACCACCGGGTAGTGTTTTCTTTATATCTCGCCTAAGAACAATGTTTGTAATATGTCTAGCAATATGACCTTCATTGGCTAAAGCTAACTCAATATCTTTAATATTTGTGGTGGGATGTAAGTATCTAATAACTACCTTATAAGTGTTTTTATTTTTAATTTGATATGTGTGGAACTCAATATTTTTCAAATTGTGACCATCATCTTTTGAACACTCGTCCAATTTTCTGACAATTTGACGATATGTGTCTTCGTTTGGAGAAATAATTTTTATATCGTTATTACCAAGTGTCTGAAGTGTAGGGACATCACAACCAAGTTGTTCAATAGAGTTTTTAAGGTCAGTAATGCTTTGAATATTGCTAACAAATATTGGTGGCATTTTAGACACTTTAGTTTTTTCACTATAAGTTGGTTTATCTGGGGCGCTCCCTCCAGATTCATATAGCATTTCCTCCGGTTCTGGTTTATTTATATTATCTTTAACATTAATATCTTGTAATCGGGTATGACTGTCATTTGACAATAGATGGCTAGGCTGTGTTTTTTCCAGTTGATGGACCCGGTTGAGCAGGGATTCTATTTTTAACTTCAGTTCGTTTATGGTAGATGCTTGTTCTTGACATAATTGTTTAAGATCGTCATGCTGTAAGTTTTCATATTCATGGTTATATTGTTCCCGAGTGATCCTCTTATTACACTCATTGTTTTGACTATTTGTTCCAGATAATTGCCTCTTTATCGAGTATGAGTTACCAGTTTTTGTAACTTTTATTGATGGCACCTCAGGCTCGATAGTATGATCTTCTTTTTTGTCATACGCTAACTGTGCTGCGTGCACAGTTGGTGATGACGGCCGTGATGGCGGGGGAGAGTGTTTTACACTCATTTATAGTTATGAAAATATACTAGTATACACGATGTATAAACAAGCATAACGAAAAACGCTATTTAATTAATTTTTTTTTTTTTTTTTTTTTTTTTAATTTTTTAATTTTACAAGTGTATACTGCACGATATTTCGGCAAGCATATATAGTTACACTTGTAATATGTAAACGTTAATAGCTGTCTATATTAGTAATATGATAAAATAATAACGTTAGTGTGTTAGTAATTATTATATATTATGTTCGAGAGTATTTAGATTATAATACCGAATAACGATAATGAAATAAAACTGGTTTTATCTCACCAATTTCGATTGCGATAATGCTGCGGTTTTACACGTGGAGATATCTGGTTGATTATTAACCGATAACGTCCCGATAAATAGAATATAAACGAACTTATACTTAAATAAACTTAAACATAAAGCGAAAATAAATGTGCTAATCTGTTTTAAATGGTAAAAATTTTTTAAAGCTTCTTATTACGGTTTACACGAAAATCCTATGGTCGACTATACTACGTATGTATCAAAGTATCCGGTTATAGCTGTAGATTGTTCCTATCAACTGAACGTTATAAAAGAATCGCTGATTAATATTAAAGTATTATTTAATTGGCAAGATATCGTACCGTCGAACGTGACGATTCATTGCGTGTTAATAATGGGCGATAATCCCGTATACAATCCTCTGAATAACTAACGACTGGGAAGGCGGAATTTCGATAGGAGTAACAGTAATTAATAATCTAATATATGTTGACGATAATATTATTTTAATCGTTAAATATTCTTCTCTTAATAAATTACCTATATATATGTTAAATAATAAAGGAGAGCGCGTATAACCTTGTCTTCCTCCGTTTTCAACTTTAAATCCATCGGGTACTATTACTTTACCTTTCCCTAGAATAAATTCTGTCTGCTCTTGTGAAATTTCTTTTAATAATTATGGTTTTAGTCTTTCATTAATTATTATCAACATAATTTTGCTTGCGTGCTACGTTAAGGCTATTAGTCTGTAATTCCTGCAATCTATTTTCGGTCCTTTTTTATGTATAGGTATGATTATGGAATGGCACCATTCCATTGATCAAACGCCTGTCCTCCATATTTTACAATATAGTGTATATATAATATCTATGGTCGGTTGTTCCCATTGAATTGATATTTCAAATGTATGAAAAATCGTTGGTATTTCCAGCATCTGAGTTACATATAAACTTTTAACCTTACTTTATATTAATACAAGAGTATATTTTAAGACATGAGATTATGCCGTGTCTAAAAAATGTGTACTCAAACCTAAAATTACGAATAAAATCGTGACAAATTGCTTACAATTCTCAATTTGAAATTAATCTTTTCGTAGCTAATTTCATTAATTTTTTCGGTGTAAACATGATTTACAGACAAAAAAAATCATAGACGTATCCATGATAGTTTAAAAGTGTATTCATTAATGCACTTTTTTTATCAATAGTGCACTTATGCAGCATACAAGAAACACTTAAAACTTATAAAGACCAAGGATTCTTTATCAAATTACCATCATGACATGTTATATGACAGTTTTCCGACCATAGAAATATTCGCCGACGGTACATTTAAATATAAGTCAAAATATTTTCACCAATTGTATATTATTCACGGCTGTAAAATCATTTATATATGTACGCTCCCATGTAGACGTTCCTGTCCTAAATTCAATTGCCGATGAATATAGATTTAAACATTTGAACGCGGGGAATTATTATGTTCAATTCTGAATTCACAAATATGATTCGAGTTTATGTTGTATGTCGTTCGTCCATGTTATAAACAGGATAGTGTATAGCAGGCGGCAGGTTGTATACATTTATAATATATCGTATTACGCTTATACATTTGTTTCGTTTTACACAAGCGATTTATTATTATTAATAATAATATTGTATTGTATTGCGCTCATACTACTTATTTCGTTTTACACAGACATTCGTTCAATCTGACCAATACCGGCTGAGTAATAGAGGTAGGAAGTTTGGAAATCGACAACTTTGACGGGGTGTTGCAGAGGTTGTATGAACTTTTAAACGATCCGGTCTTCTAATATACGTGTAACTATATAAACCTATCGTATGAAGTAAGAGAAAAAATTCTTAAACCCGACATAAGGTTTTAATCGTAATATGACTTTAGCAAAATCGCTTTTCCCGCTATAGGCTTAGAGATAAGAAAAAAATTATTATTACCTGATTCGATCTTCATAGGAAAAACTATTAAATAAAGTCGTAGTCGAAATTCAATGTTGGGGCACTTTTGGGCGTGACCTTCTTGAATTTCCAGTTTCAAAAAAGTTTTATAAAACCGACATATGAGATATTAAAATGACGAGTTTGAAATAGAAAACCGTTTTTCAGTACGATCGATAGGTCTCGAGCTACGAATTTTTAAAAATTGCCGATGTGCTACCTTTGGCAGGGAATAGAGTGCGACGTATTCATTTTTAAACAGTTCCGACTCCTGAAATAGTCATTTCTATATCAGATCTATCGTATAAAATGAAAAAACTGCGAAAAATCCAATACACGGCAGGCATACAACCACTTTAAAACGTTCTTACCTTATTAATTGAACGCGTGCGCATTATGCACAATACGTTACCGCGCGTGTTGTACACTTTACCATTTCAAACGACAACTAGCGCGGCTCAGTATGTTACCGTCTGGTTGCTTAATAAATATATATATATATATATATATATATATATATATATATATATATATATATAAGTGTGTGTAAATAGAATGCTCGGGAACCACGGTAGATAAAATCGCAGCGCCTCATATATATACGTTAATATAATTTATATAAAAATATGTATTATACGCAAATATCCATAATCACACTTGAAAATTAATTTTAAGAAATGCTCTGCTATCACAACATGCGCGTGTGTATATCTTGAATTTTAAGCTACCATCACAATTGCTTGATATTACACAATATTTATATGCGTATATATAATACATATATGGCTAAAATGTTCTACTTACAAATTTTCAAATACTCTACCACCACATGATGTTTTTACTATAGAATTTTCTATTAGATGGAAACTAAATCGCGAAAATGACTCAATACCGTTGAAATTGTTCCACTCCATATACAAATATATCTTGCGTTTTTAATCAAATTCGAAAATTTCTACTCACTTCATGCATATGTATGTATAAATTAATCTCCTGATATTACGCTAAATTATATATATTTTCACCTACGCATACGTGACGTAAACGTGTGATTATATATATATATATATATATATATATATATATATATATATATATAGAGAGAGAGAGAGAGAGAGAGAGAGTGAGTGGGTGAGTGAGAGAAAGAGAGATCTGCCACAAAAAAGGGAGAACTGGGATAAATTCCCTCGGGCCACAGATGAAAGACGTTTCCCAAAACCTTTAAAAGTTAGTTTTTAGGGAGAAACCCCAATATAAATACATTTTTTAAATATATATTTGAAGTATAATACAAAAGGGTAAAAATTACAGTTTGTTCACAGCCCATTCATTTAAGTTTATAGAGAAAACACGCGTCTCTTTCAGTCAGAATATTAAAAATTGTTTGTATTGCGCTAATTACATGAAAATACCAGTATAATTTTGAACGACACGTTTTATTATATAATTATTTATATTTTTGGGAAATATGTTAGGTACATGGGTATATATACATAAATGCAACATATACATGTAATATGTGTGTGTGTGTGCGCGAGTGAGTGTGTGTAGAATAAGTATACCTTTCAAAGATAACAACAAAAAAGTGTAATAATTTCTCATTAACCTCGAAGAAGCAAACAAAATTCCAAAACTGTACTCCTACACGTCGATATGCGTTATGTAGCGAATATTCTTGTCGCCGGTCACAGTTACACGCTTTTTATGTGAAAAAGCGCACACGAGTAGGAGCTGTACAAATGTTACTGAAGAAGAAGAGGAAACAGACGAAATAAATACTATCAGCACAATTCTAAATATAACGGTCTCTATTGAAAAGGGGAACAAAAATTCACTTTATGTAACATATATATACACCGTCCTTACAGAAAATAAATCAGGATGAAATGAATATGTTAATCGATCAACTAAATCATTCATAATTTGTGCAGACACAAATGTACACATCTCTAATTGGAAGTTCAAAAATTAGAATAAAAGAGGAAAGATAATTAACACAGTTGACAACTGCAATTTGATAATACATAATATTAACAGCCTCAGTCATTAAACTTTTTCTAACAAAATATAGTAAAGATTTAATCATATCCAGTGTCTCTGAAATAATTCATGTTTCAGAACATAATGATCTAGCGGGTAGTGATCACCGGCCGCTTATAATAAATATTTTCAAAAACGTCCCAGTAATACACTTTCGTCCAAGACAGCTATCTGGCAAAAGTATCAAAACGACATAAATAAAATAACAGTCGACCTTATAACGGAGGATATTAATACAATTACCTCAACATTATCGGCAAATATATTATAAGCGGCAAAAACTCAATATCAGAGAAAACTTGTTTCTTCAGAAATAAAATAAACCCTCGCCGGAACTATGATTGCAAACCGGTTCTGCAAAACCGACGAAAGGCCCTAAGAATAATAAAAACCAACCTAATACTAGGACATCGTATTAATTATCAAAAATTAAGGAGCTAAAGTTAAGTTTATTTTTAAACAGGCAAAATGAAAGTCACGAATTTATAAATCCGGCAACATTGCCTTCAACAATGTGCAATAAAATCCGCACGATGAATGGTTCGTATCGAAATAGATTTTACAGCATTCTTATTAAAAATAAAATATATAATAGTCCGCTCATATTAGCAGAAGCTTTTACACATTACATAACACACATATCAAGTAATTGCCATTTATCGAATGAACAGTTACAATGTCGGCTAGAATGTAAAAAAATACCTCTGAAAGAACTCTCTGATAATGACAACCCCTATAATATTTCTTTTATAACAAACTTGAAGAAGTTTTAAAGTCCACGAGAATAAATACGTCTGCAGGACCAGACAGTTTAAAAAACTTTCATCAATGGGCTTGGAAAATTACTTCGCATCTACAGCCATAACTGGTAATTGCACTCATTTTCAATGAAATGGAAACGGGAAATCGTAATCCCTATACTAAAACACGGACAAAAATGTAATGGACTCGGAAACTTTAGATGGAAAAAATGGTCAACCGAAGATTACTGTGGCCCATTGAGCAGCGAGAATTATTAACATCACATCAATTCAAAGATCAATAATCGACGCGTTATATTATATTAGTACAGAATTTTACGTAAGACAAAACTCATATTGATCTTCTTTTTCACCTTAAAAAACTACCTTGAAGAAACTTGATACCGTATACAGCTACTAGAACAGCATTTATTTTAGCTGACATCCGTTTTTTTAAGGAGAAAGTACCTTGCTGCGAAATTTCATATTCAAACACTCAACTTTCAGATAATTTTCCTACTCGAGATATTTCTTATTTACTTTATAAAAAATCAATTTCCCCCTTGTCGTTCTACATCCAACTCGACATGTCTCTAACACGTTCCACAATATATCCAATTTACATTTCTTCCATGTTCTTCTTTTCAGTTTTAATTATATTTATATTTACTCGGTTACAACAATTTAAACAAAATAATATCGCTAAAATAATTTAGTATTTTCGTTTTTTTTTTTTTTTTTTTAAATATTATGTAAATCTCCATATGCCGTTTGTAGACACGTGTCTACTTCATATGTATGCTAGGAATCCACTTTCTCTAGCAAAAGTCAGGATTCTAACTATTGATTGAGGATTGTTTCAGAGGATTTATCAGGCCCTGTATTTTGTGTTTTAACCTGTGTGGTGTGAGTGTTTGGCAGTTGTAGATTAAGTGACTGTTGCTTCTGTTAAATGTCCGCATAGGGGGCAGTTCGTGATTTGTAGGGTTTTATTTTAATTTTTGCGTCCTCTTAGTATTTATAATTTTTCAGAAAAAGAAATATTTGTTTATTCATTTCCAAAAAATGTTTTCTTTCAATTCGTCCGTAACTTATTTTAAATTTTTTTTGCTTATTGTTTTTGTTTCCTCTTCTTCTATAGCGTGACCCAGAGAAGACGGACGGTTTTACGCAAACTGCGTGCTTCGCGTTTAGTATACATACGAGACATTCGTTTTTCTAGTTTCAGTTATCAGGGTGTCTTATAAAGTAGCGGCGTTTTGCGTGGAACGTTGCAAAGAGAGTTTCGAAAAGAATTCAAAGTTACTTTTTTTGTGCGTGGGAATAGTTTAAGACCCGCATTTACGAAGCATGTCCGCGAGATTTGGAAGATTTGAAAACTCGGATTTCTGAAGAAATTTCAAAAATTCAGCTATGCTCGAAGAAAAGTCTTCGAAAATGTTCTAAAAAGACTGAATGAATCTATGGTTTGGAAATGGCGGTCATCTGAACGATATCGTGTTCCACAAATGATTGACAGCTAATTTCTGGTTTTCATATTTTTTAATAAAATTTCATTCAAAAATTTCGGTCGAGTAGTTTTGGAGCGAAACCGTCCATCTTCACCGTGTCAACCTATATTATTACAACCCGTCAATTCGACTATCTAGAGCGTTAAAGATACGAAACCGAACTACGAACTCGTCAATTAAACTCTCGTTAGATATCTCTGCATATCGTCGTGAAAAATAAAACTCATTCCGATTAAGGCCTAATCCGTTTTGTAGCGACGGCCCGAAATGTCGGAATTGCCGTCTCTTTAATTGGTTGAAAGATTAAAATAATCGTTTCTGAACCAACGATACATATAAATGTATATATATAGATAATTATCGCCGAGTTAAATTCTCACGCTTTTACGCGGTATTAATTACTAACGGTGAAATAGCTCGCAAAGGCACAAAGTTATACTAGCGGTAACAATAATAGCAGCTAGCGCTTACGAAGAAGAAAAATTACTATACGTTTAGTCGTGCTTGTTTTATAAGTCTGAATTTGTGCAGGCAAAAACTTTACCCACATAATACGCGTATACGTATATTACCCACATGCGTTATATTATCGCAGTTTGGTAAAGTAATATTACGAAATAGCGAGAAATCTACAGTCATTCTCGTCGTTAATGCATTGTCTGCTAGCGTACGTAATTCTTATCTGGAAGTTTACATTATTATATAGCGTCGTTGTTAAGCGTCGTCACCACTACCTCTGAACGTTGTATTATGGAAAACTTTTGTAAGGGATGCGAATAGGTTATTATGCGGGTGGTTGCCTTATAAAACTTCCTCTTTTTAGGTTTGCCTTTAACGATGACGTTACTATCTTCGACGACGGAAGCTTATAGAACGCCTTCCGATGTAAAGAATTAACTATAGTAGTCGATATAAAATAATACGAACGGGAGTTAATGACGAAAATTAGTAGAGTATGCGGCATATTCGAAATTTTTTCTTTTACGGTAGAAGAATTCGCGAAAATTGCTTTTCCAACCTGTACGTTAATTTCTTTATTAGTGTGTGGTAAGATCAATATTCGATTAAATTATAGCTCCCCTCCCCCCAAATAAAAACTTTGTACCTAGGAGTGCAGCGAAGAAGTGAAACTTAAAGATATTTTAACTAAATTCGATACAGAGTTTGTTTTTTCTTAAAATATATATATATAAACACATACACACACACGCATATATATATATATGAATACGCCTACCTATGTGCATAAGTCGACGCGCATAACACTACAAAACGTGGTTTGTGGAGGGTGTTTAAAGCACGACAAATGCGAACGGGATATATATATATATATATAATATATTATTTGTCTGTTATTTCCGCTCGCTCGCTCGTTTTGTGGGTCAACTCCCCATATATACCGCGCCAATAGAAATTTCACTTCAAAAAGTATTCTTACTAGTATTACGTTAGATAAATGAGAAATCTTCCGACGGAATTCCACCAGTTCATTATGTAGCAGCCAGGATGAAAAGATAATTCTTTGCACGATTGGGTAGTCGAAAAGTTTGCCCGATAATAATTTATCACTACTATCATTATTATTATTATTTTATAATCGTCTCGTAGTTGACTTTTTCCTGTGCAAGTGAAAAATACGGAGCTTGATACTCTCCCTCTGCCAGTGAGTAAAACAAGAGAAAAAAATGACACCGCTAAATTACACCTCATCCTCAAGGAAATACAGAATTAACACTGCGACTTAAGGAGATATCGTTTCAGTTGAATTTTCATGAACACGGTAAAAAAAAATAAGTGAAATTTATTAACTTTGGTTTCTACACTTTAATTAATATATATGTGTATGTGATTCTAGGGTTAGATTTAAGATTATAGCCCACGGCTATAGCATAAATTGCTACGATACGACAGTGAGATTTATTAATCGTCGCTTTTTCAGTGCCGCCGACAATTTTAGTTTTTTCCCCACTTTGAATATTCTCCTTAAAACGTGATCCAAACATTTTAGTACGCAAAGTCGAAAACGACTAATAACTGTCGTAAATTCGAAATTATCGTCTCGTTCGAATTGGTGTACTGTGACCCAGAGAAGACAGACGGTTCTATTTTGTTTCTTGAATAATTCAAAAACTACTCGACCAACATTTTCGAATGAAATTTTATTTAAAAATAGGAAAACGAGAACGATACATTCATTCGGTCTTTTTGCAACAAAATTTTCGAAGACTTTTCTTCGAGCGTAGCTGAATTTTTGAAATTTCTTCAGAAATCAGAGTTTTCAGGACTTCCAGATCTTGCGGACGTGTTTCGTAAAAGCAACTCTTAAGATATCGCTACAAAAAAATCGCGGAATTCTTTTTTCGAAATTCTCCACCGTCGTGATCGATTCGTGTCGAAAATAACGTTCCACGCAAAAAACCAATCTTTCTTGTGTACACTAGTGCGTGTTTTGGTAGTGTACTATATTATTACTAGCGCGCGTATGGTGTTGTGCGCGGTGGTTTTCCATTGTCTGCAACGCGATAATATTAGGATTATTTATATTTTTATCGTATTAAACTCGGTACCTTCCACATAGAAGTCCGTGCTGTAGCCACTAGGCTATTCAATAAAACAGACCATGACGCGTGTGGAATGACCGCTTATGGGCGACATTCCGTACTACCACACCAGTTAACGAATACAGTGTGGGAGATCAAGTGGAGTTAGCCGATTGATTCACCCGACTTCTTCACTATTATCTAGCAGATTAATAGCCAGGGGATTAGAGTGCCTAGATAGCCTTTGCAGTTACCGAGCGCTGTACGTTGGTATTTCATCTTTGACCTCTGGTACCTTCAGATGAAGATGATCATTTCGAATGTACCAGGGTGCGTTAACTAGTGATAGATCGGAATCGCTGAATAGTTTTAGCGTCGAACGCACGTCAGCATCACTCGGAATCGCGTCAGCGTCACGTCGGAAGAACGTCATTCGGCGGACGTCGTTATCAGAAACGTCAACAGCCAAATAATTATAATAATAACAATAATAATAATAAACCAGGATTGAATATTAATAATAATAATAAAAAAGTCAGAGACTCTTACATATAAGGCGCGGTTCACACTAGCGCGAAACGATAAAGGATAGACGTATGATACGATAATCAACGTGACCTTGGTGTCGATTCAAGGTCGCGTCGCTTATCGTATTGCGCTAGTGTGACCGTGCCTAACACTACTCTTCACTTGTTATAAATTCTATTTTTTTTTGTGTGTGTGTGTGTGTGTGTTACACATATGTCGTGTGTATATGTACATTTGTAAATGCATGAATATCCTACGAATGTTTTATATATATATATATATATATATATATATATATATATATATATATATATATATATATTTAGCAAAACAAAATAAAATCGAAGTTAATCACTAAAAATTTTTTTATTACATAAACACAAACACGGCTTGAAAGTGACTTCATAGTCGAAAAGCTTCGTGTTTGTGTTTATGTAATAAACAATTTTTTAGTGATTAACTTCAATTTTATTTTGTTTTGCTAAATTCATAAAATCTCTACTCTCCAATACATCAACATTATATATATATATATATATATATATATATATATATATATAGAGAGAGAGAGAGAGAGAGAGAGAAAGAGAGAGAGAGAAAGAGAGAGAGAGTTTGTGACTTGTATAACTTTTTATTGTTCTGTTCTATGACCTGAGTCCCAATCGCAATAAGAACTAGAACTTTTCACGGGAAAAATATGTTATATTCATGATAAAAAGGGTCTAGTAAAGGCTGTAATAAAATTTATGTACTAAGCGAACATAAGTATTTAGGTGTAATAATAGATAGCCAACTTGGATGGAATTTACAAGTACAAAATACACTTTATTGATAAATTATGTTAGTGGAGAAACACCAAAATTAGTATACTTTGCACTAATTGAATCAAGACTGAGATATGGAATTGAAGCTTGGGATTCATCAACTAAATCCTCATCATCATTAAGTGCCGTTTCCGTATCATAGGTAGGCGACTACTTCCCTATACATACTAGTGTACAAGGAAATGATGACGTTAGCATAGATAATGCAGGCCGGCGTGTTTTTCTAATGTACTACATTATTTCTAGCGCGTATATGGTGTTGTGCGTGATGGTTTGTCATTGCCTTTCACCCAAAACTAAATCCTATATGAAGAAAATACATAAGTTACAAAGAATGTGTCTAAATTTAATAAATAAAGGTAAAAAAAAACCAGAAAACACGAAATTAACTTTTTCCAGAACATAATCATCACAGGATTATGTATGAAAATTCCGGACCATCTAGTAAAAAATCAACGTCAAACACTAATAGAAAATATACAGACAAAATATGAATTCCGAACTAAAATGAAATACAGAATACCACAGTAGCGAGAACAAAGTACGGTGAACAAAAAATGAACACATAATGGCGAAATTGTTAAACAAAAGTTCCACTTGACTTGGTGGAAGAAAAGAAAATTGACCAGTTGAATCAACAATTGAAAAATACGGCTACAGAATAAAAACAATTTGAACAGCATCATAAATATCAATAAGAATAAGAATAATTAAATAAATTAAAAAAAAATGGTAACGTACGAGAAGCGTAATGTGGTGAAACTCAAATGACGATATACATATTGCGCAATTCGAAATAAGAAAAATAAAAAACAGGGAGAGTCAGAATGAAAATAAGTCAGAATGAAATTAAGTAAGAGAGTAAATGAGTGTATGAGAGATGTACGAATGAGAATCATCGTGCGCGTGTGAGTGCGAATGCTGGTTGTATAAGTATAGTATTGTGTAAATTGAAACCAATAAGTGAAAATGTTTATTGTTAATTTAGCAACCTTGCTTGACGAGCATGTAATAATTTCTAAAAAAATATATAAATTTTTATTTATTATATTATTTACATTTTTTTTTTTAAAAAAAGTAGTAATAATAGTAGTAGTGGTAGGAGTGTTAACAACTACAGAAATAGTTGCAATAGTAGTAGTAATAGTGGATTAGCGATAGCGGTATAAAAATGTACGGTAATGAGAGAAAATGAAAAATTAAATCAGATTTTTTGTAAATTCTTCCGGGAGGAAATTCGTAGGGAAAAAAAGTTACCGCGCTATGAGCAATTTATGCTTGGTGGTGGTGATGGTGGTGGGAAACCGATTTTTCTAGTCGGACAGCTTTATCTTTGCTCGCCTAGTATATTCCCTAAACTATACGATAATTTAATGGAAGTCATCGTCTAAAGGTGCGAGTCTGATTTCACGAGAGGAAGTTTTTCTCCGTCTGGCTGAAAATTCAGTCCTAGACATTATACATATATATATATATATATATATATATATATATATATATATATATATATATATATATATATATATGTATAGATAGGACAAAGTAAAACAGATTATATCTCAACGGTCCCCGAGACATTGAAACCGCTTTACCTTATTACCGATACTACCATTCACTAGCGACTAACAAATCGTCGACAAAGCTGCGTTCGTGTTTCATCCGATAAATCTTTATTTCCAGATTTGCCGGAGTTTTCCTCCCGTCTACTAGGTGGCATGTGTCCGTAGTTACGGCGATAATACCGGAAACACAACTACGGTAACGATAAAATATATCGGCCGTGTTAGTCCATTTGTAGAAATTGCTTCGACCAAACTGACAGTATCTTTTCGGATTCTCATTTATATAAACCGTTTTGCTATTTGCAGAATTTTTCCTTTTCTTCCTATTTGTATACCCTCGTCTATATTTTATTTCCTAATTGCGCCGATTCGCTGTCTAATATCTCGATGTCTAACCGGAGATACTTTTATTTTTATTTATTTTTTTTCTGTAGTTTGTAATTGCTCGTACCACTGACGCCGAAACGGAACAATAATCGTCATGTTACGAGCGTTCACGATGTACGGGTTGTTTTATTACTATATTGCGGTGGAGGCTAAAGTCCATTAATACGTGCTTATCGGAAAACGGGGAAATAATCCCGCTAGTGGAAAGTGTGTTAGTTCTAATAAATACCGAGAAGCTTTTACGGCCTAACAATAACGGACTAATAGTAACCGTTTGTGACATGGCTAAGTGGAATTATGAAACACCGATTTAAAGTGGAGAGGCTACAGTGTCCTTCCGCATAAGGGATCTTGTGGAAAGTAACGATAAATCATCGGAGTATTCTCATATTTATCCGCGGCACCTATTATACTAAATGTCGGATAATAAGACGATGAACTAGGAATGGATGAAAAGTCGTATTTCGGCTGGCATTGTGCAGTTGGGAACAAACGTGTTTTGTTCATTGAAAACAAGATCTTTAGATTCAACACGACTGCCGAAAATGAAATTATAAGAAACAATAATACACGGATATAACGTCACTATATAAAATTTATAAACTGGCAATGTAGCTTTAATCGGAAATAGATGTTATAGGAGTCGATGGAATGAAATATCATGAAAAGAACCGAATTATTGTGAATAATAAATTTATATATATATATTATATAACCTGGCCTTTAACAAAAGAATTAATAAGTGAGATTGGAAAGGCGGAAAGACGAATGGAACGGGCATGCTGGGAATAAGATTAAAAGACAAAATCGGTAACTTCAATATAGGGAAAAACACAGGCTTCGAGAACATTGTATGTAGGATAGCAATAAACAAGTGGAACTGGGTAGGGCATATAGCACGGCTGACAAACGGAAGATAGACGAAGGAAATAAGGGACTGGCGACCATAAAGTGGAAGGCAAGATGGACAGACGACTTAATAGAACAGGCAGGCCATACATGGATGCGTGAGGCTCAGAACAGACAACAATGGAATAATTTGAAGAGGCCCACGCCAAATAGTGGCATCAGAAGACTTAAGAAGAATATATATATATATTATTAACAAGAACACAGAAAAGGACTAAAATATCATAGGTCTTCTTCTTGTTACGCTACCTCCAATCGAAGGTCGGCAATCGTCGTCACTATATCTGGACGGCTCTTGGCGCTGGGTTGCTGATATTTGATACATCTGCTCATGTCTGCTTTTGAGGAAAATTGTCGCTCTACCAGGTTTTCGGTGGCCAATAATTTCAGCATATTGTACAAGATGAAACGGATGATATTCTTCGAGTGTCTACGTATATGTGTTCGGAGTATTTTATCTTTCAAGTTCGGACGGTATAAAGCACATCAGCTTGGTTTGACATTTTATTGAGCACTTCTCTATTAGTCGCGTGATGTAGGTATCATATTTTTAGCATTCCGCGATAAACGTACATCTTAAAAGCTTTGATTACCTGCTCCAAAATATGACGCTAATAAATAAAATAATTTAAATAGCTAACTTTTCAAAAGTTTTACTACGAATTAATATTTAATATGTCTAATATTCTTCAACAAAGAAGTATCCTTACCCGGTTTTGGAAGGATACACAATTATTGGAGTTCTCTACGATATAGGATAAAATAATATTAAGACAGGAATTATTTTATTTTCCCTATTTTAAAATTAAAGATAAAATTAAATATTTTTTTTTTTTATTTATGATGTACATTACTTTTTTCATTCTAAAGAAATTTCAAAATATGATGTACACACTCATTCGCGTACATTATATCTGCACTTATATATATAATATATGAGATTAGAGTTTCATACTTAAGAAATCGCAGAAACACGGGTTTCGAAAATTTCTACCTAAATTTTCTTACTTCCGCTTAACGAATTTTCGTATTATTAACCGAGAATACCTTTGTGGAGACTAAAAAAACAAAAATTATTTTCTAATCGTCAAAATTTAATAATATTAGTTTAAGGATGCCTGTAATTTCGTAGACAACGAGAAAAAAAGTTAACGCATAGGCCAACGAATACATTTGTAGACAGCATTTACATTAGTTCAACTGAAATCGAAAGGGTAGCAAAAGTTTAATATCTGAGCACTTAGTTTTGTGAAGAGGTCGAACAGAACATGGAAATTAGAACCAGAGTAGAAAAAGCTGGATCAACGTTTATTTTTTATTTACGAGGAAAAATATAAGTCAGCATTGGCGGATGAGGTTAGCTAGAAACAGTCTCACTGTACGGAGCTGAAAGTTGAACTATTACAACGGTATAAGAAGAAACATGCCTTCGAGATGTGTGTATATACATATATATATATCGACGAATGTTTCCGCGGACAGACAGAACAGCGTATCAAGAAGTCATAAACAAGATGCCAAAAAAAAGTAATTTATTGTAGACCATTCAGGTAGGCGAACTGAGTTAGTCATATTCGTCGAAATGAAAAATATGAACCTTTGCAATCGGTACTACACGCAGAAATTATCGGCAAAAGAAGAAGCGTAGGCAGGAGCTTCAATGAGGTTTTCGTTATTCTACACCGAGACACGTTCGCGTCGATTTGTTTCCGACATTTTTCATTTAAGTTGTACTCGGTTCGTGCCACTCCACTTCTTATTCTGTTCAAGGGTGCACCGTACGATGCAATTGAAATCGTTTATCGTTTCCCGTTGGAATATATTCCGTTATGTTACTACTAGCATTTCGAGTTTTGCAAACCTTTAATCTTTCGGATGTCGAAGAGTTATCCAGCTCTTCGACTGTTCCTAAAAGGCTACGCTTCGATTTTAATAATCTTCCGTTAGGAATCCAACTTGTTTTTTTTCATGCTATTACATTGCGACTAATGTCGAGCGATGCCAATTGATGCTTCGATAGATAGACAGATATACGTAGTAATCATGATATCTGCGAGCAGGGGCGGTTCCTCCTACTGTTGCAGGTTTGTGCAAACCGATTCCAAATTGATCAAATAATATAAAACAAATTATTAAAATATGAATTGAAAACAATTGTTTGCTTTACAAAATTATTTATATAAATAAATTTTTCGTCATGGTTAAAAAAGAATGTTGTCTGTTTAAAATAGAAATAATGTGAGAAGTATTCCAAATCCGATCGATGAAATGTACCCCGACGGTAGAACTGAATAACGATATAAACAGGGTTTAACGGAGAACATGTATCTTTGTAGTGATAAAAATCAAATAAAAATCGTTGAAACTTTTCACATGGACAGTTTTGAATGTTGAAACTGTTCCAGAAATATTGGACTACGGTCTTCCATAAGCAGTTATATTAGCGATTCCGGTGTGGCAAACCGAAAATCTATCTAGGCTGTACAATTGGGTGGCTATGAAAGCTAGATTCGCTGCGTGTAGTAAATACTTGTACCGGCTCTCACGCAGCTTAACGAACGCACACAGAATAACAACTTGTCCCGCACATTGCGCACCAGTGAATTAACACGTTTTTCTCTTTCAAATGATGGTGATGATTATTTTACTCTTGCTTAATATCACGTGTTTTATAGTTTTGGTTGGTATTATTGTGCGTTCTTTGTTTTTTTGTTGTTTTATTATTTTATCACTTTTTAACTTGCGCGGTCTTTATATATAATCTTCCTACGTAATGAACAGTGTAAAAAATATTTTTGCACATCCCTTTAATGGACTATCATATTCAGAGAAGAAAGAAATAACAAAACTAGGACGGTCAGTTCCTGACTTAAATATAATTCAAACAGTTACTGGCGGTAAGAGAAAATTTAAACGGTTATTTAAAAAAGAAATTTATAATAATTGTGAATGGTTATGCGACATTCAAAATTTACTATTTTGTTTTCCATGTTTACTATTTGCGGGTGATGATAAGTTAGGCTATAAAGATGTTAATCATTTAACAATTCGTATTAAAACTCACGAGAAGTCTAAGATTCACATAAATATAATGTTCTAAAATGTCAACATAGCTGAAAAATTGGATACTGCTTTTCGTCAAAAATTGTTTTGAACATAATGAAAAAGTTAGACATAATCGTTATATATTAAACATACTAATAAATTGCATTCGGTTTTGCGATGTTTTTGAATTAGCTCTAAGAGGTCACAATGAAAGCGATTCATCTTGTAATGCTGGAATATTTAGAGGTTTGATTAATTTTAGTTCCGAGTTAGATATGGCATTAAAAAAACATCTTGAAAATGCACTGTTTTTAAAGAAGGTACATCTAAAACCGTACAAAATGAATTATTACAAATAATGTTGGATGTTTGTCAAGATGAAATAACCAAACAGATTACAGATTCTGAATTTTTGTCTATAATCGCAGATGAAACCACCGATGTTTCAAATCAACTACAAATGGCTAATGTTTACAGGTACATGAAAAATGGAAAACCAGTGGAACGATTTTGCAGTTTCATTTCTCCTGAAAACCATGATGCACAAACTTTAGCTTCTTGTCTATTAAATGAATTAGAAAAACATAAACTTACCAAAAATTCTAAAAAATTAATCGCTCAAACTTATGATGGAGCATCTGTCATGGCTGGCCGGAGTCATGCTGTACAAGCCATAAAGAAACATATTCATGGGCCGAGTTTGTGCATTACTATGCCCATCAAATTAATTTAGTTCTTATGAAGGCTACATCGATAAATAGAAATGTTCGAGTTTTTTTTTCAAGTTTGCAAGCGATATGTTCTTTTTTTTCCAGCAGTCCGCAAAGACCTGCAGTACTTGATGAAGTAGTTAAAAAACGTCTACTGCATGTTAATACAACAAGATGGAATTTCGCTTCTCGAAGTGTTAATACAATTTTTAATAGGAGAAAAGATATTATACAATGTATGAAAACAATTCTAAAATCAGATAATATTAAAAATGAAAATACAATTGCTCACGCTAATGGCCATTTGAAAGTCCTTGTAAGTTATTACATTTTGGTTATCACTTTTTGGTAAAATCATGCCTTATGTTGAAATTTTATTTTGACAGTTACAAAGTAGGGATGTTAATGTTGCCTTATCAAGAAAAGCAATTACATTATTTGAGGCAAATATAAATAAAATTAGGGATGATAGTATTGATACAGACTTTGATGTTTCACAAACCGAGTCATCTGCAAATAAGCAGAGTAAAGTTGACTATGCTGGATATAAAAGAGAAGCAAAGGAAGTCTGTGATGTCATAATTTCCCAAATAAAGGACAGGTTTACTTTCACTGGACATTTAGTAGCCTCGTCTTTATTTTTACCAGAAATATTTCAACAGTATGCTACCCAATTTCCAAATGAAATTTTGAAATCAACGTGCAAATCGTATCCATTTTTAGATGAAGCACAACTCAAGAATGAACTGTGTGCTATATATAATGCTGAAGAATTTAGATTTCTCTCCGGATCCGTTAGCTTGCGTGAATTTATTGTTATTTTGACAATTCCAATGACCTCTGTGGAAGCAGAGCGATGTTTTTCCACTTTAAAGCGGATTAAAACCTTTTTAAGAAATACAATGTCGACAGAAAGATTATCAGCTTTAGCTATGCTATCGATAGAGAAGAACTTAATTACGGATATGGTAAATTTTAATGAGAGAGTAGTAGAAAAATGTGTTTCCCAAAAGCAAAGGCGTACGGATTTTGCATTTAAATGATAACCATGGTAAGATTGATTTTTTAAATATATAATTAATTTAAAATTTTATTACTTAATTTTACTGCATACTGAAGCGTATTTATTTTATGTGTATGTATTATTTCTTGCACAGAACTGATGTTAAAGCAGTGGCAAATTTAAGTGGTTTAGATGTTAGATTCCCCTTAATACCTTTAGATTTTGAATGAAACACTGTAATACAAGAGCGTATGTAATACTTGTTAGGTTTTAGTAAAAATAATCTGAATATTATGTAATATGATACTGGAACTATTACTGGAGAAGATAACTAGGTATAGGTTCGTGATCAGTAGTCATATGTTAATATAAAGAGAATTAGGAGAAAAACTGTGCAACCCCTGGTTTTAAGACTCACCAGCCGCCACTGTCTGCGAGTAGTAAATTTCTCACCTGGAGATATCGTGATTATGAAAAATCCATCTGCTGTTGAATCTCTGTTGTGAGCCACCCAGATGAGTTCTGCGAAACTTCCTCATACTGCTATTATTACCATATCTGATCATCTTGTAGGACCGCGTCTTCTTTTTCCTTCTACTATTCATTCGAGAATTCTCGCCTATAGTCCGTTTGCTCTTATTATATGGCGCCTAAGTATGTTATTATTCTACCGATTATTACCGAGGATAATCTTTCGCTTGTTGCGTCAACTTCTTGTGATATCGAGTAGTTAGGTTTCTTGTCCGTCCATAGAATTCTTCACATCCACCTCCAACGATACACTTCTTTTATTTTCACTTTCGTCGATGTCGCGACATCAGTTCATATACGTTTTAAACGTACCATAACGATTTTTTTTTAATGTTTACTCCATATCTAATTTTTACAGGGCCCTCGATTTTCTACTATCGAACCTACATATCTCCATGTTGTTTCACAATTTTTACGCCGTTAACATCACGTAAACTCGTGCAATTATCGTTCTGTCTGTCGACAACCACGATTTTCGTCTTATCTTTGTTAATTATTAAACCATATTCGGTGATGTATTTTTAGAACTTGCGTCGTACTATTAATTATTAGTGTTGCGTCGTCCGCGTACCTCGGGTTTAATATCTTAACTCCTTCAATCGGGATCCCACTGTCTTGAGTCTGCAAAAACTTCCGCATAATGTATTCTCTATAGGGGTTGACAGAATACAGCCTTGTCGTACACCGCACGATGAGTACAAATCTTCCGAATGTACTTCTTTGTTTATTTGGACTTTAGCCGTACTATGTTTTTATAAATTTATGATTAAACGCACTAAATGTCTTTGTATTCCCATTTCAACTAAAATTGACCAAAGTTTACCTCATTCAACATAATCGAATGAATTTTGTAGTTCACAAAGCAGATTACCAATCGAATGTTGTATTTCGGTGCTTTATTCATTAACAGTCCCATGTTCGAAATCTGCTCCCGTGTTCCTCTTCCTTTCATAAAGCCCGTTTGTTCCCACGAAATTTCATTACGCGTTACACTATATAACCGTTCATATATGATATTTAACATTACTTTGCAAACGCGTGGAATTAAAGATGTTGTCCTATATTTTTTTACAGATGTACATGTAAACAGAATTCAGCGATTTCAGAACAAGGCCATAAGACTCATTGTTTCCTCACCTTGGTACGTATCGAACCATACATTGCATCGAGACTTAAACATCCCATATGTAAAAGATGAGGTTAAACGTGCTGTTGATCGATATGTAAGTCGTTTGGAGACGCACACAAACGTACTGGCGATCAGTCTACTTGACACTAGTCTAGATGTTCGCAGGTTAAAACGTAGACGACCGTTTGATCTAGCCTAATTTCTCAGTGGGGTCCATCATTGTATGCTAACCTCTAACATGTTATTTCGCGTTTCAGTCCAATTGCTGGATGGCTGCCTGGCCAGTTGTAATTAAAAATATATTTATAAAAAAAAAAAAAAAAAAAAATTATAGGATCCGTTCTTATGTAAGGGAATATATATAGATTGAGAACCAGTCTTTTGGCCAAATTCCGGATTCTCAAATGCTATCGCAAATTCAATATATAGCGTGTTCTGTATTTTCACCTGCTAGTTTACAAATTTCAGCAGGAATATGGTCAGGGCCCTGGAGCTTTGTTCTATTTTAAATAGGCTATAGCGTTTTGAATCTATGATGGATGTTATAATAAGTTTCTCGAATATCTTCTTCTGCGCTGTACAATGCGGCACAGTACTTACGCCACGTTTTGACTAAACAGTATCCGTTTTTAATTAACCATTCTCATCTTCAATTACTTAAGTTTTTAAATTCTCTTGTCAAAAGTCGGACTTTTTGATATAATGATCTTGTGTCTATTCTATACGCACTTAGATCGTATCGCATACAGAGGAGATGTAGTCATTTTTATATTTTCGGTGTAGTCTTTTGATCTGTTTGTTTAATAACTCCTTTTTTTTCTATGTAATTTTCGCCGCCGTGACTCAGGTTTCTTCGTTCTTCTATAAATTTCTTTGTTTTATCGGGCGGTTGTGAGTCTTTCTTTCAACCGGTTTCAACTTTGTTCCTACGATGTGTTTGCATTCTCCCGTGTGTAGTTACCAAGTCTCGTTGTCAGGGTTGTGTTTATTACTCTTTCGAAATTAAACATTTTTATGTTTGTTAATGGTAATCTTTTACTGAACTGTTAGTTTTAACTTTCATCACTAATAATCTATGAATTGAGCTACATTCCGCTCCAGGTAATGTTTTAGCATTTTCACACGTCGATAGTTTGATTGCGAACTCTATTTCCCGGTGATATCCATGTTATTAGCCTGGAATCGTGGTTTTTGAACATTGTGTTACTGACATCTGTTGATATCTGGTCTATACGCTTCCGTATATGGTCATATTCATCATTATGAATTTTAATAAGTTTGACAACAATGGTGATTCCACGTCGGTGGAGCGATTCAAGGACGTCGTTCATTTGGTCGTAAAGTAACTGAGCCTCTTCATCTGGTGCATTCTATACTTGAAGTAGATTATTCCCAACTGGACCGGTACTTAGTCTTATATTAATAGTATGATATAGCCCTTCACTATATTCGATACAAATGCTACACCTGCCCTGCTCAATGCGCTATCGAATCGGAACGCCGGCTGCCAACCGGATCAACTTGCAATATCAGTTACTTGTCTATTTCATAATATACGTGGGAATATATATAGTACAGTAGTTTTCACTCGCTTACTGTAGGATTTCAGTTTGTCGCTATAATAGAGCCAGACGCTGACCAACAAACCGTTCCGAACTCGGAATACAGACGTGATTAAGTTATCCGTTGATTATATCCGTATGAACCAAATTTAAGTTTCAGATAGTGAAAGGTCTGTAATACTGTAATTTCGAATTTTTCACGACGGTTATATTCGTAAACATATAGCGTCCGTGCAATATATTAAAAAATAATAATAATATATTATACGGGTATAGCGTGCGTAATTCATCGCGCGTGTGACATATATATATATATATATATTATATACACGAAAGTATTTCAACATGGTGGTAGCATTAAATTTTTCAGGGATGATTTAAAGCCGACATTATTAAAACAGAATTTTCACCGTCATCAACTTTCTCTATTTTATCGCCTTACACGTGGACAGTAGTAATCCGCTTATTCGGAAAGAGACATCCTGTACAATTTTCAATATTTGGTCGGTCGATTTATTTCAACTGCGCTGACAAAATCGGGTACATTAAAATTACGAAAATATTAAATATTCTTCGACAGAATTTAATATGCGAATTCGCGTAAATATTAACTTTTCGCTGTGAAGATTTAATGAGTAAATAAATAAATAATAAATTTAACGCGGTAAAAGTTTATTTCCATAATTCGTATCCTCCATTTTTATATATATATATATATATATATATATGTATATATATATATATATATATATATATATGTATGTATATATATATATATATATATATATATATATATATATATATATATATATATATATAAATACGGATAAAGCTATTGAGTTTTGTATGAATTGTTAGTATGGTTCACCGTCGACGGATAATCGACGATTCCGATACAGAACAAATCTTCGGAAATTTTACAGAAGGAAAAAAAAATAACAAAAAGGTAGAAAAAATTAGCAAAAATAGCAAAAAATAGAAAAAAAATAGAAAAAAAAAGCAAAAAATGAACATAGAAATATGTTTCGTTTCGTTACTTGCGGTTGATGTGTCAAAGGGGAGATAGAGATACGTTGACAGGATAAAGGTATATTATTACCTGGAGAAAGTTTTATCAGCGATGTAGTTTGGACGAATAGACTTGCGGCGCGCTTTTCATGGAAAGGAAACCGGTTGAAAATGTGATCGTGTATAAAATGGTACTACGAGGATTAATAGAATATACGGAGGGAAAGCTTTAGTAAATTCGTTTATGAAAAATCATCATACAACAACATTTCTGTTATCACTATATCCCCACTAGGGCTATACAAAGATATTTTATACATGTGTGTGTGTATGTATATACGTATAAGAAGAATCGTGTAAACAGATTAGTTCGTTCCGTTACACGGTTACAAACGTCGTGACCAATCACGTAGTTTTTGCGGCCATTTTCTGCTATTTGTTTCTATATCTTGTACGACTCTATATTCCATAAAACGAGTCGGTGGGAGCGACCTTTTTATCTTTTCCTCGGAATTAATCCTTTATCTTCTCCAATCTATCTCGTCGTGTGATACGTCCAAAACCACTTAAGACATCTTCATTTTATTATCGGGACCCGCGTATGTTTTTGTTCTATAACGAGTTGTTTCAGTAACGCGTTAGTCGCCAGTTCTTTCCATGAAATCCTAAGCGTAATGTTTTGAACTTTCGGCATAACGTTTTATTCCGCAGTTCACCACTCTTATTGATAATAGCGATGATTCTATCAGTCACTTTTTTTGTTGGTATTTTGATCTATCCATAACTTTGCTAGTTTAAAAAGTTTTTGCCGCAGTTTCTACGCCTTGTCGATAGTTACAATGGTACATTCCGAACGATTTAGTTTCAAATTGACGTTTTAACTAAAATATTCTATTATCCGTTTTAAAAGTTCTGTCAACTCGAAATATTGCCGTACTGCATATCGTAGATTTAATAGTTATTCCGTCAAGTCAATCTTCGATTATGTACAGCGTGACCTATTTACTGTACATGTTGTACACAATATTACATCCATATAAGTAAAATCACTGCTTCCGATATGTCTACGTATATTACATACTTGTTTCTTGTTATTTAAAAACTTTTAAAAAATTGTCCTATTATTTCGATATATACACCTTATTTCCTTCAAACAATTTTTTTTTTTTATTAGATTCATCAAACGCTCCGGTACTTTAACATCTCTCTTAATGTACAATGTATCCTATTTGACCGAAAGCTTTCCTATAGTCCAAAAAAAGTACAATATTGCTAATACATTGAACTCTTAGCGTTTTTCGAACATTTATATTATTAGGAGAAGCTCATTACGCATCCCATTTCGAGGCACGAATGCTGTTTCGTTCAATCGCAATCTGCGTTATAATATGAAATATTCCAGCCTTCCTCGGATTACAGATTATTACAGGTAGTGTAAATTTCGTATACTAAGGTCGTTCAACCTTTTATATGTAAAAGTAAGTTGCTAATATACACTGAAGACGTAATACCCTTTAGTGTTCGTAATCTTACAACCTGAAAATGACGGACAATTTCTTCTACATCGACGGTTAAACATCGAAGAGTTTAATTTGAAGAAACCGTGAAATAGTTTTAGGCAAGTAAGCAAAATGATACGTACCTGTTAAGTATGTTAAATGGCGAAAATGTAACCGATTTGTTTGCCAACTTTTTGTCTGTTCGCTTTGTAAGGAATTTTCAAATGAGAAAATGTGTGCTTTCCTCTTGTCTCACTGGAGACAGATAACGGCAAGTTTTAGTAAATGTTTTGAAAAAAAAATACACCGGTACATTGGGAACGATGCAAATAAAATGATCACAAATAAACTTTGGTTATAATAATTCTGAGTTTTGTCGTGTAAGTGCGTCATTATATTGTATATAATATGAGTGTTTTCAAATATACATATTTATGTATATATAAAAAAATATGTATACATAAAAACACCCTACATACTTCCCCGGAAACATATACTCTTTACCTAGAGTTATTGATATTGTCATTGCAAAAAATTATTACGAATTAAATAACCCTATATCTCTAAGTAAATTATCATCTGATCAAAATCCAATAATGTTCACTAAGTACAATAAATCGATAAAAATCTTTCAATTATTTCAAAACAAACTGGAACATATATAAAAATTACATCCAGAAAAATATTAATACACCAAAAATTTTACTCAATCCACAATCTATAGATCAATACATTGCGCACATTTCACCATAATGCAGGCAGCAGACAGGGTTATTCCACGGGTTGTTTCAAATGAGAAAGTGAGATCGATTACCAAAGGTACAAAAATAAGTATTACACTTAAAAACTACGTTCGTAAATGTTATTAAAGAACTACTAATCGAAATACACTCCATTATAAGAAGTTGTACAAAAAATTGAATAAGGCAGTCGAAACAAGACTAATAAATTAAAGAAATTTGCAGTATGATAAATTACGTAAAAAACTCTCTTCAGTCGACAATAGTTAGCCACGATCAAATTAGCTTAATAATGATAAAAAATCTGCCAACTAAAGCAATAGTCGCCTCGGAAATTCTATCTAATTCATGCATACGTTTATGCTATTATCCTGTGTCGCGGAGATTATTAGTCACGGTACATCTAGCAAAACCTGGAAAGGATGCCTTCTTGGTTCAAAATGTTAGACCCGTGTGTTTACTCAGTAATATAAGTCAGATTTTTGGAAAAATACTCCTAGTCAGACGAAGAGCTAATAGCGAGAGCATATCTGACTCGCAATTTGGTTTTCAACCAAAACTAACTACAACGATACAGCTTGCTAAAGTGTGTGACAAAATTACTGGTAACTTTAACCAGAGCCGATATTCTGGAGTAGCCTCAATGGACATAGAAAAAACCATTTGACACAAGATGGTATGATGGAATTATATATCAGTTAAATGCAATTTTCCTTCATATCTTGTATTTACTATTAAATCTTACTTAATGAATAGAAAATTCTATGTAAAACTGAAAAACTACAATTCTGACATACGACACATTGATACGTGGGTTACCTCAAGGGAGTATTTTAGGACTATCCATTTTTATTATATATATTAATGATATACCGACAATACCGGAAGTAGATATAAATCTCTACGCTGATTTTTAGGTATCCGCGCTGTATGTACTCTATACTGCCGATTTTCCAACAACAGAGAACATACATGTGGCTACTTTTGCACATCTCTACTCTCGTGTCACATAGGTCCCAATACCGCCAGTAGTAACCTGCGAGAAAGCAATAAATAAAGTGGATAACTGGTGCGAAATATGAAAATAATTTTTGACAAGAAGGAACTTGTTAACGGTGAAGTTTACTAATAGGAAAGTTGTAGTTTTCAAATCAACAGTGTAGTAATGCCAATTCAGTTTAATATTAGATATCTAGGTACGTACTTGAACAGCCGATTGATGCGGTGTCATCTTCTTAAAAGAGAAATGAACTTAATATACGAATTCGTAAAATGAATTGGCTGATAGACAGAAACAGGGCTTTGGAAGCGTCACTTAATATAAAACGGCTGATATCGACCAATCTGGACGTACGAAATTGAATTGTCGTGTTGTACTAAAAAGATATAAATATAAGAATAATACAAACAGCTGGAAATAATATCTTAAGGAAAATTACGGACGTATGTACATAACGAACACTACTATACATGAAGATCTAAACATTACGTATCTGATATTATAAAGTAGTATATCCACTGAAATGCAGATAGACTGGAAGGCCAACCGGACAGCTTGGTTAGACACATGTTGGACGATTTCAATGCGCAAGAAGATTAAAGCGCATTAGTAATAAATCGTTGAATATAGTTTAGGGTCACAATTATCGGAGCACCAGTGGATGCTTCTTCCCCTCATGACGGATAAGAAACACCAAAAATACCGCTAAATGATTACGCTTTGTCTAAATAAAATAAAATGGCCCCCAAAAAAATTTATGTGATATTTTCCTTATTGTTGTAGACTATTCATCATTTTCAGTAGACGAATAGTTTGTCAAATGGAAAAAGGATGTTCGTAAAATGAGCTGACGTCACAGAATCAGGGTTCTTCACGTTAAGTTATTTTAATGACGTCATACAATACTTTTTCGGGAATAGTAGATAAATGTTTGAACATATAGATGTAAACAGACCGAAAACGGAAATAACTAAATCTAAAAACTAGACGTTATCTAAGACGAGAAAGCACAATAGAAATTGGTCGCCGTACACGTCATATGGCTGGCAACATTTAAGCATCACTTCGGGTAAACTACGTGTTATTTACGATGTCCTCAAATTTAATTTCACAGTGCTCGCATTTATAACGAAGAAATGACGTGCGTCGGTTATAAATTGTATTAAAATAAAGAAATAATATTAATGCTCGCAAATTAACAACGACTACACACATTATTCAAATGTAATTTATAATTACAAAGAAAATACAGTTTTGAATTGTGTTGAAATTTTCTAAAAATTTTTAGTATTAACAAAAATGTTTCTAGAGAGTATTTATGTTGCAGAAGTAAAGTTTACAACAGCCATTCGGTAGTTCTTAATCCCGTTTGAAAGCTTTTGTATGATATATCGGTGTCTTTTTAAAGAGAAGTTACCATGCTGACTATACAGTTGGTATACAATTATTCAGATCCTGTTTATGATGTTTCTTTGTTTCTTGAGACCCTCGTTATTTCTGCTACGAAACAATTTTCTATAATGAGAAGTATCGTCTGTTCCTTTCTTCCATCTCGTTCGATATCAATAAAACATTGATTTGACATTTATAAATTACCGAATTTGTTTAATCTTCTCCTAACTATCACGCCTCTTATGATAAATTGATATGCACTTTCCGGCCTTATCCGAAATGTGTAATACTCGAAGCGAATATAACATTTCGTTTGGTGTATCGTTATTTTTTTGTTTTAAATACCCTGCGTCCCAGATTTTAATAATTATTCATTATATTGCGAGATCAATGATACAAAAACAGAGTATAAGTGTGATAATATCTAAAATTAAGGATGAGATTGACACATGCCTGATTTGTTTTGATAAAATAAAGTCAAAAGTAGTGACAAAGGTTCCAACATGTATCGTTAAATCGACAACTACGAAGTAAGCTTTAAAATAGTCGAATTCGATGATTTTGATAATTATTCAATATGTTGCTACGCGGTCGTCGAAATTAGAAATCAATGATAGAAAAAGATACCTAAATTTAAAAGAACACATGTCTGATTTGTTCGGATAAAATTAAATCAAAACCACGCTGACAAAGCTTCAACATGTATTGCTAAATCATCAAATATAGATTTAACACATTCCACGATGTTTGAGATTCAAAAATAACCACGATTTAAAAACCAGAAAGATTCTAGTCGTTGTATTATATCAATATAGATTGTATTGTAGATTCGGCAAATCCAGATATAAAGAAAATACCGAAAATTCAGATACCGATGATGAAGTAGATCAAATAGGTATATAAAAAGACCGTGTAAAATTGTGTATTTGTTAAAAATGTAGAATGTGTGTTATTACATAGTTTTGAGTAAATAGTTTTATCAGAAATTACTTTTATATAGTATAATTGACGCTGTAAAAATATTCCGGGGTAAGACCAGAATACCAATATCGAGGTGCAATATCAACAGATTGTTTCAGTAGTAAATTGCGAAGAAGATGTAATAAAATTTTTCAAAATTTCAATTCATCATACTTTTAATCAAATGATAAATGATCGACAGAATGAATCGTTGTTGTTTGAGCGGAAAATGTTGCGGTTCGGCTTGTTCTATCTGCTCCTACATACATACAGGTGGTCATATTTCTTACTTGCGCCGTTTTATAATTTATCCCGTCACAACGGTCACTTTTATGTGTTTATATCTAACCGATTTTCCACATACAATTTACGTTATTCTGAATACAGAAGACTATTGTGTAATTTTATACAAGTCATCTTAGAATGTGATTACACTTTTTTGATTTGTACCGATTTATGGCTGTTGAAGCTCGTGTTAAATTTACTATTATATAGTTTATTGTAGGATGTAATTAGACCAGGATTAATGCTGTTACTAACAAAGACGGGTTTATCTCTCTAACGAAATTCTATGGTAGTCTTAGTGAAAGCATAATTGAACTGAATCAATATAAACGTACAATAGACTGTTGTAGAAGTGAACAATTTAGGAGAATATTCCAACAGAAATTTGTTAATCGGTGAATTAAAAGTCTTATATATCTTCTATTTCGTTGTTAGTAATGAGTATACATGTATAATATTTATTATTATTTACTAGTTTAGCCTTTAATGTCAAGATTATAATACGGTCCTTTACTGATCAATATCTTTCATCGGGGTGACTTAATTCCCGTATTTACAATGAAGGCAAATCTATTCATAGACTCGTATTCATTAGTCAATGCTATTATCAGTCTAGTAGTCGTGAAGTGCCTATTAGTCTTGCAATGCGTTTCAGACAGTTCCGTTATCGCTATTGTTCTAAATACGTTCTTAAGGATTGCTATTGATTTAAGCTCATGGGTATGTCAGTTGTATGATTATTTTTTGGATTTTTTTTTTCATTTCTAGTATCATATTTTCTATGCAGAATCTGGTAGTTATTCTATCGTAGCCGATAGTATATTTCTCATAAGTATATTATTCATTTGTCAATTTAAAACAAGCGATTACGTTTCCATTTAAATTAATAAAATCGTATTTATGCGATAGAAATCTCTATATCAGCTTGTACGTAAGTCCTCCGTCAAAACTTACCACTCAGCTGTACAACAATGTGCTGTATTAGGACCTTCTGTTTTTACTTTTGATAAATAATTTACCTAAGTTACTCTACGTTGAAACTGTATGCTAATGATTTGGCTTTATATTGTCGATATTTTAGACCAAATACTATATGTAACGGATAAAAAAGAATTTGCTAACACTATATTTAACTTTTATAAACGTCGAGGGAGTTAAAAATGAACGCAGATAAAAAAAGAGGCTATTTTTTTCACTAGGCGCTGCAAGCCCTCGTTACCGGAAGTTATCATTAATGGTTATAAACAAGTTCGCGGTTTAAGAGTCACTCTGGATTTTGGTTTAACGTTTAATAATAATATTAGAAATATAAAATTGATAATATGTGCATAGTTATTCGTACGTTCTCGTCAATTTGTCTATCGATGAGAACTATATACATCTGTCCTTATTCGACCTACACACTAACCTGAGCATTGTTTCGTGGTCGGTTTCCAACAGTGCAGTTAAAAAATTTCGACCGAGATTCAAAATCATTGTTGCAGAGTTATATTAAATCGTTGTAGGCATCCAAAACTTACTGAAACGCATTCAGAATTGCGCATTTCATATTTACTTTCTCATATATAAATTTTAACATACAAAACGAATCGTAATAAGCTGATTTTATTGGTGACAAGGCTCATTATGCGTTATTATTATATGTGCAAATATCGTCGAATTAAGTATAATTTTTATAATGTTTAGCGTTTATTTCGATTATTTCAGTTACTCGTATATGTTTATACGTGTCTGATGATGATACGCATGTGGTCATGTATGTATATATGTGCGTGCGTGTATATACGTATCCAAATACCAGGTAGAAAAAGAAGATACGTTGGTTAGTTTTGATGTAGTATCCTTTTTTTCATCGATGTCCCAGTTATGGATACGATAAAAATTATAAAAAGCCATAGATGTAAATGTAATGAAATTTCCCGACATAATCGTCAGCGACAATTATTTTACTTTTGGTAATAAAATCGACAAACAAACCGATGGTACGGGCTCGAGATTAGCACCAATTTTCGCAAACATATTCACGGAGTATTTGGGGAATGAAATGATAAAAAAATAATGGAATCTTCGGTACGTGGATGACACGATCGTGATTCGGCAGCATGGTAATGGAAAGCTGAATGAAATCTCGATGGACTTAAATATGTTTCATAGTAGCATAAAGTTCACAATGGAACAAGGGCGAAGTTTTTAAACGTGTTAGTGAATCGGACTACATGCGGAAAATTGTCTACATCCGTGTTTCGAAAACCAACACACACACACACAGGAATAATTATGTACACAAGCAGTCGCACCATTGTCTGAGTTAAAAAATAGGAGTTTGCGAGACGTTGGTACGCAGAGCCAAATCTATGTCAAACAGTATCAGTTTAAAGTTAGAAATGGAAAATATAGATCATTACTGGTTTCGACAAGAAGGAATACAATTCACTGGTAAAAAAATTCGGAGCGCAAAAAGAAAAATCTAGTAACAAAGAAGTGTTTGCTGCCAATGTAGTGTTATCTTATATATAAAAGGCACAACAGACAGAATGGGCAGAATTTAACGGAAAAACCAAGTTAGACCAGTGTTTGGCACGTGTAAAAAAATAAAAGAATATTTTAAAAGCGTCAAGGATCAACTCCCCAAAGGACATTGGCGTTTTCCTTGTTCTTGCGGGTTTAGCAATATTGAACAGACTGGTAAAAGCATTAATCACAGACTAAAAGCATTAATCACAGACTAAAAGCACACAAGGCAAATTGTAAGCATAAGAGGAACGATTAGTCTGCAGTGGCTTCGCATCAGTGTCCGGGGAATCACGAAATACAATTTGACAATTTTGTAATTTTATAAAAAATGGATAAATACTAGAATTGTTCGTGAAATAATTGAAATTTTTAAATATCCTAATTCCAAAAAAGAGGGACTTAATTCAACGTGGTTGCCGGTCATTGACCGAATGGGAAAAAAACAAATTAGAATAACAAAAACTGTTTGTCGAGTAAGCAACTCCGTTCTCAGGCATGATACTACAAACACTGATAAATGCACAGAAGGGCGCTTGTTTATTAAAATATTTGGACAGCATTAAGCCAAGATTGCGCTCGTCTAAACACAATCCTATACATATACTTACACTTTCATAATCGCTCTCAGTTTGATAATGAAAACTGCAAGTGTTTTCAAAACGTTACAAGGAAAAAGTACGAACATGGTTTTCAATATAGACGTATGGATATCGACCCATGACATTTTGAAGATATATTCAATTTTTCACGTTTATTTATAATTCTGATTGTAACTTACCGACAAAGATTAAATTTCTAGGAATTGTTTGCATGGTGGTATCAAAAAATGTATTACAGGCTTAATTTAACGAAACAAAATAAAAACAAAATTAATCGCAATAAAAATTATTTTGTAACTTTTCGACAACCACGTCATTTTCAAGCGTACGCAACAAACGTTACATATAAATCGATGTGTAACGTTTGCTGTATATGTCCGAAAATGACGTGATTGTCGAAAAACTTTCCGTTAATAAAATAATTTTCATAGTGATATTAACTCGCTTTTTATTTTATTTCGTTAATTCATAAAATCACCACTGTCCGATATATCAACATTATAGGCTTAATATATAATTTTATTGAATAACCCCGATGAAATTTACGTCGAAATAAATTAACTGACATCATCTGTTTCGTTACATAATTCTATGCAATTAGCTAGTATTGAAGATGACAAAGTTGATACCGATGTGATTTGAATACGCGTGCGGATAACTTAGTTTTGTACTGAAAAAACTTTAGATGACAATGTTCTTTTAGCGTTATTATTTAAAATAAATGATTATAAATGTCGTAAATATTTAATCTCGATTATTGAATTCGAGGCTGTACATATATATACATATATATATGTATATATGTGCGTGTGTATTGCATTCGAATTCGATGACAAATGAACTACTCATATTTGAAGTCTAAACAACTAATATTACATTTGTCCGGATTTTTTAATTGTTTTTATTACTTTTTAATATTAACGATCGTCAATATTTTACGTGCTGATAAACATCGTAATTTAAATTTTTTTCTTATCTAGTCGAGAGTGCGCAAAAAATATTAATGACCAATCAGTGGCGTAGCCAGACTTGGTTGAAGAAAAACTAAATCCCGAGTTAAATTGAACTTTAAGTAAATAAAACTCAAGTAGGTTAAGCCTTAAGCTCTAAGAAATCCAACTCACCAGAGTTATTTTTATACTTATTAAACGTCGAATATGTAATTCGATTAGAAGCAATAGACGGCAGAAGTATTTAACGTCACTGGAACACACTAACAGTATTTTATTGAGGACAGAGGGAGATGGTTACAATAAATTCCGCGCGAAAAAATAAACGATAAATAATGATTTTATATTTTTTGAAGGAATAATACAAATACTTAACTAAATTTAAAATTTAAAATCTATTCTTCACGTTTTTCTACAAAATTCTTCTAGTACCCCCTATATTACAAAACTATTTATTTACTTCAAAAACAACGAAATCTAAATCAAATAAATGAAAATAAAAAAAAAAAAAATAGTTTTAACAAATACAAAACTGCATTTAACGAGTATATATTTTCTTATTATCCTATTGAATCAAAGGGGGGTTCAGACCCCCAAAACCGCACCCTGGCTACGCCACCGTGATCAATGATTATTATACGTGACATTAAAACTAAATTGAATGCTTAAAAAAAATATACTATAGAGTGACTCAGATAAGCCGGACGTTTTTGTGTTATGAATAACCTAAAACTTCTCGACCTAAAATTATTGGATTAAATTTTATTTAAAAATACGAAAACGAGAGATTAGCTTACAATTATTACTTACCCAAAGTATATCGGACATAAATTGCTTTATCGAAACAGTTTTTTTAAACGTTATCGTATATTATATACTAACACTCGAGCATATAAAACGTCGTTATATGACGTATTTCTATATATATATATATATATATATATATATATATATATATATATAAATAGATATTGGAATAGAGATATTCATTAATGATAATATGTAAACTTCGGTACGAGCTTTATGCCATCTGGAAATATCCGAATATTCAGAGAAGATCCATCTAGAAAATAAATCGGTAGATTGCAGTTTAACGAGGACAAACCGATGCGCTGCAATAATCATGTACTAACTGCGACAGAAACTAGGAAATCGTGATTACTCTGATAAAACTATTACGAGTAAGAATCTCCACGAGACGTTATGCCATTAAGCCTTCTGCGTGAAGGAATGAATATGGAAAATGATGGTTAATTTATTCGAAAATTTAAAGAGAACTATTTCTACTATAGTGTGTATGTGTGAGTGACTGAGGAATAAAAAAAGTGCGCGCTTTGCGTGTGTGAATGAAGGAACAATATAAGATTAATTAGCTCAGAAGACAAATTGTTACTAAAATAAAATATCACGAAATAAATAGATTATAAGACAAATTGTACATTTTGCAAAGATTGAAAGCGAGATAATAAACACTTATAAATCCGTCGACAAACAACTGCTCGACGGAATGTAATAAATTTTAGCAACAACGGATGCGTGAAAGTGCGAATGCGCGTGCACTGATTTTTGGTTATTTTACAAAATATACGTTTTTAAAAAAAAAATAATAATTAGTAACAATCGACCCCGATGAAGGCCAACATTGCCAGATAGTCAGCATGCTTAAAAAATAGATTAATGACTTTCGATAAACCTGTAAATAATACTAGTCTTAAGAAGAATAAAACCAACTGTTCCGTATAGCCGCGAAGTTTTTTACCTTTCGCATTAATAACGAGAATATCTACAAATCGTTAATCCGAATAGAATCAATCCAACCGGAAGCTGTTTGCATCTAAAGCTACTTTTCGTAAATTGTGAGTCATTCGAATGTAACCTATCTGTCTCTCCAGTTACATTTCAGATGGGCAATCGATTCCAATCCCATTTTACGAATTTTATTTCGAAAATGTCGAAAAACTTGTTCGATAAATGTTTTCGTCTCGAGGCGGTAAACGTGCAGGGTTTGTTCGATCGGTAATTACGATTCTAAGCGATTGAAAATTTCGCGTATACCAAGTATGAAAAAAGATTAAACGAACACTTAAACTTAATTACGATTATTTTGCAAATTCTAACTATGGCTCTTTTGTCGGTTGCACGTTATTTGTATTAATTTTTTCCTAGTTAACTTTTAGTTACGATAAGAAAATTTCGTTTATTATGGTAAGGATGTATATGTGTAATATTTTTTTTTTTTGTGAAATACTTGTTCGTTTGTTCCACTAAATTCGAAACATAATTACTGTAGTGCATGCGGTCGCCATTTATATGAAGTATTCGGTATATTTTACGTTTCGAAAGTATTCCAGCAAAATGCATTTAAACAACACACCGTGTATAAATGTATACATGTATACATTAGAAAAGTATAAAATCCATATCAAGAAGTAACTTGTAAGCTCCAAACAATTTCGCAGCTAAAATGGTAGTTGAAACAGAAGACAATATTTGAAAGAGCTCACGTTATCACTAATAAAACCTCGTCTTGAATAGAACAGCCAAGATTGCAAACAGCACTGTTAGTAAATATTCCTTACATTCTGTCTACTAATGACATTGAAAATCCAGCTGACTGTGCAACACAAAAAAATAAATTGTCGTTGATTGGGCCGTTCCACATTTCAATCTGACCCAGGTCGTGACCAGTGCGATATTGTTGTTGTTATTACTTGTTTCGTTATTCGTGATCGTTTATAATTTGTTTTGCCTGTCAGCTGTGTATTGAGCCTACCCTAGATACAAATCCTGGGTGCGCCACTGCACATATATATATTATATATATGTATACATATAACATATAATATAATATAACATAATATAATATTTACCAAAAATGATACGGGCGCGACGTCTTTGTACGATATAACGGAATAATAATAAAATAATATAATTTTAATTAAAAATTCTATACGCACGGTATTACATACACGTGATAATTAACATAAGTATAATGGTATTTCCCGTCAATGTATAAAATATATATCAATATAAGATATATTACACACACACACACACACACACACACACACACATATATATATATATATATATATATATATATATATATATATATATAAGATATACATGTTCATAAGATATATAATACATATTATATATATATATATATGTATATATATATAATGTAGACATCATCGTACATAGGTCTTCATAAGATATATAATACACGTATATAATATATATATTATATATATATATATATATAAAAACTAGATGTATAATATACATTATTATATACATATACATATGTATATATATAAGTATATTAAGAAAAAATGATATTTAAAAAATTCGTAAAAAAGTTGTGCACATTTGTAAAATATGTAGATACAAATATTATGGTTCTCTCTTTATATATATATATATATATATATATATATATATATATATATATATATATATATATTATAATAATATATATAATATATATATATATATATAATATATATATATATATATATAATATATATATATATATATATATATATATATTATAATAATATATATAATATATAAAACAGATATAGTTAGAAAAATTTGTTACACTGCATTTATCAATATAAATATTAATATAAACGTAGTTATTCACAAAAATTAGTCTTTCCATTTAAAGAAATCAGCCTGGAAGCAATCGATAGTATTTAAACTATTATATTAAAAATGGAACGATTTAACTTTAAAAATGTAAGCACTCGATAAAAATATTTGTTAACGATTCGGTGTTCTACATTTTGAGGAAGCGTTGTAAGCTATAACAACGTATACATATTTCCTTTTTTTTTTATTTATTTTTTTTGACATTCGGAGGGGATGAGAATAGTATCTCGGAGGGTGCCTCATTTGAGAGGAAATAATGTAAGATACGGTTTTTAAAACAAATCGAAAGCGAATATAGTAAATAGAGTTTCGTTGGAATTTATATCGACGGCGCACATTTCCATTCAAAATTTAATTTCTCGATAGATAAGAGTTTGAATAACTTCAGCCGTTCGATAGTTAATATAAATATATTTACTTATAATTAATTTGTACCATTCTATGAAATTTTAGTTTTTAAAATTTGCATACATCCCGTTTATACTTACATTTCATACAGGTGTGTGCATACACAACAATGACAAGAATGTTATGATTATCTTACAGTTAACGAAAGCAACGGGAATACCACCAGCCATAACATAACGTTTATAACCGCGCCCGATGACGAGTTTATTCTCGAAACAGCGGCCATGGTGTCTCCTGCAAAAAATATCCGAAAAACGATTATATATATATTTATATGTTAAATCGCAATCGGACGATTGTTCGTTGTGGAAAAAGTTTTAAAAGAAACTGCAATTGCGATTACTGTAGTAGACATTTTATTGAAAAGTTATAAGAATATGTGCGCACATAAGCAATTTTGAACGGTCAATTCGGTAGAAGAAATATAGACGACTGGCCGACTGGTACATCTTTGTGTATAAAAACCCTGCAAACCGCCTAACCGATTTCATTGTAAATGTATATCGTTTGGTTCGACTTAAAAAAATAGGATGATTTTTTTTATCTCGATAAGATATTTTCAAATATTTTTTACTGCGCATTTGTTTAATTTTTTTTTATATATAAAAAAAAGGTTGTAATTCATTTTAACGATACAATAAATATTCAACAGATAACGCTGTGTTTCGTTTTGAAATATTTCTTCGAGGTTACAGTTCCATGTGTGTTTCACAGTGCCCATTTGAGCGAATTTTAGAAAACTCCGTATTTCTCACGCTGAGAATTTTATACATCGCGTGCTCGTGCGTTTGTAAATTATGTAATCAATTTATATCGACGAAACACGGATAGATTTAATTTTTTACTTTTCTACAATTTAGCATATTCGTTTCTTTTATAGGCCGCGGTGTCCTCGAAATTTTGCAAAATCTCAAATACATTGATCCTTTCTATGTGCGAAGTCCATTTAGGTTTCATATATTACGAATATACTTAGTCTTTAGTACTTAATGTAGATAATTTTAGGTTTATGGTACCTGTTGACAAGCGCCTCAGTCTTGAACTAGATGTTAGCCATCATTTTTTTTTTTTTAGTTAAGTAAATTATAACAGTTTAAGAGTAATGAGCTAGACTAGTAAATAAAATAGTAATAATTAAAATTTAAAGTTTAAAATAATATTCGTACTAATAAAAATACGTAGAGAATATACATGCAAAAAGGTAGATTTGTTTTGTTAACGGCGTTTATCGCATGATAGATAAGGCTAAAAAAACCGCGCATAATATAAATAATAATAATAATACATGATGACATATAGTGACGTCTGAAAGAAGTTTAACCACACGTTGTATCAATAATGAATTACCGTGGAATTATGAATGCCAGATCAGATGGGATGTATATGTAATAGTCATGCTTGAATTCATTCTGGTCGTCACCCCAATACAATCACAGTGTTTGCTTTTATATCAGCTGCCGCTTGTTTATGGTACTTATTTTTATTTCAATATCTAATTATGTTTAATATTTAACTATTTTTACAAATTTTTCATAGCAATTTTTTATAATATTTTTTTTCGCTCTCTCTTTATGATTTGTTTTTCTATAATTTTTGTACCAAGAAGTTTTTTAAATATAAGATAGTGGTTGATAGTGGAATGACCAGTAGATATACTGACCAGCTGCGAATAACTAATAAGCAGTCGCGAACCAACAGGGACTACTATTGGAAAGTCTCATGCAGACGGTTCCAGTAGTGACAGGTTGATCGATAGGAGGATGTGGTGAGGCAGGTTAGGAACTGCCTACAAAACTTCACATTCCTAACATGGCCGATTTAGACATGGCGAGATGAGACCGCCAGTATAAATATGTCTCACCCGCTAACCTATAACAACACGCTGCCGTGCGATTAGGATTTTTACCTAAAGGCTAAGGGAGAGAACCCTGACAGAAAACAAACTCCACTGTCTTGTGGAATGGTTTTGTTTACCCAAAGGCAAAGGGAGTAAACCCTAACAGAAAATCCTCCAGCAGGCAACGTGAAACCACTGGAGTATACCTTTCCTCGAAAATCATGATAAATCAAGTAGGATATAATCGTTTGCTACACGCTCCGACTGGCATTCGGCGTTTTGTTTTACGGGATCAAGATGTGAAATGTAAGACCGGTCATATTGGTACTACCATACGAAAACAATACTACTTGAAGATTTATAAAGGATAAATATACGATTGGCACGTGGAATATAAGAGGGCTACTTCAACCTGGGAAAATTAGAATTAATAAAATAGAGTTAGAGAGGTATAATATCCAGATATGTGGTTTAACAGAAACTCACTATCAACGTGTAGGACATTTTTAAAAAGATAATAGTATATATACTGCTCAAGCAACGAGAACAGGAGCGTGAATGGTGTGGCATTTGTCGTAAATAAAAAATTGAACAATTTAGTCACCGCTATAATGCTAAGAATGATAGGATTTTAACACTTAGATTAAACACAAAACCAATAGCGATAAATATAATACTGGGGTACACGACCAGCGCTTCAGAAGAGGAAATTGAAACTATATATATATATATAGAACTTCAAGAAGAGAACGACAAAATATCTGGTAGAGAAATATTAATCATAATGGGAGATTTTAACATCAAAATAGGCAGCTTGAAAGACCAATAGAACATGGAATAGTAGGCGAGTATGGATTGGGTCAACGAAATGAACGAGGAGAGCGGCTGCTTCATTTCGCAATTGACAATCAGTTAATAGTAACGAAACCATGAAAGTTATGCGAGAGTGGAAGATACGGAAAATTGCGGGATTTGAATCGATAAGATTAGGAAGAAAAAAAATCTAGGATCGAGATTTCATGTCTTGCATTTGCGGATGAAAATTTTAGCCGATAATTTGGAAAATGCAGTGATTCAGTTAAATTTATTAAAAGAGAAGTAGTTGAAAAAGCGGGCCTGCAAATTTCATATGAAAAAACCGTTTATATAATGAACCTTCGGCACTATGTTATTTATCAACGAAATACAGAAAGGTTAAAAAAAGTCACAAAATTTAAGTATCTAGGTGAAATAATCCAATCAAATGATTTAGATAAAGAGACCAGAGTACACAAGATAGAACAAGCATTCGATGTAACCAGAGAAATATGTAAAAAGACGTCATTATCTATAAATACGAAGATACGACATTATAATACTGTAATTAAACCGCAATGTCTATATGCTGCAAAGTGTCTGAATACGAAACACAAGAAAAGAAATCGAGCTCATAGAGAAGAAGGAACGAAAAATTATGAGGAAAATTCTGGTACCGAACATTAAAGATGGACAACGGGTATTAAAAAGCAACAAGAAAATATATGAGAAACAATTGAAAAGATATCGAATGAGACAAAGAAGAATAAGATTTTATGGTAAAGCCATATTTGAATACTTTGAAAGCAATCCAAAGAATAAACTTAGGTGGTTTATAGAAAGCAAGAAAGATATATCAGAAATGAACATAAAAATTGAGGATGTAATCAATAGCAATAAATTCCGAGAGAAAATCAACGTATTTAACGGTTTTGCAGGAAACGTGAAGAACAGTAATTAATTTGCAGACAGAAGAAAGAAAAGCGCGCAGCATGAAAGAATATTGGAGAAGGAAAAAGAAAATCTCATGATCATCGGTTTTTCCATAGCTGGCCAAAATAGAAAAAAAAACAAAAAAAAAAAAATCTAATCGCAAATAGTAAAATATTATTTTGAACATTATCTATTCGTCGCAATAAAATTTTTAATAATAACTACACGGAAGATCGTAAGTTTAGAAAACCGCGGAAATTACAGTGTTCTTTCATATAAGTCGACATTTTATATTTCTTTATTTTATTCGTACCATTATTTTTTTTTATTTCTTTCATCTTTTGGATATCGGTGTATTCACTGTGATTCAATATGTTTTATATGTGCAATAAATAATTAACAAATTTTAATTTTAATTATATATATATATATATATATGAGGGTATTGTATAGATTGGCTGCTACAAATTGGTTCTGGTATTCGACAACGCACGTCAATCTTGAACGGTTGTCGGAACTTTTAACCGGTAATAGATTGTTGCCTGTAAAGTGGCGATCAGATCAAGGCTTAGATATAAAACAATATAATTCTTTTCAGGGAAGGCAATCGGAATAAGAACTAATATATTAATAAAATATCACACGTAGCGTCTACTTCAACGTAAACTGATAATATTATAAAATAAAATTTCGTTAAAAATAATAAATTTGCAATTTCGTTAAAATTTCGCACACACACGGCGGCGGAATAATAAATTAATAACTAAAATTTCATTATAAATTGTCTTCCCGCGAATTAAATTAATAAATTATCGATTTCTTAATAATCTATCTCCCCGCCAAGTGATTATTAAATTAAATTATCTAATTTCGTAATAATAATTTGGCCAAGACCGCATCCGGATATTATTTAATCTTTTTTTTATGAAAATAATAACTTCTGTTTAATTTCTTATAGTATATAATTATTTTTCATATATTACTGTTCTTATTGTTATTATATATAATTACTGTTTATTTTTATTTCAACTGAAAAATGGTGTAATTACCGAAAAGTTTAGGAACATTATATAAATATCGCTTCTACTGTCCACGATTTTCTTAGTAGGCTCGAGATTTTATTACACGTTTAAAATTTTCAGCGTGTACATTTTCTTATAAGTACACACGAGCGCTCATATGTGTTTGTGTGTGTAATACAATATAATGGTGTGCACACATACTAAAAAATCTCGTATAATGAGAATTGAAGTATCGAAAAGAAAACGGAGGTGTGGCTACGAGGTATTTGTTAAAAAGTGAAATAAGTTAATTACGTGAAAAACCTAAGGAGGAGCGGTTTAACTTTTTTTTTTTCCGAAAACTTTTAAACTAACTTCGACAGTGCTGACGCTCGTTAGTAATAATCGATTAAAAGAAATTTTCAAACTTTCGCCAAAGTTTTCCCATAAGATGCTGCAAATGGATCTCGATTCCCCACGCGTAACGGTAATCTTCCTGATTAATGTATAAATTGAAAAATCTTGTTTCAAACAGATGCAGTGTCATTTTGTTTTCTACTTCTGGTTTTAAGTATTTTGCTACAGTTTTTCATTTTACTATTATTATTATCATCATCTCGTTATTATCGATGGTAATATTGCTCCCGAATACTCAGGTGCAATTATATCCTTCTTACCGTGACTGGGGACATTGAGGAATCCTCGTCAATGAAATTGTAAATTAGCTAAAGCGGGGTCTTTTAATGGTGTGCTGTTCTCTTTAAATTTCTGCACACGATATCTCATAAGTTTTATATACAGGAATCCCCTATCCCGCAACTTGGAGAAACTACTTGCAGCGCTCTCCATACTGGATGTTGCAATCCTGATCAAATGTCTTTCTTTAATAACATTACGTTCTGAACTATACTTTAAATTACTAACGGTGTACTCCTATTGTTCTTTCTTTATCTCGAGAATTTCAGACATAGCGATACTTCTAGAGAAGTTGTCCACGTTTATAGACATACGAGTTAGTTCGTACGTACGGTATCTAAAGAGGGAAGGAGTGAAACTGCAAGACGTGTTCTCAAAATAACAAAGTATAAATTTCACAAACAAAAGGACCGCTATGCTTAACTTGGGGATGCTCAAATGTTTCATCCTTTGTGCAGCGAGTATACGAACATGCAGAAATTCCGATGTATGCACATACTTACTTACGCGTGTCTGTCGTAATTTCTGTACGTGTTTGTATGTAAAACTGAATATACACGCGTGAAAGAGAGAAGGAGCCCGACTACACTGTGAGAATAAGCCTGCCTACGTGCCTATGCCTTTCGCTCGCTTGGTTTATCGGTTAACTCCCCGTATACAACGCGTGAATAGAAGTTTCACTTCAAAAACATACCGGAAATCGGATTATACGAATAGCACGCTTTTCCTAAGATTTGCGACTAGGACGAGGGAATATAATGAAATTTTTCGGTGAACAGTGGTCAAAATATTGTTATACTCGAAGCAGATTTAGAAGAAAATTCACGCGTTAAAAGTATACCACCGAAATTAGGACTATCCTCTGGTGATTTCGATGACGAACTCATTCCGTTGAAATCGTAGGTATCGAACAATCACTTTTATATAGTTAGGACGAGGATGCGAGTTTTGCGATTGTTTAAAATGTCGAGATATCCTTTACCGTGTAATTCTATTTTTATTCTTTTTTTGTTTAAATTTAATTTTTAATTTTATATTTGTTAAATGTCACTCGATGTTGCTGCTCCTATGTGTTACATTTTTGATTATTCAAAGATTTGTATTATGCGGTCGGTGTCTGGTGTGTGTGACTTTATGTTGCAGTACATCCGGTACGTAAGTAACAGTTTACATATTAATGTCTCGAAGAATACGCGTGCGTGTTTATGAAGAAGAGTAGGATTATGTAAATAATACGTGTTAGACTTGTGAATAGATGTAGTTTTATCTGTATTTTTTTTTAGTTTTTTGTAATTTTTAAATTATTTGTTGCACTATTTAATAAGCTTACGCTATAATTGGCTTTTTATCTGTGGGCTCCGTTACAATAAATAAATTAAGAAAATTGACTATAGTAAAAAGCGACGAATACAAATTGTTTAAAAACCGAATACGTTCTACCGCATAAAAAATGTTCCACGCCGTATATACACACAAACACATCTCGACAATATATAATAATATATAAAACTGTATATTTGCGAATATTTCCATTATAATCACTGCATTGGACTATTTTTAACACGCATAAAGAGAAAATTTTTTTAAAATAAATTTTTATCTATCCGTTCCGATTGAACTCGAAAACTATTAAAGCGATAATGATGAAATTCGCAACAGCTTATAGCCTATATTATGGGATTCGTTATAAGCTTTGTTTCACATTGATATCACAAATAGGACAGAAATTAAAGTAATTTAAAGTTTTAAAGGAGACAGCGTTATCTCCGTCAAATCGTTCCTTCACTACCAATACCCGTGATACAAACCACGTTTTGCTGCGTTAGAGGCGTGGCCGAAATAACGGACGGAGGTATATACATATATATATATATATACTGTTAAAAGAAAGAGACAGCGATATTAAAAAACTAATTACATAATCGAAACCATGGGTAATTTCTAACATATATTCTTCTTCCCGTTTCGTTTATCCGATCCGGAGGTCGTAACCTTATTTGATGCAAGTTACGAGACGTCGCCATTTATATCGATTCTGCGCTAGATTCATAATTTGCTGTGTGTCTACTTTACATAACCTTGTAATTTGAAACGGCTCGTCGGTCTACCTTGACTCCTTTTTCCATTAACCTTTCCTTGCAGAATTGTTTTCTCCAGCCCATTTGCTTGTATTACATGACCAAAGTTTCAATGGATGGTACAAATTGTTCAGTGGGTTCGATTTTCAGTCCTTTTAAAACAGAATCATTTGTTCTGTGGGCTGTCCATGGGATCCTTACGATTTTTTGGTATCCCCTCATTTCGAAAGCTTCACGCTTCTTCCTTATCGATTTATTAAAATCGTCCAGGTTTCTGAGCCATTAAAATCAACGTTTTAAGGAGTAACAGTTTTGTTGTTTTAGAGATCTTATGGTTTTTCCATATACAGGTTAGTTTCCCGATTCCGACATTTGCAAGAGCTAACCGTCTCCTTATTTCTTCTTCGGATTCACCATTTTTTGATATGCACGCACCCAAATAAATTAATTTATCTTTAATTTCAATATCTCGCAGCAGAGTCAGTGGTATATATATATATATATATATATATATATATATATATATATATATATATATGTAAACAGCGATGTATCTGCGCGAAATGAATCGGTGAACGTGCGCACACAAATGTGGAAATACGTCGTCGTACGAAAATATTAAGGAAGTAATTTAAAGAAAAAAAAAATCATTTCAGTGGTTAAGTTGGAAGTAAGTTTCGCTAGAGGCAGCAAAGAAAGAATAACCGCTGTAAATGTACATAATAGAACGAAATATAGTAAAATAGGAAATGCGGTAACCAAGAAAATGAAAGAGAAGGTAATTTAAAGAAGTATACCGGGGTATCCGTATTTTATTATTAATGCGTCCGATTGTACAAGTCGAGGGAACTGCATATATGTATATATTATATTATATATATATATATATATATATATATGTGTGTGTGTGTATATGTTCACTTGTATGTATATGTACATAAAGATAAGTGTATACTATGGTGAAAAAACACGCAACTGCAGAGATGGAACTCGACTCGGACGTTATTTTGCCATTTTTACAGTCCTGTCTCGATTTTATTCCATTTCACAGAAGTATAAAGGAAACGATCATACACGTTGTCTATATAGATATCTCTATAACGATAGTAATTTAAAAAGTTCAAAAAGTCGGTATTTCCTCCTACAGAAATTTTACAACTTATAAAAGAAGATATACTTTCGCACATAAGTTCGGCGTGTTGATATCGAACAACGTAACAGCGTTCGTATAAAAATTTTCATTTCCACCTATGCAGATGTGGCTGGAGAAAGATTTGACGGGGTTTTTGGTGGATATTCTATAATATCGTTATATTTTAATATGTGCATAATATAAGAACAGCTCGTCATTATAACAGGCGAAGTGACCGATTTATAAGATCTCTCAAATGGCGTCGTGATGAACGGCAGTCTCCGTATAACTAGAAATGACTATATATATATATATAGGACCGAATTTTAAATATATGGGAGCAATAATTACAAATGATGCAAGAGATATGAAAGAAATAAGAGCAAGAATTTCAACGACAAAACAGGTTTTCGTAAATCTGGAAAGCGTATGGAGGAACAGGAAGTTGTCGAAGGAGCTAAGGAAATGCCTAATGTTACCGCCTGTGTTAAAGTAAGCGACGGAAGCGTGAGTTATTAACGCCGAATGCAAAAGGATGTTGGAATGTGGACTTGTCGACGATTGTTAACGATATCATGGACAGATCTAGATATTAAAGCTAATGCAACACAGACGAGCAGACTGTAGTAGAAGATAATACGAAAAGGAAATTGAAGTATATAAGTCACAATGTCAGGGAAGAGGGGCTATTTAGGTTGACAGTACAGAGAAAAATATTTGGAAAAGCGACAAGAGGAAGGAAAAGATTAATGTAACATCGAACACTGGATTCTACAGAGTCAGGGAAGTGATAGCTGCAGTCAGATTTAGGAAAATATGAAAAGCCAACTTCCTTGATGCCTTTCGAAGGAGACACAACTTGATGATGATGATATATATATATGTAAATATATATCTGAATTTCATTTGTCTGTCAAATATACATACATTTAAGAGATTTACAGCAAAAGTTTTTCGTTTTTCAAGAATATGAATGAAATGAAAAATTTTTATTATATTTTTTACACACATAAACTGAAAACAATTTTTTTTCATAACTTAAAGCTAAGTACCTATACATAAACCTTAGTAACTCCAAATATGTATAATTACAAAACTTATGATATACTTTCGAAATTATTTAAAGAATGTAATGCAGGAAAATATGGAAAAAAAAAAACCTACAGAAAAAACAGACACACTGAGGAAACAAAAAATTTATAAATCAATAAATTAATAAAACAAAAAACAATGTGTTTAGAAATAATTTAACTTTAAAATATTTATACTTAACAATAGATTAATAATTACAAGAATCTGTGTTTTAATCTACGATGCTTATACTTAGTATAACGTATGCGTAGGTGTTCCATATTGTAATTCCCTATTACCCGAATTAATTTATTTTGATGAATTTTACAGTTTTCATAAAATTTTTTTGATATTTTATTAATAAATGAATATATGTAAGCAATGTTTATATGATCGTGTAGAGTATCACGACGTGATCAGGTTTTTTATAACACAATCTTAACCAACAATTCCCGTTATGTCCATCGTCTTGTTATATTTCACCCGCCTTAATTCAGATAAAACGCAACTTTGTGCGTTTTAATTTCGTAACAGGAATGTAAAATTATGTAAACCGGAGAGGAATCCGACTTGAACACTGCAAGACACGGAAATACCTGTTCTTGAATCGTTCATTAACATACAAACAACACTATGCTGCTATAAGGAACAAAGTCGCCGCGAGGAATAATGCAACCAGAAAGTTAACCGGATTTGGCTGGAGTGCCCAGTCGCGTACACTGAGAGTATCAGCAATGGCTGTCTGTGTTTCAGTAGTTCAATATACAGCGGCGGTATAGAAATATTTATGTTGTACGGAATATACCGCGTTGAATGACATAGTAACAATAGCATTACACTAACCGACGAAAATAGAAAAGATGTACTGATCGTAGGAATTAAAATAAGAAGAGAAGTAATAAGGAACGAGCTTCGCAAATGCTGGACGACAATTATCCGCACACTCTTCCAAGAAGTCGGCTTTCCTGATTGCAACCTCTGTACCTATGATGGAACAATCAAGATTTATTAGAGAGATTATGGGAGACCGTCGCACAGTGTTCAAGAGAAACTAGGTCATGATTACTAAATCTTCAGAAATCGAGTCTATCCCCTTGAATTCTAAGATTAATAACAATAATAACGTTTTTAGACTTCATCTTGTAAGTAGCGAATGTGTAAGTGTATAAGAAAAAAAACACGTTAGATACTCAATATATTCTAACTCAAATATTAATATAATGTAGAATAACTGCTGTGCTACAAAGAATATAATTTGACAATTATTGTGGCAAAAATAAAAGTCATCATGATAGAGAAAAAACACACACCGCGCATTATTTATCATTATGATAAAAACTGTGAATGAAATATTAGAGCAGGTGGATAGATTTAAGTATCTAGGTTGCTGGATTACAACTACAGGCTCGTGAAAATTTGTAAATAAAATCTAGAATTGAAATAGTAACTTTCTGCGAAGTCACGATATCAATCTCTATTTACGGTGGAGAATAGTTAAAAGCGCTATGTTTTATCCATGCTATTGTACGCGGCAGAGACATGGATGTTGAAATAAGACGATTAGTATCGCTTGAGACTTGACTAAGACGATTACTAACAATAGCGTGGGTAGCAAAACTAACAAATAAAGAAGTTATGAAACGAATGAAAAAAAATTGGGAATTAATCAGGTTGATAAAATTAAAGAAAATTTATTATCTCGGTCATTTAATGCTAGGACTGAAATACGATTTACTCCGAATAATACTGATGGGAGCGGTAGAAGGTGTTCGCGGTGTCGGCCGCAGAAGAATGTCATCGGTTTCAAATATTAAAGAATGGACGGCGGTTACCAGAATCGGAAATCTTTTTCATTTAGCAAGGGACAGATAAACATGGTTTGAAGCAGTGAAGGATGTGGACGTCAACCTTCGATAACGAAGAAGAGTAACTAGCTGTAAACTCGCGACATTAATGCACGGTATAAGTTTATAGTTTAACCGAGTCGAATATTACAGATGATAACGATTGGAATTATGTTTAGTTACCTTTTAATTTTGAAAAAATCGTTACAAAAATCAAAATTTTAACGTAAAAGCTTGAATTCAAAAACTTAAAAAAATCAAAAGTTTAGAATAAAAACTCGATTTTTAAATAAAAACTTACACTTTAATTATTATTATTTTTTTATTAATCCCAAGTTCAGTACACTCGCAAAAAATTTCCTACACATCTTTATTGAGCAGTTACTATTTTTCTCTCCATTTTTAGTTGTATTAATATTATTTTCCACTATAGCTAACATTCATTTCTTCATCCTTTTGTTAGTAGGTATTTTTCTGAAATGTACGAACTGTTTAAAAAAAATGTTAGTTAATAATGATAATTAATATAATAATAATAATAATAATAATAATAATAATAATGTTGAAAAATAACGATTTACGACTTTCGTCACATCGTTCGGCTATTTAAATCGGTAAATAGCGTGATTGTTGCTTACTGGATAATTTTTCACGTCATTCGATTTGCACTTTGAGTATTCGTGATTAAATTCGTGTAGAATATTATGCTTTTGCATATAATTTTCGAGCGTTTTTACGGTCATCGATATTGTGTTTATACATATACATATTGTATATATACGTGAAAAATTGGAACCCGCGCGTTAATATTTTTACAACCCCAGGGTCATAATTTACGACGGTAGCGTGTTAGCTGGACTATCTTTATAAATCATTCTTTGCCGCGACATTAAATATCGTTCTTTACGTTATATTTCTACATTCTTTGGTACAATTTCAGGATGACCATAATAATAATATTATTATTATTGTTATACTCATCATTAACATTATCATTATCGTTATTAATACCAATAAAGAACCGGTTAAAACTAAATAAAACTTTTACTAAAGAGAACATTAGGAGTAATGGCTAAAACAGAAATTCCATACCGAGATAAAACTGGTATTAGAATGCGGGCACGCGATACCCGAGATATCAAACACTTTGCCTAGGGAACTAAAAATTGATTTACTAAAGAAACTATAAATATCGTGCGGAAATTGTTGACGTGGTTTATTTTAAAAGCTAATCCAACGATTTAGAGATTCGGTATCATGAAGGATTATTGCGCATTTTTGAGGTTTTGTTGATCAGAAACTTTTTCTTTGTGCATTTTGTTGCCAAGCGTGACAATTTATTTTTGGTGTTTGGTATCTGTCACGCGACGGAAAAGCATCAGTGTTCAACACGTGATTAGCCAAGCTGTTAAGACGACATTTGGTCATATACTGCTTTATAATATCGGGTACGCATTGAATGTTTAGATCATCGTGTAGAATTGAATTGGTTTATGTACCAGAGGGTGAGTTTGTAATTTTCCTTAAGATGGTTATTTTGAGCTGTTTTGTAATATTGTAATATTCGTTATAATCTCGTGTTTCAATCCCGTAGCGCCACATTGGTCGAACAGCGGATGTATATATATTAGCCGTTTATTGTTAAGTGTCAGAACACTGTTTGTGTCTAGGATCCAGTTCATTTTCCGAATTCGGATATTAAGTTCATTTCTTTTTTAAACTATACGATTATGTTCAGGTGGATATCCAGTAATACTATACTGTATTGACGACATTTCTACATTTTCGATTTTAACAGGTTGGATTACAGCTTTCCTATTATATATATATATATATATATATATATATATATATATATATATATATATATATATATAAACAAAGTAGTTACGATGTATATATATATATATATAAATATATTTATATATTCATTATATCACGACTGGTATTATAGTGTAATGCACACGGGCTGAACGCCAATTAGTTTATCACATTATTTAAACATACATTTAATTATTCATAATATTTCGAGCTTAGAATATTGTTCTCAATCTCGTAGTTAAAGACGGTGTATTTCGTTAGATTTTATATAAGGTTAGGTTTTATATATATATATATATATATATATATATATATATATATATATATATATATATATATATATTACAAAACTGCAATCTGGCTTACATAGCCAGTAAGCCATTTGTCTATAAGGGTCGCCATGATAGGATGGAAGAGATATCATTCATCGATGATAGGCCGATCAATTAAACCGATGTGTAAAGTCGGATACAATGTGTTAGTCTATGGACATCGTTGCCTCTATCTAGCAAGTTAACTGCCAGTCGGTTCGGGTAGTATTCTAACCTGTGCTGATAACGTTCACTACTTATTTATTTATTTAATGAAACAGCTAACAGCCAATATGAATAAAATATTTTTTCTGAATTATAAAATTAAAAGTAAAAAAAATAAAATACAAAAAAATACATTGAACACATTCACCAGCCTCACATCCATTAAACACACCCGAAAAACTACACGCATTCACAAGTCTTATTAAAACATACATCATTCACACAATCTTACTCGAAATAAACGGACGCTCTTCAACAAATTAATAAATACAATATAAACCTTAACGTATATACTACATGTACATTAGTAAAGGAATATACCAAAAACACACCACATAACAACAATCTTGAACCATCGGAATAGACGAAACTCCTGTTCTCATCGCAAAATATGTTCGGGAAGCAACTTATTAAAGAAATATCTGTTATCAAAGTATATATCCATACAGGGAAATATGTTCAAAAGAGAATTATATAAGCAGAAAGCTGACGGCAACGGAGAACTTAAACCGAGGTTTGTTCATGCACGCGGCTCACTAAAAAAAAAACGATTGATCGCCTATTCGGTCTTGGTACAACGTAGGAGACGGTTGATGTTAAATACTCACTATTAACTCTACCGTTGCATACATCATGAAGAAAACTTGTCTGTATTACATCGACGCATCCGGTGCATTCAGGTCGCGATATGTCAGTTCGCATGTACCATAGCGTATTTTGTTATAATTCTTAATATATTCGTTCGACTAAATGTTGTGATTTATTTTGACGAAGTGGTTACGCTCGGCACGTAATATTACACTAACCGTTTTGTTTATTATTTACATTTTGCAATGTACACGTGTAATATTGAAATAAATTGAAATATTATCACATATTATTGTCATGTCACTGTCATTATTATCAGGTAAAAAAAAAACCCCAGTGTATTCGACAGCCGGGTGACAAGCGACTAACAAGAAAAAAAAATGTAAAACCCATCTGAGCGTACGCGGTTGGACTTTAGGTGAGGATGTTCTTGTTTATTCTCTTCCGTTCATATTTGCCCGGGATTCTTCTTCAATTATAACCGAATTCTGAATTTTCTCGCCTAAATATTTTCTAGAGTAGTGTCTTTTTAATAAACAATTACTTTAAACGATGGGCATATACTTTAGAAAATGAAAATGACGACCTACTCCAGATAAGTCGGAGATAGCTGCATTTCACTTAAATAATCGAATGGCAAATTCGCAGGTTACAGTGAACTTCGACGGGAAACTTGTAAAAAATTCGAACCATCCGAAATATCTTGGGGTAATACCGGTCACTCGCGTATAATCAACATTTAAGCGGGGTCTCGCTCAAAAACTTAAAACTACATTAAACCCGATAAGCAGACTGGCCAATTCAAGCTGGGCATCATCAGCCAGGGTGTTACGCACTTCCGTTCTGGAATTAGTATTCACCGCAGCAGAGTTTTGCTCATCGGCGTGGAACACGAGTAAAATTGACCCCGTAATAAATGAGTGCGAATAATCTCTGGAACTTTAAAAGCCACTCCACTTCCATACGGCTTCCAGTGCTAGCTAATATCGTTCCCGCCAACGTACGCCGAGAAGTATCGTCATTTCGCAACAGGCGATCAGCTGCCTATTGCTGATGTAGTTAAAAATACGCCGCAACAACGAATAAAATCAACACTTGGACTCAAAATTTGTCTACTTTAAATGACACAACTTACGGGTTTAACAAATGGCGATGCATCTGGAAAGACTAACGTCAAAAATGCACAACGATTCTACTGAGTAGGTGCAAGGAATGGATGAAACAGTGGTGAATCATCAATCGACTTATAACGGGACAAGGTAGATGTGGGTATAGAAATGAGGAATGGTGGAAACAGTAATCTGTTCATGTATAGAACCTCGGGGAATACATTGCAGATGATTGTCCGATATACTTTGGAGGACTGAAGATTGAAGATGGAGCTGTCGATTGGCTCTCCAATTTGGAGTGTTAAATATCTAGCTGTGTTGACGCATACGATAATAATAATAAGAAGAAGACGAATAAAAAAAAAATGAAACTAGCCGATGTTAATAATTACTAACGCGGTTTTTCGACAGTTAGGCTATTTTCAGGATATACGAAGAACAAAAATTATATACGATAAATCGAAGAAGATATATATATTTTTCGTTCGCATATTATTTTCCTACCGTTATTACATAGTTATTTATTATCATTTTTAATTTAATTTTTACGTACGGAATATATAAGTATACATTTTTCCTATATTACTTTTTTCCTGTCATTATACTTATTATTTATAATTTTTTCTTTTTTTCCTTCTTTTTTTGTAATAAATGTAAGCACGCATTTTTCAACTATTAATTTTCTTCCGTTATTATATATTTATTTATTTTTATTTAATTTTAATTTAATATACGAAAAATAAAAATTTCTTTTTAGTTTAATTATTATCGTTAAGCAACTTGTTCCTATCATTTTTCTTCTAAAACTTTATTTCGCTTATTTTATTTTTTTTATTTCCGCGGGATAAACTTATTCGCCTATTTCGATGTGGTATATTTTTGATTATTTTATTTGTTTAAACATGGCCGTGTGTATGGCGTTTGTTATTTTATCGACTATTTGATATTTACGTTTTTTATTTCTTCTTTAAATTTTATTTATTTATTTTAATATTATCGTTATTTATTAAAATATTTATAATATTCGATTTATCGATATAATTCTTCATTACATTCGGTAACTACAGTCCTTAACGACATCGAAAATGAATGGGAAATATATTGCTAAAAGTACGTCAGGATAACCGGGGAATTCGATTTTAATTTCAAAACGATAACGTACAAATGACTAATTGATAACACTGTAGATTACAACTGTTCGATGTATAAAGGTTGATGATTAAAAATGTTCGAAAAGAACATATATATATATATATATATATATATAATTTCACTACAAAGGAAAATTCTAATTAACGTATGTAGATGATTCATCTCACATAGTGCGTTAATCGTTATTTGCGTCGTACAAGTCATATGTGCGATAAAGAATAACGAATTTAAATTTTTTTAAATGAAAATCTAGGTCGAGATATTAATCTATTGCCAATAATCCAAACCGTTTCCTTAGGTCCTGAAGAAGAACGAATTGAAAATCGTATAAAAAATTAAGTATAATTCAGCAATCCAAATGGGAGAGCGCCAAACGTATTGAAACGATCATTAGATTTACGTAACTTTTTAACCGGATTTTTATAATTATCAAACGATAAATATTAACGGCAAGATACTTCAAAACAAAATCTAAAACTCAATAAACGAGACTAATCGCTCGAAATTTCAAACAATCAGTTCGCGTATATCTCTACGTGTTAGCTTCATGCGCTTGTAGTATCAAAATGTTTAGAGTTATTACTGTAGACTTTAACCGCACATACGTTTTGTATACGTTATTTCTAATCGTTAAAACCGTTATATATAATCTTATGTCACTTTCGAACTTAAATATAATTCTAACGCCCGCGAGAGTAATTGCAACGATCGAACGCAATCCGGGTAAATTGAAACGCGAGAATTTCCTAATTATTAATTATATTGTAAGTGGTGGCGACCTCTTCTGATTAAGATGGCGGTGCAGGAGAGACGATATCAATAAAACAAAAGATGCAATTTACGTCACAAATTTTGACGAATAAAGTATTTAACAATAATAATAAAAATAAAAAAATTCTTAAGCTTCATATTAATATTTCGTCGTATTTTTTTTGTGGTGGGGTGGGGTGGTTGGGTGAAACACGAATAGTGTAAAATTTATCGGCGCCGTAGATCCGCTTGCGTGTGGATATTTCATCGGTGAATTCAAACCGTAATTAACGTACAACTTACGATTTTCTATTTGACGGCTGTTTCACCGTTACTTCATTTCGACTAATTACTTTTTAATTTTTTTTTTTAAAAGTGAAACATCTATTGGCGCGTCGTATATATGGAGAGTTAACCCGTAAAACGATCGAACGAGCCAAAGGTTTATACACCTTGGCACGTAGACAGACCTGTTCAGTTCGGGCTCCTCCACTCATTCCGCATGCTGTACTTATATACGTGTATATTAAGTTTACATATATATATATATATATATATATATATATATATATATATATATATATATATATATATATATATATATATATATATATATATATGTTTTCTAATAAATAAAGATACAATCTTAACCTACTAAGTTAAATAAGCATCAACTTTTACACACTGTAACTTAATCTAACAAAACCTAATTTTATTAGTAAAGCCTATGTGTTTAATGGCCATATCGACCATAACTTTGACATAATCATTTAACGTATAATTGGTTTTATATAATTATAAAATTAGATCCGCTGGGTGGCGCCGCTTAAGACGCCTGACATCATGTCCGGTATCCAGCAACTGGATTGCTTCCACGTTGATATTATGTCGTTCCAACCTCTTTTTATGAACAGTTGCGTATCCGTAGATCTCGATGCACATTGTCATTTCTAGAATAGCGGTACGCATCGACTATTGCTTTTAGTATTACATTTTGTCTGGCCTGGATCTTTGCTCTGTTACACCTACTGGCACAGCCCCATAACTGCAGGCCATGGGTCCATATTGGTTTTATAATCTGCCGATACCCAGTAGGCATTTGTGTCAAGTTTACATATATACGTACAAACACGTACTGAAATTATGAAATAATAATTTTTGCGTGTTCGTGTTCTTTCGCTTGCGTTTGCACGCGCGGCTATATTTTGTTCAAATCTTCGCTGCATAAAGCATGTATGTACGAGGTAGATTTGAAAATGAAAACATTTGAGTCATTGTTTAGTTAAGCATAAACTCGTTCCTTTTCTTTGTGAAATTTGTACAAAATGGCTAGAGTGTCTTTTTTTTAGAAAACGTCTTTAAGTTTTTCCCCGCGCCAAATTGCATACAGTTTTTTTATATTATTGTTATATAGTTGTAGGTATTTTATTACATTTCTTGGAGTTATGACCACGTTATCGCCGGTGGGTTGTACGTTTTTGAGTAAAGCTGGTATAGATTTATTTAAGTTTACTTGTATTTTCTAATTGGCCATCGAATTTTCTATATATCGTTCAAGTGTTTTTATATAATTTATGCGTGGATTTATTACTTATCCCTCGCTAAAACTAGCGTACTTGTACAAAACGTTGTACGTTTCCCGACTGATAAATCGGCGGTAAATATTGAATAAATAAAGGATTGGGCATCGATCGTATACATGTCAGACAATTTCATCTCTGGCTCGAAGATGATCATGCGATTTTTTCACACACTTTATTAACGGCTAATATTGATACTTTTTAATTTTAAATAATATTCCTTCGTGCCACATTCTGTCGAAGGCCTGCTCAATATTTAGGAATGTTTTTTTTTTCTTATTATTTCTTAGTTTTCATCGAGAGTTTATCTATACGTTTTAATAACAACTTTTTATCTGTGTTCGTAACTACCTATTGGTTCGTTGGTGGACCAAAAAAAAAAAAAAAACTCTGATCTCACTTAGACACGATGTTTCATGATCTCTCTCTCTCTCCATGTCTATCAACTGCTTTTAGTAATGGTACACGGAAAGGAACGAGACCTGTGTTCATCAGAAAATTCATAGGAAAGGTCCCCGTATAAATCTGAGTCCGGTAGAATATACAACGTTTTAATTCGCGGAACCCCCACCGTCTAAGATTAAAACGAACGTACCAGTTCTCGCAATAGAAAAATATATATTCGCTAGTATACGATATATCTTCGAATAAAATTTTAAATCTGCACTCCTTCCCCGAAGTAACCTTATTGGTTATTATTAAAAAAAAAAACAATTCAATTTTAACGAATAATTCTAAATAATAATAATAATAAACCGAACGATACCTCACCTTCAGAGACGAATACCGCGATTGAAGCCGCATTGGTATTCGGCGCGTCACACGTGTAGTTCCCGCTATCGGTGTCCGAGGCGTCGCTGATAGTTAGCTTGCTTTGAATTCGTTGACCGGGATCGGTTTCTACGTTGATTGTATATCGATCGGTGTCGTAATTGATCATATGGTTATTATGATACCACAGTACGTATTGAGGAGTTTGCGTACTCTGAAGGAAAATTTTAAAGAAAATCAATTAATTCGACCGAGGAAAATTCGTCCATACTCGAAATAATAATATCATTTTATTATTATTTATAATTTAGAATATTTTATTTTCGTCGACGTCAACGGTATAGAAAGTTTATATTTTCTTTCCTCTGCATTCTAGAATAATTTTCTAACTAATCGTTCGGTACCATAACCGGTTCTTAGACTATAAATGTTACATAAAAAAAGATGAAAAAATTAATTATATTAAATTCTCTCGCTAAATATATACTATAAAAGATATAAGAAGGAATAGATAAATTAATTTCGATTTTTATTATTAATAATTATTTATACGAATTTTTATTACGTACAATTTGTAGTTTTATATTTTTTTCTTACTACTATGCAGTTGAACTACGATTCCATTCGATTTAATTATTAGCAAAAATAATCTTTTTATAATAATTATTAAAAACTGGAGTAAAACTCCGAGCAGTTTATGCCGAACAGATGGAATATAATGTACTACCTCCGGAATTAAAAATACACCTAATGAATCATAAGCGAAGACGCAGGAATTTATTAATTAAATATGTTCGAATTATTTCAGCAATTAAAATGCTCAATGTGCTATTATTTCAATTACGAATATATTATCTTTATCGTTGTATAATCATTATTATTACTATTATTCTAGCTGTTATACTTCAATAATCATATTATAAGGTCTACAGTCTGAATTACCTGTCCCCCCCCCGTTAATGAATGCGTCCTACGTGTATTTGCACGCTAGTATATAACTACAGCTCCGGGGAACATAAATGCCTACATATATCTGTATCGATATATACTTTGATAACAGATATTTCTTTAATAAGTTGTTTCCCGAACATATTTTGCGATGAGAACAGGAGTTTCGGCTATTCCGATGGTTCAAGATTGTTATTATGTGGTGGATGTTTGGCATATGTGTTCCTTTACTACATGTAGTAGATACGTTAACGGTTATATTGTATTTATTAATTTGTTAAAGATTATTCGTCCGTTTATTTCGAGTAAGATTATGTTAAAGGGGGTGTGAATGATGTATATTTTAACGAGTGTGAGACTTGCGAATGCGTGTAGTTTTTCTGGTGTGTCTAATAGGAGCGAGGTTGGTGAATGTGTTCAATGTAATTTTTTTGGTATTTTTACTTTTAATTTTATAATTCAGAAAAAATTATTCATCGTATTATTTTATTCATAAGCCTATAATTGGCTTTTAGCTGTTGTATGGCTTTATTAAATCAACATATGTTTATGCGTGTGTGCATATGTATACGTAAATATTTTTGTCCGTACATGTATATAAAATACCAAAAGAAAGATAACGACGTGTATATAATAACATAAAAATCTCTTATACGATTATTTATTTTTGTACGTTTTTCTATCTACAATTATTATTATTATTTTTTAAACTTTTCAAATGAAATGTGATAATAATAAATCGAATCGAATCGAATTAACAGATATCCCCGGGATGGATATAAACGTACGTTAGTTCGGTGAATGTATAGATGGCGTTAGTAGACAATGTAAACGATTATTCCTATTTTTTATATATATATATAATTAAATTCTTATTTAAAAAAATTATATACCGGTGACATCTGGACGTGATCCTAAATCATTGTGATCAATTTCAAATATAAAAGTGCGATAGTTTTTTTTCTACCACCCAAAATGAAAATTTAAAATTATTGCATAGTATACGTTCGCCCTAATTATTGTTCGTATTTATTTATTTATTTTATTCATTTTTTGATTTGTAATATTTCCTCGTTTTATTTTTCTTCTTTTCAATAATTAACTTTATTTTTTTATTTTTTACTCCGGTATATTGTATTATCGAAATTAAATTAAATTTTTGATCCTATTTTGTTATCATTATGATTTTTATTATTAGTAATTTCAAGAATGTGGAATGCAGTGATTTTTATTAAAATAAGCAACGAAAAAGAAGTTAAAATCACTATTTTTTTTTTATAGAAAAATCACAAATCTTTTCGTCTGTTTGGTCATTATCAAGTGAATATTTAAATATAAAAAAATAAAATGAAAAAATATTAATTTAAGATCAGAATTCACAAAAACAGAATAAAAATGAAGAACGTTATTAATAAATTTGTCAGATTGTTTTATTAATATTGTCCTTCATTTTTCTCAGTTTTTGCGAATTGCAATCTTAAATTAACGCTTTTTCATTTCTTTAAATATTCACTCTGTAATCGCCTAACAGCCGGAAAGCTATGCGGATTTTCATAAACAAAAAAAAAATTAGTGATCTTAACCTATTTATTGTTGTTTATATTATTATTATTGTTGTTTATATTATTATTATTGTTGTTTATATTATTATTATTGTTGTTTATATTATTATTACTGTTGTTTATATGATTATTATTATTATTGTTATTAAGTAAATTAAATATTTTACTTTTGGGCTTGTACAACGTTTTTAATATCCGAATCAGTGTACATTTGTTCTTATTTCATATTAAATTAATAACTTGCATGTGTAAAATCTAGACTAATGATTCAGCACTTAACAATGTACGTTACTATTATATTTAATATTACTGTTCTTAATTTGCATAATGTAGTTTGCACGTAGCTATTCATGTTGAAATTCCCGCTACTCGCGCAGGTATGCGCATAGCGGACATTATATTATATCTATGTATTGTATTTATAGTGTAATGGAATTATTATAATTAGTATTAAGCTCATTATCTACATATTACTTGTGCGTATGTATTTAAAATGTTTATGTATATTCATTGGCATGTAGGTGTATATATATATATATATGTTTCATGTATATATGTATATATGAATGTATATGTGTGCGTATGTTTTATATCTATATGTGTATATGAGTATAATGTACGTATGTATATGTATACGTATGTATAGATATGTAGCATTTAATTACCATGTATTTTTCCATTCTATCTGTTATTAAATAAATAAATTTGAATTTGAATTATTATTATTATTATTGGGATGATTATATTATACGCGCGTTTTATAAATTGAAATTATCTTTGTTATCAGAAATTTTATATTCTGGATTATTACAGCATATTCAGTTTTTCATTTAGAAATACTTTACCCTGCAACGCTTTTTGGCTATATAAGTTGTAAAGCGTCTCTTCTCAATTCTATTATAAAAATTACACATTTGCGACCGTTCAAACGTGGGCTATTTTTACACTTTATTATTTTAATATTTACAGAACAAAAGAAAAGAATTGTAGAAAATATTAATTGTAGGGTATTTTTTTCTGTAAATCTTACATATGTGTTAGTTTGTATAACATATACCCAAAGCGCGTAAAAATTCTTCACACACACACACACACATGCATAGAGTGGAGTTTTGTGTCACTGTATTGTACTTTGTTAAAAATTATGTTTTGCAGTTTCTTTCGCACGCACGTCTAAAACTTTGTGGATATTCAACAAATTTGCCATGGCCTGTGAATTAGCTGGGTTAGGTAAAAGTTAGATTTAGTTTTTAAATTGGGTCTATTTGGCATATTTGTTATGAGCTGGAAGTTGTGTCGACCCAAGGTTATTATAAGGAAGGTTGTCTCAATCAAAACGGTGTTTGTATGTAGTACTAAATTAGAGTAAAAATCGTGTTTATTAACGTCACCGTGCGACCCAAACAGATTCGCACCATTCGCTCAGTCAGTCATCAGAGTGTTTTTGTTGTGCGCTTAGAACCCAAAAATCCTGAACTTAAAAATCGATGGGTTAATTAATGTAAACGAGGTGGCAATTGAAATCCGAATTCGTGTCGTATTTGTTCGTTTCATTTTTCAGAAACCGATTACAACGCGATTTAAAATCCGAACTTTTAAATCTACCACCCAAAAAAATATTAAAGAAACGTGCAGTTCCGTCATTAAAATTACCAAATAATGTATCGAAATCAGTACTACCGAAATTATATATTGAAAGCAAATATTGGAAAAAGGAAACGATACTTTATAATTAATGACATTCTAATTGAAAATGACGACAAAATATTAATTTCCCAGGAATCTGTAGAGATAGATAATACACAAGAAGAAACTGCTAGTTTACATCATCAAATTGATCTGAAAAAAATGTGTACTTTGTATAAGAGAAAATTATTAAAACAGACTCGGACAATTAATAAATTAAGAAGTCGTTTATACATGACGTAAAAGGTAAAAGTCCGTTAACAAAAATCGAAAATTTCTAACAAGGAATCAGCTGAATTTATTTTATAAGAAAAAGAAGCGAGTAAACCGGAGTACGGAAGAAATTTCTACTGCTTTTACGATTTTATACCTTAGGAGAAAATCCTACATATACTTAAGGGAGAGCTTGAACTTTCCTTTACTAGGAATTTAATCACTGCAGCGATGGGCATCTAGAATAACTATCAGATCTGGTGTAATTACTGATGCCATCAACGGGGAAAGAGAACGTTTGACAGTATTGTACTCTTTGATGAAATTAAGGTTAATGAATGTTTGAATACGATAAACTCAAAGGTTTCTGGAGGAAATATATACTTTCTTGCTGATGGTCAACATTTACTTAAATTATTAAGAAATTGGTTTTGGGACTCTGGTTTTTTATTAGAGTGCGGTACAATCATAAATAAAGAACTGGTGTGCGAACTTATTCCTTTAACGAAAACTGAGATAAATATTTGAAAATAAACGATCTGCATGTAACTTGCTAGAATGTTCAACAACAACATGTTAGGTTTGCGACGGAACTGCTTTCACACACTGTAGCAACTGTATGAAAAAAAAGTTCAAATCCGAAAGCAAAATTAATAATGCTCAAAAGACAGGTGAGTTTATACAAATAATTGGTCCGATGTTATAAATTGCTATGTACCATTTTCAAACATACCACATAAATCTGGTTATAGTTTAGCTTTAGAAGAGCAGAATAACATAATGGATGAAATGTATAATACAGTAGTGACGATGAGGTGTATAATTAAACGCACTTTACAAGTGTTTCAAAAAGGAAGTGCCATATCGATTAAACCGTTTCAAAATTTATTAATGGAATTAGCAGAAAAATATGATGGAAGAGATTTATTAACTGATCGTCTAAATCAGGACGCGTTGGAAAACTTTTTTTCATAAATAAGAACAAAGGGTGGATTAAATGACTATCCATTTCCTATGAACGCATTGTACAGAATTCGTTTGATAATGCTAGGTAAATCCTGGAATGGAACAAAGAAACACTAATACAGTTTGTGATACTGATGAAAACCATTTGTAGTAAAACAGGTCTTTTAAAAATTTGGTATTGTTAATGATGCAAGAGATGAAGAACACAATAATGAAATCTTCATGGATTTTTCGCCAACTGATGCCAATGAAAATGTTAAAACCGATCTTCATGAAGAAGGATTAAATTACCTCTTTGGATGGGTGGCTAAAGATTTTCCTAAATTGGGAACGATTATGTTAACGAAGTCACCTTCTGTTTCACTTTCTTTAATTTATAACTTATCATGTGGAGGTTTATATGAACCATCTAATAATTGGATAAAATGGGGAAAATTATTAGAAGATAAATTTTTAAATTACCGCGGCATTGATAGTATATTTTATTTAATGCAATTAAAATCACAATAATATGCCAATAAACTCAATTTATTAACAAATTAACAAAATAAGCATAAAAAAACAGCGACTAAATAGAAAAGTAATAATTATTATACTGATGCGCGCGTGCCATGAAGTAATACAGTGTAAAGTGAATAGTTTGGTTCGGTTCACAGTTACATCACAAGAGAAACTAGTTTTTGTCCTTGATTGCTACTACCTTTTATACATACACCTTGGTGTCGACACCTACATTGTCTTGTTGCCACTTGTTTTGCTAAATTTGATAACGGTGAGTTTTTATACTTTAATTAGTTTAATTGCATGCATTACTTCTGACTCCATAATTCTACATGTTTCCTCCATCCATGCGTTTTTTGCGCATCTGATTTCCTTCTTAATTTGTTTATTTAACGCGGTATTCTTATTTACATATTTTTATTCTTATATTTTCTTCGTTCGTTCATAAATTCCAGTATTTCATTTGTCATGCATATCTGCTTTCTAGTTATCTTACATGTTAAGTATTTATGACAAATTGTTTGCATAGTTTGGTTGAAATGTGGCAATGTTAAATGCGCAATTGAGTCCTTTTTCTTAAGCTTTCTTAATTGGGCATTTATCTCTTGCGATATCTTTTCTTTTACTTTTGGTAGTCTTAATTTAGTTATGTCCACAGTTATACATCTATTCGGTGTTCTAATTGCTTTAAATCTTAATCTAAGTTTCGCAACTAACAAAGAATGATCCGAATTAATATCCGCTCCTGGGTAAGTTGAGGCTTTTATAACCGCGTTCTAAAAACGCTGGTTAATTAGAACATTGATTTCTCATTAGATTCGCTTCGTTGTCTTCAGGCAGTCTCCATGACAGGCGACGTTTTGGTAACTTAAACCATGTATTTGCTATGACTAGATTATTTTGTTCACAAAAATTGAATAGTTTATCTCCTCTGTCGTTACTGTCGCCTAGTCCAAAAGATCCAATTGAGTGACCACGTTTACCAAATCCTACTTTAGCGTTAAGATCACCCATAATTATTAGCATATCTTGTTTGTGAAGCTTATCCATAGTATTCTGAATGGAGTTGTATAATTCCTCCAGAAGTTCATCATATTTGGACTCGGATGTTGGCATATAAATTTGCAGAAGATTTATCTTGCATTTTGCGCTTTGAATTTGTAGCATCATGATACATTCCGAGATAGGTGTAAAGCTTATGACATGTCGCTTAATACTTGATGAGACGATTATTCCAACACTATTCCTTGGCCGAAGGTTTTGTTTCTCGTATCCTGAATAGTAAAATGTTCTGTCATTTTGTTGACAGATTCCTGTCCCTGGCCATCTGTGTTCACAAATACCTAAAATGTCTAATTTCAACCGTTTCATTTCCAGAATCGCATTATTACCAGCTCCATATAACGTTCTCACGTTCCACGTACCAACATTACGAAATTTAAATTGTTGATTAGGAATTACATGATTATTAGTTTTCTTTATTGGGATTTCAAAATTTTTAGATATGAATAGACTTGTTGGTCTATAAGAAGACGGTTAAGATTTTATTAACTTTTGCATTAAAGCTATTTTTAATATTTTTCCTTTTCAGTTTTAAGGAATTTGTAAATAAACATACAAATTACTTATGTACTGATAATTATAAATTTGTTTTAGCCAAGTTTCTAATTAATAATAAATAATAATAGTTACTTGCTTACTTTTTCGATTACACAAATGAGATGTATCGGACTTCCGACGTCAACGTGATGGTCTCCGGGTCCTCCTAATATGAAAGCTTCCGGCACGACGATATTTAAATTCACGAAAGTCGACATTATACCGTTACCTGTGGATACCTGTAAAAATCAGTTATTCAAAATTTGTTCAATTATTTTCACATTAATTGAAGAATACCGTCATTTTTTTTTTGCTCCTTTATCCGAAATAATCGTCAAACAATGGTGTTGCAAATTTTAAATTTATCTTCCGTTGGAAGTTAAAAGTCCAATTCAATGAAATTCCAGTCAATACTCGTGTTTCGTGCTGTAAGAAACGAGCTATTTCTAGAGCGGTGTTTGAATTTTTTTCATTTAATAAGAGAACTGTTTCTTTAGATTTCGGACTAAAATGTCAGTATTATTTTGATCGATCTGAACCACGTATTTCCCATGTGCTTAAATTAGTCTAAATATCGTCTTATAGATCGTTAGTTAGATTTCGCCGATAATTAAGATTTTTCACCAATTATTCAGACCAAATTTGCGGCTGAGTTCTGTCCGTTTATTTGCGATGTGGTATCTCCACGTGAGTTTCTTATCGATACGATACTTCGTATATGTTCTCTACCATTTAGTCTAACTGATGGACGTGTATCTTTGTCGTTTAGTGAAAGTGACCTAATGAGATTTGTTTTTTGCCACTAAGACGCTCATCTATTCGTCCAACGATTGCTCGAATTCGTTTTTAAGGTGTAATAATTGGGTGTAAGCTAGAATTACTGTATCGATATCCGAAACAGACAAGTACGCTGCAAAGATCGTATACAACAACGGAACAAGTATTTGAATTCTGCGGTATTCGTGCTTCGATTTAATACGCGACCTGGTGGTGGACCAAAATGTACATTTTTAACGGGTGCGTATGTACATATATACTGCGAGACATAAAGTGACCGTGGATTCGCTAACATTAAAACTCTTCGGGTTTACCATCAAAATTGAGAGCAATAAAACTAAATCGACAGAAAATAAAATGAGAGATGGAGCGCAATACAAAGCCGTACATCAGTCTTGTGTAAAATTCAAGCAATATCAATACTCAAGGACATCGAAATAGACGTTCTTCCTCTTTATCAGAACTATGTGACTGTATTGCACCGTGGATCTCACTAAATGTGGAAGTAAATCTTTCGTTACTCGAATAGAACTTCCTAGTAACCTTTCTAGTATATTAGATCAATACCACGGCCATTAAATGCTTTTCACAGATGGTTTAAAGTCAAATGGTGTAGGATGTGCAGTAGCATCCTCGAACGAAATATTTATGCTATATAACTAGTAATTTATATACTAGATTATGTTGGCAGAAATTCTAAGTGGTCTGTCATTTCCACCGACTCTATCAGTAATTATAAACGCAAAAATCAGGATTTAGTGGCCAAGGAAATAATCGGCATCCTATCCTCTCAACCATTATTTATGTGGATTCCAAGTCATAGTGGTATTGTTGAGAACCATCTAGCAGACACAGCAGCTAAAGAGGTGGCTTATATGCGGCCTGTTCTTGATGTTCCGACAGATCTAAAAGATATCTGCAGCATAATAAACGAACAAATCCGCGCGAAATGGAATATGTTGTAGTTATTAACACAAATTACGAACAACTTAAACTCATTAAAGCTGATACTAATTTATAGCGATCTCCCCCTTCATTGACACGTCATGAAGAAACAGTCATTCGTCGTATATTACTAGGACATACGACCCTCTCTCATATTCACTCGATCAGAAGAGAATCTCCATCGATTTGTTCCTGCAGCAATGTTAAATTGACAATAGAACACCTTCTGCTGCACTACCAAAATTACAAGGCTGAACGTATCCGATATGGTCTTCTATCAGCATTACAACGATTTTTGCAGCCAAATGCTGCCGGTCCAACAGTAACGTTCCTACGTACAACCGGCACGTTCCAACAACTATAGTTTCCGTGTCTCTGGTATTGTAGCAGTACACAGCACGTAAATGGATCATTATCATTTTGTGTAATATTATTTTTTAACGTTTTGAAAGGAGATAGAACGAAAAAGTAAAAATAAGTATAATAGGTGTGGGTAATGAGTTATAATTAAGTAAATAGTTAAAAAATGTTAAAATGCAATGCGTAGGCAATACAGAACTGAAATAATTAACAATATTCCTTTAATTCACTGTTGTCGCAATTGGAACTATAATTTTTCATGTTTCATAACATTTCTTTATTTTACAACCAAACAGTACATATAATACCAGTTGTCCATATCGATATGTTTAAATTCGTGTTAATTTCATAATGTATACAAACCCCCAAAATAAAAAGTTTATATTGTGAAATTCGGTGTGGTTATATTGTGCAATTTGAGTGCTCTATTTCCAACTTTTTTATTGTTTCAAATTATTTTTCAACGGTTTTTTAAAAATATTCATACAGTTTAAGTATATTTCATTTTGTATATTATGATGTATGATTTTTCTAAACTTATGTAGTAACAATTGTAACCATAACGACTCCCTCTTTTAATTATTTAGAATGCCGTTCTAAAAATCGGACGAAGATATACTGGATGTATTAAATGGGGGTATATCGGAAACAGAACTGCTGAGTGATGGAGATGATAGTGAAGATGAATTTATTCAAAATGACAATGAATTATCCGACATGGTTGAAGAAATTGAGGTTAGCTATATAAATAGTATTATAAAATAAAATTTCAAAATTTTTAGATGTGTATCTGGGCAAATTATCGGTTCACTTTTTTTTTATTTCTGAAAGTTTGAACTGCATGGGTGTATATTTCTATAGGTTGAAGAAATTATGGACACTGATGAATAACAAGAGGAACAGGTGGAACAAGAAAAACAAGACGCACCCATAAAGTGGCTGACGGACATCATGTTTGAAAGTATGCCCGTAACTACGAAAACGTCTGATAATAATTTTGTTGGGCTACTGGAGTCTATAAATTATTTTTATAAGTATATTACCGATAGTGTGTTATCTAAATTTGTCGGGGGCATAAATTTATACGCATTACAAAAAAAAATATTTTACCTTTAAACCTACGACGAGGAAGGAAATAAAAGAATTCTTAAGGCTACATATTGTAATGGGATCATTACAATATTCCCGAGTGCGTATGTATTGGAATAATCGATTAAAAACGTGCCTATTTTCGGATGTTATGCCTGTCAATAATTTTTTTAAATTGAAACAATATTTTAATTATGTAAACGATGGAACTGATATGATAGAATGTGGAAAATAAGCCGCTTTACAATGTATCGAGAGTTAGATTTTCCCAATTGCAGATGGAAACATCAGTTTGTATTGTAAAATAGAGTTATAAATAACAGTATAGTTCAATAATTTATACTTTAATACTTTATAATTTGATCAGCCCACTTATATGGAAATAATATTACATACATACGACTGTACAATAAGAAAATTATACGTTTTACATACTTTTTTAAGATTTGGCATTGGTATCGTAAAACATTTTTTGAGACATTTTGGTTCCATTTGTAACCGAAATTTGTTTGAAAAATCGTTGATCAATAATTAAAAATTTTTACAAAATATGATTTTGAAGGCCTTAAAGACATAATACAAAGTTTCATTTTTTTTTTTATTAGTGGAAAAAAGTATCGAAAGAGTTAGAAAGAATGCGAAGATATATATATATATATATATATATATATATATATATATATATATATATATATATATATATATAGGTGTAAATAAAAAAACACATCTTTGGTTCAAATTCACAGATTAAAAAAAAAAAATTACATGTCCGGTGGACGTTTGTCGACGGGTACTGACATTTAATAAACTTTAAATTATTAATTATTTATTGTAGGACCTTTTAATTCAATTTAAAATTAACGTTCCATAATTCGTGTATGTCCCGATTAAGTCTGATAGTTTTATGACTCCTTACTGTAGTAGTGCCCTGATGTCTCTAATATACACTTTCTTATTTTTACTAAAATCTGCGTTAATTACTTTTATAAAACGAATGTTTTAACATTTAGTCCAAAATTCACTCGTTATATACTCGTTAAAACGACAATTTGCATTTCATTTATCTGATATCTACGGGCAAGATTCATATTTTAACTACTTATTTCAATCTACACTCGATAGCAAAAAACTTATAGTTGTCATCGTGAGCATAATTATTATAGGGAAGATCGTTAAATAGAGAAGTGCAACTTTTGAATTGAAACTTCTATTGGCGCGGTTAATATGGGCCCGTAAAACGAGCCAGCGAAAAGAACAGATGTATATATATGTATATATATATATGTGTGTGTATGTATACATATATACGTGTATATATATATATATATATATATATATATATATATATATTCATCATCGTCGTATTGTTTGTTGCGAACGTCGGGACTAGTTATTGTATGTTTATTTTTACGTACAAAATGAGCTAGCATTCAAGGCACTATTTATATGACACGCAGATAGGCGCGCATATGATTCCGTCTTCAAACCATGTTTTGTAGCATACGCGTCTTAGGTAGGCTCTGTGTGTGTGTGTTTATATATATACATACGCGTAAAAATTTACACAAAACCTCTATATGGAAATTCAAAACAAATCAAGCTTTATTTTTACTTTCTTATATATAACAGTTTACAATAACATGCTCGCGAGTAGTAGCATAAACAATAGAATTATTTTCTTAAATACACGATATTTGTTATAAAAAATAAATTAAACAAGCTTATTGGGACCCTTCCGAAACAAAAGTAGATTTATCTCTCACACAGCACAATAAATCTACACACCCTGCAAATATAAAAGAAAGGTATTAAGCACTCTTCAAAAATACAATGACTACAAACACGCATAACAGACGGAGCAAAATCTACAGCAGGCGGCGAAAATTCACCGGCAGCTTGTTCTTACCAAATTGATAATATACTACACTCAATCCGACTAAGCGATGGCTGCACTTCTCTGGATGCAGAGTTGTATGGAATTATGTAGTGTATTTAGTACATCAGACCAGCTGTACTTCCACATCGAAAAGCATTGGTTATAACAGACTCCCTCTCCTCTCTACAACTAATATGTCGTCAAGACAATAAAAATACCATAATATTAGAAATCCAACACAATCTACACGCACTATATAAGGAAGGGTGTGAAATCCGCTTTCGGTGGATCCCAAGTCACATTGGGATGCACGATAATGATAAAGTAGACTTTGAAGCTCGGTCTATGGTACTTTCACCAGTACCAGAATACTCTCAACCTCCATAAACATTAAAACACGTATACATGAACAACAGTAAACAGGAATGGACCACTGACTGGACCTCACAAACAACCTTCCTTAGGAGCATAAAATCAACCATAGAATCTTGGTATCCTCCAGATGGCACAAGCAGAAAAGAATATGGTACCCTAAACCGTCTATGTGTGTGTCATACAGCCAGCCCTCCACCAACAGAGTTCCACCTACGCGGACATTTAACAGAACCAACAGACACACACTTAATCTACAACTGCCAAACACTCACACCACACAGGTTAAAGCACAAAATACAGGTCCCGATACACAAAATACTCTCAAACAACCCTCAATCAATAGGTAGTATTCTGGCTTTTGCAAAAGAAAGTGGACTCCTAGCATACATATAAACTAGACACATATCTCCTTATGTTGTAATAACCGTGGTAGTTACAAACGGCATATAGAGATTTACATAATATTTAAAAAAAAAAAAAAAAAAAAATTAAAAGAGAATTAAAATGTTATAAATGTTGGATAAGGGCAATTGAATGTAATTTAAGATACAGGTGTACGTGCATATCTGGCATTTTCAAATGTATATACATACACACCGCAATACTGAACAGATGCATACACATAAATTTGTAGAAAAACCCTAACGCTAAAAACCAACGAAGTTCTAGTTTACTTTTTTTATTTATTAGGCCGGTTTTTACATACATGGGCAACGTGTTATAAATCATAGCATCTTTATAGATAGCTTGAATTTTGGAGTGATGCTTATTGAACTTCGGTATTTGTACCATTCCCTCTCGATTTGATCTCGTAAAGTATTCCGTGATGGGCAACATATTTAAGAATTATTCTTGAAGACATAGTCAAGTAATTGTAATTGGTATATCTCTCGAATATTTAGGATTATGTCATGGGAAGAAGGATTTTTTTGGTTAAAACAAATTTTATCAGTCTATTTTGCAGCGTTTAAATTGGCTTTATATGTTGTTTAGCCGCCCCTCACCAGTGAATTATTTCATAACTGAGAGCACGTTGGTGCAAAGTGAAAAAGCGTTTAAAATGCTCAATAGAAAAATATTTCTTGAAGTACGAGAAAAGGTAATTCAATTTAGTTAAAATGTCTAAGTTTCACTTTTCCCTGCGCTCCGAGGCACAGGTGTTTTGTTTATTTCATTATTCTACTGAAGGACACAGTAGATATTAGTTAAAAGAATTTATAGGACACTCTCTAATCAACTAAAGTTGGATGATAAATCCGTGATTTGAGTCAGTGACTTCGTTTGCACATTAATAGTATCAATGGAAACCTAATGTTTAATAGGATGTTGTAGAAACTGAATCCATTTTTATATTTATTTCTTCTCGCCAAAGGAAAATCTGGACCGTGTATGCACATTACCGCATCCAGCTTATAAATATGACTGGGAGTTCTCCGGCGCTTTTAAATATTCAAAATTTTGGAAAATGATTCCTTCCAGTCCGACATGCGTACACACGTACACACATATATTATATATATATGTATATATAAGTATATATGTACTTATATATGCACACACATACGACACACATGTATAATACGTGTATATTATGTATTTGTGTGTACGCATCGAAAATAATGACGTCATTACATTGTCTATTGACGTTGTTGCCGCTATTACGTTGATACGTACAGTTCGAAAATTATGGTTATCGTTTTTAATGGCCGTATATCTTTTTGTTTTTTTGTTTTTGTAGCAGTACAAAATTTTTTGTTCGGTAACGACGTTTTTTTTTTCTTTAGAACTTCCAATCCGGTATCATCTAGTCGTTCGTTTTTATCCTTTTTATCACCCATTGCATTCGTGCTCACGCCCGTTCTTAATCGTCCTGCCAACTCGATACGTCAATAAATATATTATGTATATATATATCTATATATAAAAATATGTACATATATATATATATATATATATATATATGTATATAATTTCCTCTATTTTTACCAATTTTTCCCTTTTTTATTTCATTTATATGTTCTGCAAGTAGCAGATAAATATAGGACAGTGTAGTGTCTTAGGCCGAGATCTTGTTTTATTGACATTATCGCTATAAAACCGTTTTAAAAACTGTCCGTAAAACATCCATTTCTTTATATTTCACTTTATTCATCGAAATGTGCTACTTCGAATTCGACCGGAGTAAACACAATTTTAAAGCTCGCACTTTCGTTATTTTCAAATCGATACTTATTTCGTATACATACTACCAAGTGTTATTGTGAGAAATGTGCGGCGGGACTTTGGAAACTAATGAACATTTATTTTATGTATATATGCACACACACGCTCACACACACGTGTATATAGAAAATTTTTTGCCGAAAATTTCGTAACCTATTTCATTGGCTAAAGAAGAAGCCTTTTTTTCCCTGTTTTTTCTGTTTTTCACTTACTATACAACGCTGCGCATGTGTCGAAGACGAAAAGACGGTCACTCACACACACACACACACACACATACACAAGCATGTAATTTTTTATCAACGGTCTTTGGAAATATTCGTTTTGAAAGTGGTTTTGAATACTTTTCGCGATAAATCTTTTCTGGAAAGTTCGTATAGCGAATTAATTTCATTACTTTTACTTCGGTTTTGTTAAGGAATAATTGCGAGCTTAATGCACATAATGAACTTTCGGAAGAAAATATTTCCATTTCTCGCAGAAGGCATTATTACATGGTTCGAATGGTAAACGGAATTTAAATTTAAATGTATAATTATTTTCTTCATTATTAATTGTAATTGAGATAAAGTAATGGGGAAAATACTGAAATTCTAGATGCTGCTGTGATTATCTTTAACAGTGAGATTTTCGTTGAAACTTCTTAACACCATCTTTCTCAAATAAAACGAGACGTGGTATATTTATATCTGTATATATTTATCTATTTGTATGTTGTTAGAGTGCTCGATTGTCAACTCGAAGGTGGGAGTTCGAAACCAACACGTGACATAGAAAGTTTTCATTATTATTTGATTCTTAATTATCACGGTGAAGGCAATGGCTCCTCAGTCCCTATAACATCATATGCGCGCGCATCTGTGTCGCACATAAATAGTGCCTTGAATACTAGCTCATTTTGTACGTAAAAATAAACGTACAATAGATAGTCACGACGTTCGGCAACGAACAATACGACGACGATGGATTATATATATGTATATATAAAACACCATATATATATATATATATATATATATATATATATATAATTATATATTAGGTTTGTTATCCTGATGTGGTCTTGGCCAAATTTATAAAATACCGGATCAGGTCGTGTGTAGCCAAGTTTATAATATATTTAATAATATGCTTTTATTTATTCGAACATGGTGGACAACCAATCTAGGATGTATTTAATAGTAATTAATTTAATTAATTTATGATGTAATTAAATAATGCAGTTAATTTAGCTTTTTACTTCCCCGTTTCTTGTAAGCTATCCTTAATAACAAGTCCTTCCTCAACATTAACAACAATAAGATAATCCTCTATAAAACAACAATCCATCCAGTACTTTGTTACGCTTGTCCTGCCTGGAGCTCGATATCAAAAACCACCTTTAATAAAATGCATTCTCAATACACTGACCTACTCATTTTATTCTATATCCATACAATGGGCTTGTCTCTTCGATTTCCAGTCACGTAAACTTTACTTTAACGTATTCTAGTAATGAACTATATAATTAAGTTATTTATTAGTATTAACCCTATGTAACTAAATATGTATACCCGACACACCCGTTTCCATATTTTCTCTGCAGCATTAATTTAAGAACTGAAGATTAAAACTATATGTTTTAGCAGTTTAAACATAAACCCGTAAATAGTTAGGAATTAGTAATTAAGAAAACTTTTTTATTTTGTAGCTGCAGTTTTTTTTTACACTTTACACTCTTACTTTGATATCGTGGTAAGGTGCTGATACACAATGTAACCCATCTTTAATGCAAATATGTCGTGTTGCTATTATATATATATATATATATAAATAAAACAAAACAAAATAAAAACAATGTTAATCACTATAAAGTGTATTTTATTTTCGCAAAGCTTTTCGATATTTACATTATTTTCAAGGGACACAAAAAATTTACAATTTTTTTTTGTTAAGTATTTGTATCGCTTGAAAATGATGTAAATATCGAAAAGTTTTGCGAAAATAAAATAAATTTTATAGTAATTAGGTTTGTTTTTATTTTGTTTTGTTAATTCATAAAATCACTACACTACAATACATCAACATTATATATATATATATATATATATATATATATATATATATATATATATACATTGTCTCGACTAAGATATTTGTGTACAAAGCGGTTATTCTTCCAAATCTACTGTATGGAGGCGAAACGTGGATGCTATACAGGAGACAGATAAAGCAATTGGAACGCTTTCATCAACGGTTTCTATTGCGCTTATTAAAAATTAAATGGGATGATTTTGATGACGATCACCGTCGTAGTGGAAGTAACTCGCTAGAACAATTATTTGCTGCAATACAGATCCGCTATAGGCCATGTAATACGGATGAAGGACAGCAGGTTTCTGAAAATATTATTGTATGGAGAACTAATTCAAGGTAAACGGAAACAAGGAAGGTCGCGCAGGAGATACAAAAGATCAAATACTGGAATTAGTCAAGTTAATGGAATTGGACAGTAACTGGGAACAGCCGGCAGCAAATAGACTGCAGTGGAGAACAAATTGCGTCAAGAATTGCGAGGCCATAGTTGAAAAGCGAAAGAAGCAGGCAAAATTGAAAGCTTCAAAAATATCTGTACCTTGCAGCTGTCCTATTTGTGGTCGTATTTGCCAAGCACGCATTGCACTAATCTGATTTCCTCTTCCTATCATTCTTTTTCTTTGCAGATGACTTAACTCGGATACGAGTGTCGGTATTATTATTATTATTATATATATATATATATATATATATATATATATATATATATATATATATATATAATACGTTGCATATCAATATTAATTGTCAAAATTGGCATAAATTACAAGAAAAAAGAGCATGTTTTAGTGTCGTCGCATGAGATTTTTTTTTTGATGGGTCACCCTTTATGCCTTACCTCAGCGTGATTTCGTAGGAGAGGATCGGTTTGAATTTTGAAATATATTATATTTAAGGAAAATACTTGCCGAGCGTAGTAACTCATGATAAAACTCAGAACAAGGTGGCCCGTCGTGAGAGTATCGTTTGAATTTTTTATTATTATTACGGGCTTTTTCAATTTATTTTTATTTTGAACTGATTTTATATTTTAAAATGAATCGTCGAAATCGTAATCGAACGAATCAAAATTTTTGAAGAGACAGTTCGCAGATTATCAGAATTTGAGTGTTTAGATTTATCAGAGAGTGGTGAAGAAATTAATGATTCCGACACAGACCAGACTTCATTTAACCTCTAAACATGAATTGTCTGAAGAAGAAATTCCCATTGAAAACGATTCCGAAACTGATGAAGAATACGATTTTTTCCTACAACTTCAACAAGATCAGGTAAGCGATACAGTTTATAACACATCAGTAGATCTGCACAAAATGCTTGATATATCTTAGTTATAAAAATAATCCCGATATGATTCGTTTGGATTTTATAAAGCAATTGAGTCGTGGTTTGATTGTTTCGCAACTAACAGAAACAATTAATTTGCCTCAAGATTTCAAGTTAGCAATAGAATACGCCATTGTATAACATAAAATATCTCGCTAAGAATAACGGCAAGTATGTTATAGACAATAGGAACATGATGGTATACCATCTGATTGTTTGCAGTTTGTAACCGTGCAATTTGTTTGGATTATAGTCGGAAAATGTGTTTGTTTTATACAAAGAATAAGAAATGGACAAACAAATCAAATTAAATACATACATACATACATACATACATATATATAAATTATACTCTTGTTTTGTTGAGTTGAAGCTGGATTTTAGTTTGTTTTAAAGGAAGACTATATTTTATAAATGTTATTTTAAATTTTATTTTCATCTTGTATCGAATAATATTTACAATCATATAGATTTAAGTATAAATCTGCTTTAAATATTTTACCAATATACGTGTGAAAGTTAGATAAAATAAGTACAACCGAAAAAGCAGTCTGAGTAATTTATGTTAACGTTACAAAAATCATGTTTATATAGAAGTGTTAAACATGTATAATTCGTTAGTTAATTGCTATGATTTATATGCATAAGTATCGTTTGTATAAAGAACAGGTTTGAATTTAATGGTTTAAGGAGTGTGTAACATCTGCTGTACATCGAGCAAATGTGTCGCCTTAATAGTCGGATGTTTATAGAGCCGCTCTTCGCGCTTGGTTGCGAAGTCACAAGTGACCTCGTCAACCCACGTTAGGTCCAAATCTAAATTACAAACGTGCATCGGTAATTGCACGAATAGCAGCTAGAAAAAAAAGAGTAAATAAATTTAATTTCGGTTACAATCCGATGTAAATTAAAAATTAATATCAATTTGCAATTATCTATTTGAACATTACAGGTTGAACAAGTAGGCGCATAGGATATATAAAAGTGAGTCTCCAACGAATGTGACTTGTTCGGACACGGAACAGCATCACTTCATCCTGCCTTGTATGACGAACACATTGAATACGCCCTACATCGCTATGTTGAGGTAAGCGGGAAAATCTGACTGTTATTCAATTTACTGAACATGCAGCAAACGCATGACTTATTGTATAAGGCAAAACCTATACGGTCTTACGGGATAGAACTTTGGAGTTCGGCTAGAAATTCGAGTATCGATGTCATACGGTCAGCCCAAGATAGGATCTTGCGTTCGATAGTCGCTGCGCCATGGTTCGTGCGCAATGATGATATACGCAAGGATTTGCAGATACTACTAATCAAAGGAGTGATCTGCAACCGTAATGATACGGCTAGAAAAACACATTAACCACCTGGTCTAGAATCTGACAGTAAACCGGTCAGTGTTCTATAAGATCGCGCCTACGGCTTGCGTATCACTTGGAAAATAGTCCAGCCATAAGGTAAAGCTGTGCCACTGGGACACGCTCCACTCAATAAATTTCATATGATTTGATCCTTAAACGTTATTCACTCCGCTTATTGTCTCAAATAGGCAAATATTAAAAATGCAATAACGATTACTTAACTTTATTTTAATTGCGCTCATCGAAGACGCAGTTCGGTGGCAAAATAAAACACACACACACAAAAAAACTGTTTTATATTATATAATGTCGTTGTTATCGCGAGTCGTTATTGGAATAGTATTATTTTCGAATTAAAGGTTTAAACGTTTAATCAGTGTATATGTAGTCGTTAATAACATAATACTAGTTTATATTTATATATATATTGAAATTAATAATATGCAAGGAACAACGTAATTTTCTGAAATTTCTCGTTAACCGTGTACATAAGAATATTTAGGTCAAATTCCCCGATGAGAAAAATTAGTCTAAAAGTCGTTGAATCAAATTGAGTAATATATTAGACGTGACATTTAAGTTTGAAGTGTTTACACTATTATTGCGCATAGTTGTGCTACCGACAACTAGTATTCTTGAATTGATAGCTCGCGATTCGATCGCATAACGTAGAGTAATTGAAAATTCGTGTTCCGAATAAGGAAGTATAAACTATCCAGTGCGCTGTCGCCTACATTATTTCGGATATTTTTTTTATAACTCTATTTCGAATTTCAGTTTAGATTACTTTCAACGGAGATGATAGACTTCCAAAATTTCTAGCGAACGACAATTGCTGCCGGATAGAACGGCAAATCTTTTAGCGCGTTTTCACATATTTTTTTATAACTTCAAAGTGTAAGCACCAGCATGTTATTGTGCGCCTGTGTTGTGTGTACACATATGTATGTATGTTGACGACGTACTTTCCGTTATAAATTTCCCAGTGTAATTTTCTAACTACAGAGGAGGAATCGCTCCACGGTGTGTTGAACTGGATGATGAATACACGTACGTGTTTATAGAAGTATATAAAATTATTCTTCATGTCTTTGGAATTATTTCAGTTCCATATTATATAGTATATTTATATATCTAAATTATATATTTATATATCTAAATTATATATATATATTAATATATATATACATATATGATCTAGTTTCTCACAAAATTTGTTCGAGGGTAGAGTGGTTTATGTTGTAAAACACAAATTTCAACAAACTGTGCAACTTTTTTTACATCTTACTAAGAAAACTTTTATATCCCATATTTTTGGTCGGCCCTAACATTATACTATATATAGGCATTGCATCTTCGGTAGGCTCAAAAAACAAATATATATATATGCATATATATATATATATATATATATATATATATATATATATACGTGCGGATAACGTAATTTTTCATATTTGTATAAATAACTCAAATAATCATATGTTTGCGTATAATTAGTTCCTCATATATTAGTCTATTTATATGTAAAAAATAGCATATAAGTGGCTGGTCACGATGTACGACGACAATCAATACCACTATAACGATATATATATATATATATATATAATATCATATGAAATTTAATCCCGTAAATGCCCACGTAGAGCTTTTCGCGTTGGATGGGAGTATATTCGCGAAGTATGAAGCACAAATATGCAAATAAAATAAATCTCTGATAGTTAATATTTTTCATTTTCCTTCATTATAGTACAAAACTATATAAGAAACCAAAGAAAGCTTTCATTTCTGTTACACTAGTTTCTTTTAAATTAGAACTGTTTTCACATGAATAATTTATTCTACATGACGCAATTTTTTTGTTAGTACGAATAACTATTTCACTGATTACATCGTCTGTAAATAAACACTGCCGTGCTTCAAGTGGTGTGCAGGATTCTCCTAATTTCTTTGCTACATCTTTTAAAACTAGTAGCTTCATTATCAAATTTGAACTGGAATGCTTACGAGTTGGCTCATCGATGCACCACATGTACCTATTTCGTCTATAAAAGTATTTTTGTGTGCCAGATATGTTGTATCACAAGAATCATCATCTTCTGTATCGTACTCTTGCTCGGAGCCAGATTCACATTCAAAGCGAAAATTAGTGTCATTAATTTCGTGTTCACTAATTCCACTATTCTCTTCATTTAAAATATTATTAATAATGTCAGAAAAATGAGGATCAGACACCGAAATTTCATTATTGGAACACGATACTATAATAATATACAATATTTTGCAATTCAAAAATAAAACAACAGTATATAAAGAAAAAACTTAAAAAAAAAAATTAAGAATCAAAATATAATTTAGTTACCCCGGTAAGGTGGGGTCAAAAACGGCACCAAACAAAAAAATTGTAATTTAACACAGGAAAAACTAAGCACAATAGAAACGTCAAATTGAGAAAACATTCACTATCAATTATTTAGGAAAGTATATAGAAAAACAGCGCACAAAAATCTGTTCCACAGTTTAATAAAAAAACCTAGTTGTACTGGTATCGAAAAAACCCCACGTTGCCGTTTGAGGGTTAAATTTCAAATATAGAAGTTCAATCGTTTTTTTATACAACTCAGGACAAAAAGGTAAAATTGTACGTTGGCCCTAATAACGTTTATAATTCGATTCATTAGTGAAGTGCGCGTGTATGTACTGAAGTACATAAAATTATTTTTCTTATCCGTAGGATTATCTCAATTATATATATATATAATATGCATATATGTGTGTATATAGGTATATGTATTGGAGTTATATATATATATATATATATATATATATATAAAGTGTGGAATGTAGTGATTTTTAAAAGTAAATAACAATAAAAAAGTTCTTTTTTTATATACAAATTACAAAACTTTTCTACACTTTTAACACTTTATCAAGTGAATATAAAAAAACCATAAACATATACAAATATACACAATTTATAAAATAAAGTGTGGAAATATCAATTTAGATATGCAACTTAATAAAAATTAGCCGCATGAAAAGTTGTATTAATAAAATAATCCGATCGTGAAATTATATTCCACACTTTTTAGATTGTGAAATCTGGAATTTTATGATAACGAGTTAACATCAGATTATTTTAAAAATATTATTTTTTCATTTTGCTGATTTTTGTAAATTGTATATTTAAATTGATTTTATTTTATAAATTGTATGTATTTATATATTTTTATATTTTATTTTTATGTTTATTTTATAATGATTTAACAGTCAAAAAGCTTTCTAATTTTTCTATTAAAAATGTTTAGTGATTCTAATCGTTTCTTATCGGTTACACACACACACACATATATATATCATCATCATCATCAGTGTTTCAGCCCGTAGGCTGGTTCGCACCATGTATCAATCGCTTCCATTTTAGCTTGTCGCGAGTTTTCGTCTTTAATTCCGGATAAGTCGGTATTCCACTTTCCTTTAGAAATGTATCAATAAGTGTCGTTCTTGGTCTTCCACGTGACTTTTCCTCCTTTATCTTTCCTTCGATAATATCTTTCAGGATATTTTGAGTTTGACGTAATGCATGACCTAGCCACTTAAGTGTTTCTTATACTCTGTAATATGTTCCTTTTTTCATTTATTCCTTCTAGTACAATGGTGTTCTTTATTTTGTCTACCCAGCTAATTTTCTGCAGGCACCGTCAACAGCACATTTCAAAAGCTTCTAATTTGTCTCGGTCTCGTTGCTTCGTTGTCCATGTTTCCGCACCATATAGTGTCACTGACCATATAAAAGTTTTTACGAAGTTTTTGCGCATATTGTCGGACATTGTTTTTTGTGTTATAAGTGTATATTTATCGTTAAACGCCTACGATATCTTTAGTGCAATCCATATTATGCGTTATAGTCTGACCTAAATATCTATATGTTTTTACTAGTTCTATTGTTTCGTTTTTTAATTTTATCTTTATTTGAGGACTATTTATATAAAAGTTAGTTTTGTTATATATATATTTTTAAAGATGTTGTAAAATAGAAATTTTTAAAAATGTCGCCTCTTTTGTAATATCTTCCCACAATAAGTTTTGTATCTTATTCGTCGGAATCTGCTCTCCGTTTCAACTCTAACGTGCGTAATATATTCGAATAAAATCATTTTCTCGGCGTCTGGTGAGACTTTCATTATTGTTGTTAGCATCCATTAGCACGATTGTAAGAGAGGTGCAATGATATTTTGCTTTTTATTTTATTATTTTTTTTCCGAATAAAAATTCGTATTCGAAATCAATACATTTCGATCCGTCGCATTCGTCTAGTTTAAAAGTTATTTAAATTATTTCGAATTATCGGCGTCTCGCTATTTATCAAATCGCCTACGTATATATTATATATATATATATATACAAAATATATTATATATTGCGTATCGTACAATTGTGTCGTAATAATTTACTGGCATAATTTCAAAACGTATCTCAAAATCTAATTCTGAAATTTACGGTTCGGCGAGTAATGAAGTAATAATTAAAGGCAACTCGCGACGATGTCCTATAACGTTGTAGTCATTAATTTCGACTGCTGGCTAAATTCGTCTCCTAAAGGATGGAAGTTGTATTTAGTAAGTCAAACCCAAATAATTCACCCAACGTTCTGTAATTATTATTATTGTTATTGTTATTTGAGTCGCCGGGATAGCCTAGTGGCTGGAGCGCGGACTTCTATACGGAAAATGCCGAGTTGGAATATGATCGATGACGCAAAAACCATCATCAGAAAATAAAACTGTAAATAATCCGAATATTACCTTATCGCATGGAAGATGGTAAACCACCGTGTACAACACTGTATGCGCGCTAGTAACAATATAGTACACTACGAAAATAATCTGCATTGCGTCGTTACAACAAAGCGATCGCAATCAGTTCTCTAGTTTTAAGCACGTATGCCGCCGTAATAATTGTAATACTTAAACGTAGCCTTAAGGTCATATTAATTCTTAAAATAATGATAATAATAATGATAATAATAATAAATTTCTTCAACGTCAAGTCAGACTATCGGCGAATAAGGGTCAACGTATAAAATATAATATGCTTTAGATAAGACCGTAGTGATACGATTGAAACTCTAACAAAAAGTCAAGAAGGTCATAAAGAAGTAAATTCTCCCAATTTCCTAATTCGGACGATTAAAGCGGCGGATAAGTGACTCATCGGAATGATCCGATAGAATTGCGTAGATTGGGCGAAAGACGGACGGACTAAGGAGAAAATCTTGAAAAAATATTACTACGGCACAAGAGGAAGAGACAGATACCGCTTGACTGTTGGGTCATCAAATTGGTTCAATAGCAACAGCAGTCACTACTACTCAGAAACGAAATCTATGTAGAACACTGGTCGTAACGTTCAGAATTGATTTAATAAAATAAAAAAAAAAAGGAAAATAAAAATAAAAATAATTTTCCGTCTTCATTTTCGACGTTTCCGCTAAGAAATCATAAAATCATAAAATAATAAAAAACAAAGGGCAATAACGATTATGTAACGTAGGTCGTTTAGAGTGGGTTCGACTTTGTGCGCGGAGATATTCGAAATAATCGTATTATATATGTATTGGTTTATTTATATTTTGTTAAAAATTAGAAACCGAAACATTACGAAGTGACCATCTATATGCCCGGGAAAAAGCGTTACTTCTACGACAAATTTACAACCCACGAAGAAACGAGTTCCCCGAAAATTTTGGTCGGAACGATTCGGAAATCGCTAATTTCATTCAATTATCCAAACTTTTCCAATTTAATACATACACCGTTATCGTCTCCTCGAGCTCGCAAATTATTTCCGATTTTGTCGAAAATTTTAACGTAAGCTTGAATTTAGGACGCGCCCTCGAAATTCGGACCATAAAATTTGTGTATATATTACAGTCCGCTATCGGTTATAACGAATATCCGGAATTTCGGTTCTCTATCGAGATACGAAAATCAGAAATTTCGAAAATTAATCGCTCTTATACCGCGCTATTTTGCGAATTTTGCAAAATTCGCACAACCCTAAAACTCAACCTTTTGCCAGTTTAAAACGATCGCGTATATATACATATATAATGCACATTTTTGTGTATATACATACGTATATGAATATGTATATATATATATATACATATATATATATATACATATATATATATATATAGGGTGACCCAGAGAAGACTGCGGGTTTGTTGTTTTTGAATAACTTAAAAACTATTCGATCAAAATTTTTCAACGAAATTTTATTTAAAAATAATAAAACGAGAGATTAGCTTACAATCACTTACGTTCATTCAGTCTTGTAACAAAACTTTCGAAGACTTTTTCTAGCATAGGTCGATGAATTTTTGAAATTTCCTTAGAAATCCAAGTTTTCTGGTGTTCCAGATTTTGTGGACGCGTTTCGTAAATGCAGCTCTCAAGGTATCCCCACAAAAAAAAATTGCGTAACTTTGAATTTTTTTCGAAACTCTCTTTCGCCGAAAATAACGTTGCAAGTAAAACGCGCGCTTCTTCTCATTCTATGATACCGTCATAACTGAAAGTGGATAAGAAAGAATCTCTCGTATGTATAATAATCGTAAAGCATGCGTTTCGCGTTGTAGCAGTGTTGTTACCTACTGCGCTATTCAAAAATTGAAAATATCCGTCTTCTTTGGGTCATCCTATATATATCAACAACAGCGCAACAATATATTCGCATAATTTATAAACATAAAAAAAAAATATAACACGGGTTACAAACATTGTGTACCGGGAATTACCACCACAATAACACAGTAAGAATATAAAGAATAAAGCAAAACAAAACGTTAAATACCGCAGGAAAAAAACAAATAAAAAAACAGACGAGTTTTCTAATTACAAGTAATCTATGTTAATATAGAAACTTAAGTCTAAACTGCTAAAATATATTGTTCGAGTCGTCAGTTGATAAATTAGTACTATGTTAAAAAATACAAAAGTGGGTGATACGAGTGTCGTGTGTACTTACTAAGTAAAGGGGTTAATACTAATAAATTTATTATAATTAATTACTACATAATGTTATGTTTGAGTCGTCTGTGTCTGTATTTGGAACACATGAAACGAAGTTGCCTGGAATCATAGTTGGCAATCGAGGAGACGGCTACTGACCGTAGCTTCGTGCGTGCTGTTAATTCAGGCATAGCGAGGTGCATTGAGAAGAAACCTGAGGCATACATTTTTAATAACTTGTAATTTATGTTTTTGATATCGAGCTCCAGGCAGGACAAACGTAAGAAAGTATAGGACGGAATAATGCTTTATAGAGGATTATCTTGTTATTAATGTTGCGGAAAGGCTTGAGATTAAGGACAGGGTACAAGGAAAAAAATGCATTGTTTGTTTTGATTTCGATATTATTTATGTGTTTAGTGAAAGTCTATTGTCGAGGATCACACCAAGATAACCGAGCCTTATCACACCACTTTAATATATTTCCCTGTACTATCAGATTGTCAGGTAGAGTCGGTCTCCTACGAGTAAAGAAAATAGCTTCGGTTTTGTTCAGGTTTGTGGTAATTCGTCCTTTATTGTAGTGTTTAATTAGCGGCGATATTTTATGTTGTAATCTGTTATGGATCGTGCCAGGTCTATAGGAGCTGCAGAATATCGCAGCGTCGTTGGCAGAGTCTAATTTGCGTGTTGGGTGGGTTCGGAAAATCGTAGAGATACAATGTAAACAAAATTGGCCCGATTATACTGTCTTGCGGAACACTCGCAGAGCAAGTTTTGTGAGACGAGACGGCGCTGTCTACAGACACATGAAAAATCTATTGCCTAAGTAACTAGTAATTCAATGGATTAAGTATGCTGGAAATTTACATTTTATTATTTTGTATAGAATATCCGCGTGCCAAGTAGTATCGAATACTTTGGCAACGTCAAATAGTACCATGCCGGTATGCTTGTTTAAGTTGAAATTATGGGCGATGGAGTTGGCTATTCTGCATATTTGATGGGTCGTAGAGTGATGAGAGCGAAAACCGAATTAAAAGTTTCGAATGATGTTATTGTTGTCAACGTGAATTATAATTACCTTTTCAGCAACTTGACTTAGATTACTCAGTAAGCTTGATACCGTTCATTATTTTCAAAAACACAACAAAAGCGAAATGAGGGAGTTTCTTGATTATAAGCAGTGATATATTGTCAGGGCCTATGGAGTAATTTAATTTTTTTCCTTTTCATTATATCGGATATTTATAATGGGGAAATTACATTATCGTAGTGTTAGTTGTATGGAGATACATCTTAGTAGTTGTGTAGATACCTCTCAACCTCAGACTGGACTTCTTGCGCTGAAAGTTAGAGGCTAATTGTAAGTTCTGTCGCTTAAGTTTGAAGTAGTGAGTAGCGAGGACCTCTGCTTTTTCTATTTCAGTGTAGAGATAGTCGCTTGAGGACGAGTTGCAGAGAGGTGGAAAAGGCTTGCTGTGGTGGATAAGGTTTTTAGTCGCCTTTCGAGGATTATTATCCTTGTGAATAAGCGTGGAGAAGAAATTGTTGTACTATTAGTTTTTGTGGTTTTTAAGTCAGTAACGAAGAGTTTTAATCAAAACAGTCAGTAGCTGTTTCAAGAAGAACTAGGTATACAACCGTCTGATCTAGTTTTTGAATCTGATAACTACAAGTATGTATGAAGATAAATTAGATACAGGTGAACAAACATTGGTCTTTTTATGGATATGCCGTTCAATCAATGACAGAATTAGTTCGACAAGATCACTTAAGGTTCTGTCGATGTCGAAGGGACCGCTTATATAAGTGTAAATAATTTTTTTAATGTATTCTTTAAATTGATACCAGTTAGCCATTTTATAACCTAAACATTTTTTTTCTAAGAGGAGTTTAGTTGTTAAATTGGTGATCAGTATGGGATTATGATCAAATGAGAGCATTCACAGAGATTAGGTCTGATGTGTTTAGGTTTTTTTTTTACAAGTGATAAAAGTCTAACATGCTGTTTCTGCATGCTGCACGATTAGGAAAATGTGTTGACACAGAAGAAGCCACTATGCGGAGAAGGCGATTTAAAGACAATTGGTCAAGGATAGTGCCGGAAAAATTATCATTAAAGCAATTCCAACGTCTGCTTTTGGCATTGAAATCTCCAACTATTACTTTTGTGATTAACTCTCATTAGTTGCCTAATATCACTGGCAAATTTACGCATACGTATGGGCACTTTATATATAGAAAGTATAGGAATGGAAGTAGCACGAGTGCCACTAGTAACATAATAGTTGTTGTTGTTGATGATATTAACACCAAAACCCTGGACACAGCTCAAGTGTAGTAGCGGAAGTAGTTCAACTTTGAAGTGATTTTTGATAAGAAGAGCAACATCTCCCCATCTACTACTTACATCAGCTATAAATATAATGTAACCAAGAAACTGGATATTATATGAGATAATGTTTGGGTTTTTACATTTGGCAGTGCAAATGTTTAACTCTGTTGTACTGCGCGCTACAACTTAATTTTTTATTAATTTTTCCTGTTTAAATATTTTTGGATAATGATTTTGCTGTGTTAAGTCATAGGTAGAAATTGTTATTCGTATATATTCACGAATCTTTTTCGATGTATCTTGGTTTACACCGAAGAAAAATCTTGAATATATTAATGATAGATATCGATGTATACTTTCGTCTAACGTAAACTCGAACCCCCTATCTATCATACGACCCTTAAAAACAGCCCAAAACCTCTAAACCCTTTACCATTTTCTTGATAGATATTTTGTTGAAAAATACCACTGTAACGTCATTAGACGCGTATTTCAATACCGCTTAACTTTCGTATAAATAATTTTCCACGATTTCCAATCCTTCGCGATTTATCCGGAAAAAAGTTGAATTTGAAAAAAAACACTGACATATTCGGGTTAGGTTTGAACTTTTTTTTTTGCAGGTTTTTCACTTATAGATTTTATATAGTTACAAACCGGACCGTTTGAAAGTTCATACAGCCCTGGCAACTATAGATCAAAGTTGTGGATTGCCCCTAATTGTCACCTCTATTATTCGGCGGGGATTCATCGGATCCAAAAATAGTCAAAATACACTTTAGATCGGCTGTAGCATAGAGTTTAATCTCTACAGAATGAATTTTCGAAAAAGTCCAAGTTTTGAGTTTTAAAAAATGTTCCAAAAATTCGAATTTTGATTTTAGCGCCGGACTTCGATTTATATATTAATTTAAATATATATTACGGTTAAATATCGAATTAGGTTTTGAATTTTTTTTTCTGGACCGCCTAAATACCTTAACTATAACAGGAGGAAAATATTCGACCAATATCTAAAGAAAAATAAAGAAATTTCGGTACATTTCCACTTCGGCCATTTCCAACTCCATTTCCGCGTCTAAAGGCCGCTTCCGATACTATCGCCTATACTTTATATAGTATGTATATACATATATATATATATATATATATATTAAAAGGCTTAAATTTTATTAAAACCCATTTTAAAGGCTTTGAAAATAAACCAAAACGCAAATTTTCAAATTTGTAAAAGTCTTTAAACCGCAATTCCTTTACAACTTTTGTACGAAATGGAAGGTTTATATATCGAATGAAAGCTTTATGATGGATTTGAAGGGTAGTTTTAGGCTAAATATGTAGCGACGATTCGGGTGAACATTTTTTATTAAAAACTTTCTTAGATCTGGCGCATATTCTTAATGTTATTAAGCTTGTTAGGGAACACGGCAAATTGTTGATAGTATATATATATATATATATATATATATATATATATATATATATATATATATATATATATATATATATATATATATATATATAAACAAGCTTAATAACTTTTACAATATTCATCGGATTAAAAAACTTATCAAACAAAAAATATCGATCGTTATTTTCCCTACAAATCTAGCCCATAAAACCCGATAAAACCCATCGACCCTTACGTCGTAGATGGGTTCCTCTAAATAGGTCCAAAAATACCCGAAGTATTATGACCATTATCGGAGATTTGCGGCTTCTACTTAGTCAGAATACACAATTTTAACCGTCAAAACCGTTTTGACCCATATTCAAAATTGGGTCCACCAGATGGGTTCAAAAATTTGCCGAAAAGACCACTTTTTACTTAGGACGCGATAAAAAAAGAACTAAGGCCTAAATCAAAAAGCAGTCCCGAACATTTTTCTTAAGATTTCAGAATAAAGTTCTCAGAGCAGTAACCAACGCGCCTTGGTTTGCAACAAATAAAGATATTCACTCACATTGCGAAATAGAATACGTGGATAAAATGATTAATACACTAAAATCCAGACATGTAAGGCGACTCGAACAACATATAAACGTCGAAGCAATATGCCTTCTTGATAACAGTCAAACAAGACGAAGATTGTTGAGAAAACATGCCTTAGATGACATATTAGATTAGTAAGCAGGATGGACCATTGGGTCTTGCACAAGTTATTATATAAATAAATGATACCTAAATTAATTGTGGACTCTCTAGCCGTAGTAATTAAGAACATCATAAAAAAAAGAAAAACATTTACATAATAAACGTCATCCCGCCATCTATCACCCGCGTCTCTGAAACATCTACCCATTTTTAGGAGTTGCCACGTTCAACAATTACTAACAGCCTTATAGCGACTTTCGTAATTATTTTTGAGCATCGATCAATATAACCTTTTTTCTACTATTATCCGTTAGCTTTTATATAAACTTGATCTCCAACCTGTCGGACGTACAGTACCGGCGCTGGAAAAGTTTAAATTTTACTAGATTTAGGTTTTGCAAAATTTCGATGATTTCTGACGCTATAGCTCCGTTCCTATTATATAAAAATATAAAATAAATAAATTTATCCAAATATTTACATCGCTAATTATCTGTAAATTCCATGTATGCCGTATCATTGACGTATTCGTATTGATTCTGACATCAGTTTAATCCGATTTATAATAACAAATTTATCCGAATACTTACATCGCTAATTATACCGTAACCATCATGTATGACGTATCATTAACCTGTTCATATTGGTGTTGTTATTTCCTATAACACATTCAGTAACATAAAGACCGACCGGATTGTTAAAATATCTAATTTCAACGATGTTGTTTTTACGGATTTTGTTATTGCCTCCGTTGACAGTTGTGACAGCTCGACACGCCTGAATGGTGAGAGTGTTTGGTCCCGTTCACGTGAATCCCCAAATAAATACGTCTACCGGCATTTCCAATGACAGCGGCAGTACATTTGCAATACAACGAAAATATAACCGAATCCAACAATTGCGAATTCCTTTTCACACTACTAATACAGATGTCAATATAATATCACACAGTACACATAATTTATTAGAGAATAATAAAGTTTTAAATAGAAGTAATAACTCCGTTGATGTCGTCAGCTAAAGTTGTTCCTACAATTAAAATTGCACAATCAAACAATACACACGGCGGGTGATCGAATTGAAACCCAGCGATTTATCCTGACATATACTGCAGTAGCGGCGAGAAATTGGTTGCGGCCTTTAATAAAGCACCCTGATTAATTAATCAAACATTTAACACTAATACTCAAACAACTGTTGAAATAAAAAATTTCTCAAAAACCGCCTCCAATATTCTTATATGGAATAGTTAATTATAAACAAATGGAAGTCTATGTCTCCTCCATTTTGAGTAAAAACAAAAATATACGTGTCCCGGGTTTTAAGCGATAAAAAAAAAAAATTAAAACCCATTAACTCAGATACAGGAAAGTAATCAAACATTTAAAATAAGGAAACGTAATTCACCATACATATCAAATGAAAGAAGACGGAGTTTATAGAGTAGTGCTTGAAAATATTCATCACACTATAAATAATTTAGAGTTCGCAATAAGAAATGCGATAATGTAAAAAAAACCAAAAAACTAACCAAACTTTGCCGATATTTTTTGCTGATCTAGCACCTAAGGTAAATAATAAAGTGATTTACAATCTTGAGCATTTTTTGGATGTGAAAATAAAAGTTGAACCCCTTATAAAAATGATGGAAATAGTGAATCTTATTGTACGCAGCAACCCTTTGTTTGTGTTAATTGTGGCGAATCTCACGTAAGTGAAACTTGTATGAAATCGGCTGATGTACCTGCAAAGTGTACAGACTGTAACGGGTAATCATCCAGCTAATTATAAAGGGCGTACTGCATATAAAGAACCATTAAAAATTAGAAATCGTAATTTCAACTCATGTAACGTAATTTTTTGTATTATATTTTTATTTTATTTTCCACAAACATTTCTCAACTAATACCGATGCAAACTAGCAGCACATCTAATTGTAATTATGACGATGTTCTACAGCAAAATCATATCTATACCTCCGACAACAATCGAACACGGTAAATAGTCACATTCATAGTAATAATAAAATTGTTGATGATGATGGTAACGGCAGGGTCAACAATGAGTTTATTAAATTTTTATTAGAATTCACAAATATGTTCGATCAGTTAATGCAACAAAAAACATACGCTACCAACTGTAGTAATTCAATTTCTAAATGAATCCATTACTAACGATAGCCAGATGTCAGAAAGGATAAGGAATTGAAGCTGAGCCGCGTACATTACTTCGAGATACCTGAAAATTATTAAGTAGGACTTGAAGCTGAAAAGTGACATCCAGATTTTAAATCATCGGTAAAACGGCAAACAGCAGAGCGACAACCCTGACTGTTTTATCAGCTACACGTTTTGTCCCTAGAGCAAAAAATCTCTTACAATAAGCCTTACAATTATTGCCTGAGTGAGGGTTAAACTTGTTTACTTATTTGCACTAGCGTCTTTATCGATTTTCATATTTACCAGAAGTTACCCACGGCTTCGCCTGTATAATTATTATTTTTAATAATATAATATCGCTGTCTCTTTCTTTTAATAGCTTTATGTTTAGTATAGTATACGTGTATATATATATATATATATATATATATATATATATATACGTCCGTTATTTAGGCCACGCCCTTAACGCAATAAAACGTGGTTTGTATTGCGTGTGTTGGTAGGGAAGGTATATTTGAACCGGAAAACGAGTTAAATTTGAAATACTACTTTTTACAATTTTAAATTCATGTAATTTCTGTCCTATTTATGATATTACTGTGATTGAATCCGATAATATAGGCTATAAACTGTGCGAATTTCATTATTATCGTTTTAATAGTTTTTGAGTTAAATCGGAACAGACAGAATTTAAAATATCGATTTTCTGTTTATGCGTGATAAAAACAGCCCGATGCAGTGATTTACGTTTTGATTCTTCATTCGCTTCCGCTTTTTTCAATTTAATAATAATGATTTACCCGGTTTGTCCTGTATATATACCGGGGGTTAATCGTCAGACCAATCCCTTTAGAGCTTCGTACGAATCCTTTCGGCGTTTGAATATTATCATCATCATCGTTATATCATCGTCGACACTCGAGTGATTTAGCTTTTCATCATACATATTTACGACGTTTCGATGCAGTACCTTCCCGTCGTATTTGAAACGAGTACGATATTAAATCGGATTTACATTTTCGCTGGCTTATTAAAATTTTAAACGAATTTCGGATTTTTACATTTCTCGATTTTATTGTTTCTTTTATTGTGTATTATTATTATTATTATTTTTATTTAACGACGAACGTAATGCAACAGGAAATTTCGTTGTCTCGTACAAAATAATGTAAAAACCCGAAATACGAAATAAGTCTCTAAATCTCCCGACTTCTGTCGCGTCTCCTCTTAATCCTTTTCTCTTTTTCTGGTCGGCTGATTCTTTTTTCCTTCTCCTCATTTCCCTCGTCGACTGTATATGTATGGAAATGCGACATTCGATATTCCATTAAATATTCCGTAGTTTCGGCTTCAACATCCGCAGGGAGATTCGAACGACGGTAATTCCAGAACTCCGGACACGACGTCCTATTTAAAAAGCTTTTTACTCCTCCGGCGATACGTAAATAATTTCGTAATCTTCCGTATTTCCTTTTTCCTCTATATTTTTTCTTTTTTTCTTTTTCGTCCGCTTAACAATTTTCCGGTTGTATTATCGCGTATACGATGATAATTCGCTCATATCTATAGATATATCGTCTTAGTTCTAGTACGATATTTCGTTCATTTTTTTTTTTTTTGTTTTGCTAGCGGTTGCACTGAAATATTTAAATATCGCTATGTACGCGTTTAGAATAGAAAAATAAATAAATAAGAAAAATCATCTAGAACTGTATACTACAAAGGACTGGTAAAACATACACACCCACACATATATAATTTAGCATGGAAATGTGCGTGTATATGTGCATAAATAAACGTAACATATTATATATATTATATATATTATATATATATAAAATAAAAGTTATAAACGTAAAGGTAGAAAAATGAATGGATTTATTTTTTATTTATTGTCCTAAATGAGCTAAGATACATCCAACAAGAACGACTGTCCCCTAAAAAATCTCCAAGTACCGTGCAGCGATGTTGGCGATGGTCTACCTGTCAACGTCTTCTCCACGTCCGGAAATCTAATTAATTATGCAGACGACTTACTCTTAACACATCGTATATCCCTTACTCTCTCCCTCATTTAATTCCGCACTTAAAATGTTTTTATTTAAACGGGAATAGACGGATTTAGAATGTCGAGCGTCGGTTGTGACTACGGGGGAGTAGTCGCTCCCTTAGTAAAAATGTTCTAAAGCGACGGTTGTACTTTCTTAATAAGTAAAAAATAAACTCGAGCGAAAGCCGCGTGTCCGACCGTTAATATTAGTTTTCTTTTTTTTTTTTCTTTTTTTAGTTTTCTTAAATTTCGTTTCTTTCGGTCGTACCTTTGAAAAAGTCTGCATTGTTTTTTTGTCGTGTCGCACACTCCAGAGCATCTAGTCCCTATTTTTCGCGCTAGAAATATGTTCCGGTAATTTTTCTAGATTTTACCCATTTTCTTTTTTTTTTATTGTACGTCATCTCGCGAGAATTTTTCGCTTCGATCGCTTTGAACGACGTGGAATAGAAAATTTATTTTTTCTTCATCATCATTATTACTGTTAATTTTTCAAAATTCCGTTCAACGTTCTATCCAGTCGGTCTTCTTATATGTATCTATATAGATACATTTTCATTCTTATACATCCCTAACAAATAAATCCGGAGAAAGAAGCTCGAGTTCTATTTAAAATTTCGACGGTTTTTTCAAATTTTTTACGATCTCATTAACTTTCGTAAACGTTGTCATAATCAAAGTTTAAAATTTTAGACCGACAGCTTTTCTCCTATATCGAACTTTGATTATTCGTTCGACTCGTAATATAACGCTTAATCGAAATTAACTTTTTCGAAAATAAATCTCGCTTATTTCGATGATACAGGACAAACGATGCGATAAATCGAGACGCAGAAACGTCAGAATAACCAATGGAAAATTATAATTCGAAGATGCAAAAAATCTTGATTCAGTTGATGCAGTTATTTCTCCAGCATATAGTTTATTATTTGCCGACAATCTTACAGTCTTTATAAGCTTCGAATCTTATCTACGGGAGAACCCGTTCTTCAGGATTGTACCGACTGGTGGTTATCTGCCTTTTGCTCGAATAATAGCTTATCCTTTTCAAATAGCGAACTTGTTGCATCGTATTTCTGAGATATAGGCAAATGCTAGAAAAAACTCAATATCTCATTTCATGGTAAATTAATTCCAAATCAGTCATCAGTCCTCTATTTAGGCCTAGATTCTAAATTATCGTGGAATCGACAGTTAATCTACAAAAAAAATAAGAAAAAAAATAGAAAATAAACATTCCGAAAAAAATATCCCACATCACTTATGGCGTCGATCGAACTTCAATCTCACGAATTTATCGCTGTCCGATATGATCAAACATTGACCACGATCCTCGGCAAAACCATCATTACTCAAGTCCTTAGATATCATCCAAAATTCATCTCTTCGTTTAGCTACTGGAGCATTTCGAACTTTCCCAATCGACGGTCCGTAGTCAGTCATCAAAATGGCCTCTCGATATCCATCAGCGGTTGCTCCTAGGTAACTTTATAATCCAGTTAGAAGGTTTATGCCTTCATAAATTCTACCTCATCCCCTTCGAGACTATCTCAATCGGTTACAACCATCTTTAACAACTTCTTATCCGAAATAAAAATTCTAAAACCGTGCATATTAGAACATTCAATCGCTGTGCTACTACGGTGGATGGAAGTCCAATCAAGCTAGATCTCTCAATCATCGGTTTAAGGAAAGAGGATCAACCAAGCGAGGGTATCAGTAAAAGAGTCCTGTTTTTTTACCGATGTTGTATACCGACGTATTCTCATTCAATAGGTTTGTCGGCTATTCTGTCGTCATGAACGATGTCGTCATTATACGGTATGTGCTTCCTAAATAATCTTCCATCCTCCCAGCCGAACTTTACGCGACTTGTCTCGCTGTGGACCCCATCATAAGCTCTAACATTCAACAACCATCGGTTATATGTTTCGACTATGTCTCAGCGTTCAACTTCTTATGCGATGTACGTGCATCCTACAGCTAAAGAACTGACATGTAGTCAAACCGACGTTCCTTGTGGATTCCAACTCATGCCGGGATTACTGGGAATGAACTGGCAGAGAAAGCCGCAAAAGATGCTGCTCCATAGTTACCGATCCAAAACGTCCTATTTCCTGTTATTGATGTACGTAATTTATGTCAAATCAAGGCTTTTTGCTTCGTGATAAAAAAAGTGGAAGTCACCCTCCTCATTAAATGAGCTTCGCCAAATCGATAACTCCGTTTTACTTTGGGATACTTTGCTTCCAAACCGCATAGAGGACGTTGTCCTCAGCAGATTACGACTGGGCCATACGAGACTCGCTCTTTCTTACCTAATCAACAAAACTCCGACTCCTCAGTGCATCGTGTGTTGCGTCACGCTTTCCGTCTCCCACATCTTCATACAACTCACTGAGATTGTCTCTCAACCTTCTCTCCTCACGCTCACTGAGATTGTCTCTCAACCTTCTCTCCTCACGTCTTCTTCTTCAAAGATGAATACCCCTCTCTTCTACTTCTTGACTTAACTTCCTATCCCTGGCGCTTGTAGTATTAGTTTCTGCACACGGTACGTTAATTTAAATTAATAATAATAAGGTCTTCGAACGAAACGACGAAATATAAAATAAATTGAATTACGAAAATAACTAAGAAAGAATTAGAAAAATTAAACGAAGTGGAGAAAAATTCATTTAAAGAAAACGTACGAAGCGTTCCGCTTAAGAAAACTATGGGAATTTTTTCGTTTCCTAATAGTATATGGTTGCTCAAAGAAGACGGACGTTTGTTGTTTTTGAATAACTCAAAAACTCTCGAACAAAATTTTTGAATGAAATTTTATTTAAAAATAAGAAAACGAGAGATTAGCTTACACTCATTTTGGAACACAATATTGTTTAGATGACCGCCATTTACAACAATAAACATTTTTCGAAGACTTTTTCCAGCATAGGTCGCGAAATTTTTGAAATTTCTTCAAAAATTCGAGTTTTCAGGTCTCACCGTATAATAAACATCTGTATAAAATTTATACTTTTGCGTCCAAATTTTATGATGTACGACTGAAAGAGTTACGCGGAAGGATATGCGGTTAGACCGCTTGCAGACGATACACGAAGGAAAAGTTTCGAAATGCTGAAGATTCTATAATGGGTCACATCACGACAGAGACCTCGATGGAAGTTAATTGGAGTCGATCGTTTCAATGAGGAAATTGCCGGAAAAACTAGGTCAGCCGGTAAACGTGATTGCGATAGTACGAACTAGGGTAATAGCTAAAGAGCGACATGTTAAAATAATCCTGCGCGTATTTGTCCCTTTTTTCAATCACTTAGAAAACATTCGGATGATAATTGTGTGAACATAAAAGACGCGATAAAAAGATATAACGTAACGTTAGACAGACCGAACGGAAGAGCCTTTATAAGTAAAAAAAAAATCTACCGAGTTTCTAAAAGTGTCAGCGTACAAATGAATGGGAGTCTATAAATATTTTAGACAAATATAGTCGTGATTTAGTCAAACGTAAAAAGTATAAGTAGATTCAAAGTACAAGCGGATAAATGTAAAAGAGATAAGGGGAAAGTGTGATTAATAAGAAAGAAGATATTGAAAATAACGTATAATACTATACGATTTAGTAAAAAACTGATTTATTGAAAGGAAAGTCGATGAAAAAAATTTAAGCGTAAGTATATATATATATATATATATATATATATATATATATATATATATATATATATATATAAAATACATATATATAAAGAAAAGAAAAAAGTAGAAATGCTTTTGAAAGGAAATGAAACGCACGAAGAATTAAATAAAAAAATTGTTAAAGGATTTTTGAAAAAAAAAAAATGCGTGGAAAAGCAATCGTTGTATATATTACAAGTGCCTAACGCGTAAATTCTAAAAATGAACAAAAAGTTCGAAAAAGAACTTCATAATAAAAATTGAATATTACAATTACTACCGACTCGGATAGTTCAAATTATTTAAACAAAAAACAATTTTAAACAATATATTCATAAAAGTTATTTACTTCCCGAGTACATGTAATGCTTTACAATGAATTTTACAGCATAATAATTTTACATAAATAAAATTTAACTAAAATTTTTGGAAAATATATTCAGATAAAAATCGAGTACTATTTCGAATAAAACCTACATACGTAACTGTAACTATTTCAATCACTTTTTTTTCTTATTTATTTTTTTTTTTAATCTATTCTTAGCCAATGGGCAATCAGTAGATGGTATAGCAAAATATCACGACGTGAATGGTACATAGTCCAACGACTAGTCCCTATATTAGTATCGTTTACATAGTTCTAATGACATCCATCGCTTTTTGTATGTTTGGTAGAATTTCATTAATTTCTGAAGTTATGACACGAAATTCCAGTTTTGACAAAATTATATTTTAGGAATAAGTCAAGCCACGAACTCTTGTCTCGTGATTTTCTCTCAGAATTTACTTTAGCCGAATGAACCCGGTTTGATGGCGCTTCGCATACTTGCTCTAGATTGATATTCATCAATCACACACCTTCGCCCGGCGAACTTCCCTCGTTTTACTGCGAGTTGTGCTTCAGACTTTTTCATCAGTGGTAGTCTGCAGAAAAGAAAGTTACGACTCGGACGTACAAAACTTACTTTCTCGTTGTTTCGTATCAATGTCGGTGGGTTTAACACCAGATGGCAGTCGAGTGTTAACTTACTACAGAAGATGACTCTAGTCACAACGACCTGTATCACAAGGGTGTAGAAATGATATCGTCAAATTGAAATTAATTGAGTCCGGGCCGGATAAGATAAAAACCGTTGGAAATGTTTTGCTACACACACATCAGTAAAGGTATATCGTGATATATATATATGTATATATATATATATACATATATAATAATATGTCTGTTGTCAATGTCGGATCGTAAAATTATGTACCTTAGAAGTGAATGTAATTATGAGATGATGTGCGTAAGGTTGTTCTTTTTGTATCATCTATAATATGTGCGCTTATGCTGTTTGCGCATCTAGATGTGTATATTTTATTACGGTTTATTGCAGCACACATGTGTATTTTTTATAGAAATTTGAGTACATACTTGACGGGTCTTGAGACGAAAAGGAAGCTGCGTTTTCTACACTTACATTTTTCTTCTTTTATTTCTATTTTATTATTTTATTTTTTGCTTTACTGTTTTCCAGTCTTAATTTCTGATGGTCTTTGCGTATAATCGAAATGTACGGGGTTTAAACAAATCAATTTAATGTAAATATTCACAATAATAATTACGATATGATCGAGCTGGCAGATTTGTGTAAAGGTGTACAAAATAATGAGCTCGGTTAGTATGGTTATGAAATTTATCGACGTTGATGCAGACGGTAGCATGTGAGCAACTTTTTACGCGTGAAGAGATTGGCACTAACTGCTATTTCTGGAGTTCTGTCAGTCTAAAAATGTCTGAGCACAACTTGATTGTGGCGTGTATATACATACCCCCTTGAGAAACTTAACGAGTTTTCTACCATTAGATGGGAAGTCTCCAGAATAGACTGGATTGAGATTTATAATATTACTGATGCAGATGAGGTAACCCCCTTTTTTTTTATATACTCAGGTTTATGGTGCGCTTAATAGAGTTCTTAATAAAAAATCAGTTTTCAAATTCAAGTATCCTCTGTAGTTTACACAAGAAATAAAACGTAAACTTGGATTTAAAACGAAATGTAGGAAATCTTACCACATAACAGGTGACCACACTGATTAACTGGTCATTTGCGCAAAACAAGAAAGAAATTCGTGTTTCACTTAAATTTATTAAGTACAATGGCAGACATCTTGGAAATAATGAGAATTTATGTAATTCGTTTGCTGATTATTATTAGATAGAGTTACACTGAAACTAGTTAGCATTCTTACACTCAACTCCATCTCTTCTTGCGAGTATAATGAATCAGTTAAGAACTTAAAGTTGAAATCTTCTATTAGTCCCGTCAACTCGCCACCCGGTATGTTTAAGCTCTGATTAGAAAAGCCTTTAGTCTATTGGTTTTACCTAATTTTAGAACAGGAGACACTTAGCCTAGTTTTCTTAAACTATATAAAGTAATACCAGTATATAAAACGGGTGAACGTTAGTTAATCACCAGTTACCGATCTATCTCCATACTATGTACATTGACAAAATTATATCAGAATATATAATATACGACAGGTTAAACAGTTATTTACTGAATAAAATTAGATCTGAACAATATGGATTTAAGAAACACCAGTCAACTGTGACAAATTTAGTTACATACACCTATGAGATTTCTAGATTCATGGATCGCGGATTACAAGCTGATAACACGAATTATAGTAAAGCACTCGACACAGTTAGCCAATCACATCTACTGAATAAACTGAGGCTACTACGCTATAATTGACTTTTTAGCTATTGTGTGGGATACGTTACGATAAATAAATACGTCTGATACATTATTGAAACAAAATAAAAACAAAATTAATCACTATAAAAATTTGTTTTATTAGCGCAAAGCTTTTCTACAATCATTTTTGCATAGGCTTCATAATAACGCGATTGTCGAAAATCTTTGAGTTAATAATAAAAAAAAATTATAGTGAAGAATTTCGCTTTAATAAATCATTAAATCACTACTCTCCGATACATCAACATTAATCTGATTCACGTTGCGATTGTTGTATCTTCCTCCTTTTCCGAGTGATCACATCTTAAAATTAATTGAATAAACCGACATTTTTCGGCCGACTTACCTGACATTCGTAGCTACCGTTATCCCTTCGTTGAACGTATTTTATTTGTAAAGTCCAGTCGTCTGAGCCTTCCGCGTGCAATACTTGAAATCGTTCGTCGTTCGTATACGTTAGTAAACCGGACGTAAGGATGTGCCAATCTCGTCTCCTGACCCACGATATCTATTAATAAACGAGAAAACAGATAAAATGTATTTTATCATTTTCTTTTAATCCACCATCTGACGAAGAAATATTGGATGGTCTTTCCCATCGAACTAAAAAGAGATCAAACCGATATTGATTAACCAGATCCCGATTATGTCGAAAATTAAATTTTTAACCCAAACATTTTATATGAATTAAAAAAAAAAATATTTAAACACTCTGATCAGAATTGGTTTAGGTGCTAGTAAGTTATACTTGAGGAACATCTGAGTTAAAATAGCATATGACGCCTTGGCTTTATATTTTTTTTTTCTGATATTTAACCTTTTCGTTTTTTTTTTGTTTTTTTTTTTTTTGTTAATACGATGCCCTTGCAATGTACTCACTAACTCATATTTGTATAAACTCGGACAACTTCTACAGAAATATCGTTGTGTCCAGAAATAGATGTAAATTCTCAGGATGAAGAAAGGATAATACATTATACAGAGGACCGTTACGAGACGCGCCGCGAAGTAATTTAGGGTACAGTTTTTAAAAAATACATTCGGAGAACACGTGATCACGTGCAGCGTGTAAAGAGTAGTGAGGAGTTTCTCTTGCATAAGGAACAGGCGGTCCGGCAACAAGTAATGCCCACTTTTCGGTTAAAATGTTGCTATATTATAAACTCTACATCTTTGTAATAATCTACCTATTTCTCAGCAAAATTAATAAAGTAAAATAAAATGGATTATTTTCAACACAAATTAATAAAATATATATATATATATAATAACATTAGCGGGAAATTTGGGTCATGAAATTGTATGTAAATCGCATTAATCATATGACGTAATATTCGCAATCAATTTCAAGTTTCCATGGTGATGATCCATTTACGTGCAGTATACTGCTACGAGGCCAGTGCGGAAACTATACTTGTTGATACAGGCCGGTTTCTCATAGGAACGCTACTGTTGGACCGGCTGCATTTGGCTGCAAAAATCGTTGTAATGCTGATGGAACATTATATCGAATACGTTCAGCTTTGTACTTTTGGTAGTGTAGCAGAAGGTGTTCTATTGCCAACTTAAGATTGCTGCAGGAACAAATCGATGGAGATTCTCTTCTGATCAAGTGACTACGAGAGAGGGGCGTATGTCGTAGTAATATACGACGAATGACTATTTCTTCATGTCGGGTCAACGAAGGGGGAGATCGCCATAAATTAGTATCAGGTTTGAATGAGCGTAACTTGTTTGTAATAGGTGCTGATAATTACAATATATTCCATTTCGCGCGAAGTTGTTCGTTTATTATGCTGCGAATATCTTTTGGATCTATCGGAAGATCGGGAGCAGGCGGCATATAAGCCGCCTCTTTAGCTGCTGTGTCTGCTAGATCGTTTCCAGCATTACTAGTGTGTCTTGGAACCCATATAAATAATGGTTGAAGGGAAAGACCGGTAGATAGGATGCCGATTATTTCCTTGGACACTGGATGCTGATTTTTGCGCTTATAATTACTGATGCTAGTGATGAAAATAAAAACATAGATAATACGCAGACAAAGAAAGATATAAGAGAAAACAAATCACTGGAGGATACAGGACCAACAACAACAACCATAAAATAATTTGAAAAAGCTCTTAAAGAAGGTAAGATAAGAAAAGCTTCTGGTTATCGCGGTGTCAGCGGCGAACTAATAAAATTCTTAGATGAAGGCATAAAGAGAAATGACTTAATCAATGAAATATATGAAAAAGGATAAACGCTGTATGATTTTATTATCAGTATGATAGTAATGATTTTAAAAATATAAAGAACGAGGAAATGTGAAGAACATAAGCCTAATTGGACACGCGTCTAAGATACTAAGACAGATTATACTAGATAGAATTAAAAATAAACTTGAACAAGAGTTAAGTGAAGACCAATATGAATTTAGGAGGGATAGAGGAACTAGAAATGTGATACTTCTGGAAAAAGCGTTTGATAAATGCGACTGGAATCTGCTTAATTAAATACTGGAAACGATAAATATAGATAATAGAGACAGAATAATGATAAAAAACAATCAAAAAATAATAATACAAATAGAAGTGGAAACTGAAGCAACAATAAGGGAATGAGTCAGACAAGGATGTTCATGCTGCTCAACTTATATAAAGAACAAGCGATTAAAGAATCGAAATAAAAATGCGATAATGTAATCGCAGTGAGTGACATCAAAATAAGCATATGGCATATTTCGGTTTGCAGACGACATTGATGGCAGGACGTGAAAAATAATTAAAATCTTTCCTACGTCAGATGGACCGGATATTTCAGAAGAGTAATATAAAAATAAGTAAAAAGGAACCAACTGCAATCGTATGTTACAAAACAGAAGACAGAAAATAAATAGACATAAAAATAGACGGACAACAAATAAAGTATCATATATATTTTTGAGAGCAGCACATGCACTCAGCAAGTGCTGCTGGATTCCAAAGAAATCAGCGTGTGGGATTTTTACTCACTAAACACCCCTCTGTTGAAAAAAAGAGAAAAATATACATGTAAATATAGAGGTCCATGAACAAATGCAAAAATCTCCTCATTATAATAACATAATATGTGATGAAAAAGGGATGAAAAATACATTATTTCACCAAGAAAGCATATAACGAGTTTGTGATTTATAAAATATTACATTAAATTGTAATAAATCTGGATATAAACTTACATCATAGTATAAATAATAAATTACTGTATACGCTTGTGACTTGCAAACTTACATAGAGGAATAACTGTTATTAAAAGAAAAGAATATAACTTAAAAAAAAAGAAAAAATAAAAACAACTTGTTAATAATTACACCACAACATAACTATATGAATAAACTGTTTTTATAAAACAAAGTACCATCTTAATAAATGAGTATACATGTAATCATTAACCAGTAAGAGTTATGCCATTATCTACAAAAACAATACCTAGTAAAAGACTTAGTAAAGCAGCTGACCATGCTAGACTCAATATTATTGATATTGGGATAACGTTTGAATTAAGTTGAAATGAAAACAATGAACAAGATATTTCTTAAACTTTACGTAATTTAAATTTTAATCGCGTAATTTCTTCTGAATGCTCTAAAAAGGTTTTATGAAACTTATAAAGTGGAAAGCATTTTGATTCCTGGACCCCAAACTTAATACGAATAACAGCAAAGGCAGGACACTGAAACAATGTATGTCTAATATCATCATCAACTGATGAACATAGAGAACATGATGGAATGTTGGCAAGCTTAAACCTATATAAATATGATCCAAGTTTACCGTGCCAAGTTAATAATTGCACATTATAAAAATCGATATTAAAATTTTATATTTTCAGTCTCAATGAGACATCTGGCAGGAACACCTGTTGTTCATTAACATAATTCAACACCTTCCTATTAACATAAATTGCAGCCCCATAACCATAGATGGACCACACAATGCTTTTATATAGGTTTAATCTTTCCTTAAAAGAAAGTCCCCAAGAGTTATTTTGAATTCGAAGTAATTTATTGTAAATAATAGTACATTTAGCTGAAATATTTTTAACATGCGGCAGGAAGGTTAATTTTTCGTATATTTTAATTCCTTAGTGTGTTCAATTGTGGAAGAAGATAATAATTCTAGAGTTTTCACCTGTACAACCAAAGAAGGATTACCGAAGACAGAGAATTTATATTTGTTGGAGAGAAAGTTAAACCTAGGTCTGATATTATAGATTCTAAGTATTTGGATACATATGGTAAACTTAAAAAGATCTGAATCTTTGTAGATTTAAAAATAAGACAAAGATCATCCGCATAAGACATAAGATGACAATCCATATTGCAAGCGGCAGAAAAAGCATCAATTTTATGATGAATTAGAGAGTACAATACGTTCCAAAGAGCGGGACACATCACAGAGCCCTGGGGAACACCACACATAAGATTTTTGTAGACTGTAGAAGCTCCAATGGTAAGAGAAGCAGTCCTCTGATAGAAATAATCAATAACTGTATTGAGAATGTATGGATTAATTTTACTACTTTTTAATACTTCTATAATGGCAGACCACCTACAATTATCAAAAGCACCCTTGATATCATAGGAGGCAAATACCATAGGACAATTATTTTTAAGTCCATCTTTAATCAAAGTAACCAAATGGGAAACTGCATGCTCAGAAGAACAACCAGATCTAAAACCATATTGATTAATATGCAAGATATTTTTTGTTTCAATTTCCCCAATCAAAAGTATATTAATAACTTTTCCAAATACCTTCCCAATGCCATTTAGTAGAGAGATAGGACGATAAGCTGATAGTTCAGACAAATCTTTATTATGTTTTTATACTAGTTTTATGGTAGCTGATTTCCAGCATTTTGGAAATGTATTCAACAATAAGCATTTATTGAACATAGTGATCAGTAGATTTGGAAAATAAGACGCTTAACTACTTTATTAGTAATTCTATCTTCCCCAGGTGATTTCCTATTAGTTAAATTCTTAACTAATTTAACAATAAGCAAATTATCGATAACAGGAGTTGAAGCACCATTAGTAGATACTGGTGTAAGAGGAATATCAGCTTTCCGCGGGAATAAATAATGTAATAGAGCATAAACTTTATCCTGATTAGTTTTTAAATATTCATGGGATAAGGTCAGGCATGGGTAAACTAATCGGATTCTTAAGAACCATCTTATATGGTCTACCTCATGCTGAGCTTTGAGATACAATATCTTTCCACTGTTGTAACCTGGCTTTAGCAACTTCAAGTTTATGAAACACCTATTAAGTTCTTTTAATGTATTTTGCAAAATAAATAAACGGAAAGGGTCTTTACACCTCCATTTCTTTTTACAAACAATATTAATTTTATTATGCAGAAATTCTAATTCCCTATTCCACCAATCCACTTGAGGAATCAATATAGGAAATTGACTTTGTTTAATTGATCTGAAAGATATTTGTTAAATTTATTAATCAACTTATCTAATTCTACACCATAACTACACTGTAGTACATTATTAATGAATATTTAGAATTAATTTTAGAAACAAATATCTCTGTATCTATCCTCAGGCACTGCTTAGGAGGGTAACGAGCTACATTAATAGCAATAGATAAATAAAAAGTTTTGTGAAATGCAAGAGCAAAAGGTTTCATCACCAATAATACTTCACTAGCAATATCTGAAGATATTAGTAAGTAGTCGATTATACTACTACCATTATAATTAATAAAAGTGGATAATCTATTATTCGCAATGATAAAATTATTACTACCAACAATATCAAGTAACTGGAAGGAGTCCCTTGAATCCCTCACAGAAGGTTCCATAGAAGATAACCTAATGTTAAAATCATCCACAATTACAATACTGAAATTAGGAAAATTCTTTAATGCAGAATCGATTAATGCTATATCAAGAATTTTTAATCCACATATACACGCATATACACCAAAATTCTCAATCATATCACATTTACATACACATCCTCTCTCTCACTTACTCTCACACACTCCTGGAGTTTTTCCTTTTTTTACAATTTACATCAGGTAGTAGTAGAAGGCGTTGTTATAGTTACTCCTTTTATATCCCGCATCTCCTATTACATATACATTCTTTATTTCTTTTTTTCTTAGTTATTGGTCATTATAATAATTATTATAATTATTATCATTATTATTATTTATAAACGTTATTTATTATACTTTTTATATTCTCTTCATGTTGCATCCAACGTTTCAGTCCTTCCTTCAGTTTGCCTAATCTTTTTTCTTCTATTATGCTTTCCGGTATCGTGTTTAGCAATTTTGTAATTATATATTTATCCAGTTGTTCACCATATTTTGTTCTCACCACAGTCAATCTATATTTCTGAGTCTTCCTTAGTTCATATTTTGTACAAGTATTTTCTTCCAGTTTTACATTATTTTTTTTTACTAAATAATCCCAGGCCTTTATAAACAAATAAAGACCAGTTACATGCAATAATTGTGTTCTTGTAAGAGTTCATTCAATTTATTCCCCTCAGTTTTACTTCTGCGTTTACCTATTAATTCCAAGCTTCTTCTTTGTAGTCGATTTAATTTTTCTATATAAGATTTCGATGCTAATCCCCAAGCTTGTATCCCATATCTTAATCTGGAGTCTATTAGTGAAAAATATACCATTCTCATTGCTTCCTGACTTACATAATTTCTTAGTGTGTAAAGTGTTGGTATTACTGATCGTAGTCTCTTTTCTTTATTTTCTATCTGTATATTCCATGTCAGATGATTGTCAATTATTATTCCTAAGTATCTGTGCTCACTTACCAATTCTATTCTATTACAACCTTTATTTATGCATTCCATGTTCCCAATCATATAATGAGCACATTCATTTGTATGCATCATTATTTTTGGCTTATAAAGTTCTAAATCCCCCATTGGTTTTAGCAACATACATTTCGTTTTTCGAGTACTAACTATAAGATTATGGTCATGTGCCCATTTACTTATTTCTATCAGATCTCGATTCATATTGATAATAACAGCAATACGATTATTAATATAAGCATAAAAATTATTATGAACAGATAGAATCGAAACCTATTAGCATCGAAAAATATCCAAATGGAAACGAAGGAAACATATATTAAAGTATTCAAATGGGGTATACTGATGTATAGGTCGGGAACATATCTGGTGTTGAACGAGAATTGAAAGGGTATCATGGAGGGAAATTATAAGAAATTAACGAATATTAGAATGAATGAGAAAAGAAGTATAACGAGAACACTGAAAACGAGGAGATTTAAATGGATTAGACACATATATAGAGAAACAATGAATAGCTAGTACAAATAATAGAAGGAACTATAGAAGAGAAAAGAATGACCGAAGCAGAAATATACAAAACAAATACAAGGAGATGCCAACTCATAGAACTATGGAAGTATGAAGAAAATGGCCCTATCCAGAAACTTTTAATCTTTGTTCTTCAGCAGTGAATATTCGTGGCGTAGAACTTCATAACGAGTATAAAAATTTCGCTGATCGATTAGGAGTGGAAAATTTTAAACCTAATGATGGATAGCTCTGCAATTTCAGAAATCTTTATAAACTGACTAATCACATAACTCACGCTGAAACTGCTAGTGTCCTAAAGAATCAGATCGAGCCGTTTAAAGCAAAATTGAACAAAATAATAACAGAAAAATCATAATTTCAATACAACGAACTTTTGCTACAACAGACAGCATCTCCCCAACAATTAGTCCGTTTTATCGAGTACTGACAATGTATATATAATATAATATATATATATCTTCTTTTTCTTATTCTCCTCAACCCGGAGGTTGGTGGATAGCATGACGGGTGAGATGTTCACGTGCTGTGGTTAGTGCTTCAATTTCCGCATACGGCCTCCTTACTTTAATGCCATCCATAAACCGTAGTGACGTATAATATGTCCTATTACCGTATCCCTTCTTCTTTGTATCGTTATTAAAATTTCAAGTTTTTCATTTACTCTGCGCCATACCGCGCAGTTGGATATTTTATAGGTCCATTTTATTTTTAACATGCCCCCCACTCCATATTTCGAGCGCTTCTAATTTACATTTGTCCTACTTCAGCAATGATTTCCCATCTATAAAGGGCGATACTCCAAATGAAACTCTTCATAAAATGTTTTCTAATATCCAAACATACATTTCTGAACGAGAGGAGGCCTAGTTTTTTGCTGAAAGCATTCTTTGCTTGGGATATTCTTCTCCTTATTTCATGTTCCGTTCTAACATTATTTGTTATTAGGCTGCCCAGATATTCAAATTGCTTCTCTTGCTGTAACCTTTTACCATTTACTAATATTTTCGTCTGTTCATCTTCTTTTTTATCGCATCTTAAAATTTTGGTTTTAGTTTCATTAATATTCATTCTGCATTTGTTGTTTGTTGTTTAAAAGTTACTTCTCAAATTTTCTTTCGCTGTCCGCAATTACTGCTATATCATCCGCGTATCTAATCGTATTATATCTAACTCCGTTTATTTGTATTCCTCCGTCATCAATTGCTGAAAAGCATTTCATCGCCTTTTCTGCATAAAGGTTAAACAGCACGAGGCAAACAGCCCTGTCCAACTCATTTTTTAACTTTCGCGCTGGTTTTTTCATTTATTACGATTTGTTGATTTTTATACAACTGAAAAAGTATTCTTCTACCTCTGAAATCGATATTTATTTCCTTTAGGCATTGAAACATAGTGTCCAAATCAACGTTGTCAAAACCCTTTTCGACGACGTCAATGAAGGCTATATATATATATATGGTTCTATTCACTTCCAGCATTTTTTCTATTAACAGCCTATGTGACAAAATAGCTTCTCTTGTGCCTCTCTATCTTCTACATCTAAATTGGTCTTCTGATAGGTTTTCTTCTATTTTTCTTTGTATTCGTTTATATATTATCGGTTAGGATTTTTTTAGTATGAGATAAAACTAATAATAATTATAGTTATGATTATAATAAACATATATTATTATATTCCAATTACATTTCCAGTATTTTGCGGAGAGCATCTTCTGTTTTTAATTGGGCTGGACATATAATTCGAATGGACACAAGCAGAAGGGCCAAGAAATGTACTGAATGGTTACCAATCAATAGAAAAATATTGAAACAAAGACCAAAAATGAGATGGAGGGACGATATTGTCGAATACGCAAATGCAGTCTGGATGCGTGGATGGACTGGAAACAGCTAACAGAAAAATATGTAAACGTTCAATAAATTGGAAGAGGCCAATGCTTGTTCACGGGCTTAATTTCCCTAATACGGTTGAACATATTAATATTAGTTTAGCACTAAGAAAAGCTATATATTATAATATTAGTTTAGTATTAAGAAAAGTTATACATATTAGTATTAGTTTAGCACTAAGAAAGTTATACATAACTAGTTTAGCGTTAAGAAAATAATATTTGTAAATTTTAATTTAAAATAGGAAATACAGGCTATTGTAATTGTAATATTATTTGTAATATTATTATATAATATTGTACATAATTCTAATTATTACTTTTATTATTATAAAAATATATTATTACGTGTTAATTGGTCGATCAACAAAAATCAGTCGAATTCATCAAATTCGTACTATTCCACTCGTTTTTCGTTTAGTTGCTTCTCGATAGTTCGTCGCTCTCCTATATCTTCCATAACTCCATCTATAAATCTGACTTTCTTATAATTCTGTTAGTAACTCGTTCGCCTTAATAAACAATCGATCTATTTCTATCTTCATTGGAAGACAGTTTTAAAAACGTACTTTTTTTATTAACCTAATTATTAATTTCTTATTTCAGTTCGTTTTCTTCTCCAAACCGAGCTTTCGAAACACTTCAGCTTTGCCCTGTATCTACTTTCCGTCCTGTACAAATTTCACCGCCCTAAAGAGACAAAACTATATATTATATAGAGTCATAGATACGTACATAAATATATATATATAGAGACGTAAAGCGAACGTATGTGCGTATATTTTTAATCAACGGGACAAAAATGGGAGTTCAAATCGCTAAATTTTAAAAGAAAAATCACAAAACTTTTCAGCTGTTAAACCACATCATCAAGTGAAATATATAATAAAAAGGTATAGAATTTATAAAAAATATAAAATGTAAAAAAACACTAATCTACATATGCAAATTTTTGCCAAGTAATTTTACACACGGAGAACGTTATAAAAAAAAAGAAACTTAATAGAAAAAAATATAATAAAAGAAAGTTTATTAAATTCAAATAATTTTTATACGGTACAGTTGTTTTTATTTAATTCTATTTTATCGGCTATTCGTGTTATTGTTTACGTATTAATTGATTTTTTTGTGCTGTTTACCACACATTCGCTATCGGATTATTTTGATAAATGCTGTTTTCCGCTTTGTATAAATTTGTGTAAATTGTATACTTAAATTAGTATATATATTTTTAAACATTTTACGATTTTTCATTATAAATTGTATATATATTTAAATTTTATTTTTTATGGATCTTAACAGCCGAAAAGCTTTGTGATTTTTTTCATTTAAAAAAGTTCAATGGTTTTAGCTCCTTTTTTCTTGTACTTAATGTATAGGGTATTCGATATTTTCAAGAATAGAAACTTCCGTTATTACTATATATATATATATATATATATATATATATATATATATATATATATATATATATATATATATATATATATATATATATATATATACATATATATATATATATATATATATAAATTTACACGCTATTTTCGAATAGACTGAAATAAGAATGAGAATGAGTTCGTTTTTGTCACCTAGTTGTTCAATATCCGTCGAATTTCTCTTTACCCGTGAGAACGACGTGGATATCGAAAATTAAAGGATGTAAATAATTTATTACGGTATTCAATCTAATTCGAAAATATTCGCTCCTTTAAAGGACTTTCAACCATCGGCAATTTTAAATCTAACGTCGCGACAATCGGCTCGAATTTTCAGAAATTCAATTCATATAATCCATAGCGGGGTCGTTGGTAGGTCTGTCCGATGAAATCGATTCCATTAGCCGTAGTGGAAATTTCTAACGGATTAAAATAAAAGCGGTTGTTCCTATTATGCTAATTTCCGATTTCTTCGATTTATAAATAAACACTTAGATCGAATACGAATTAAGGCCGACGATTGGTCAAAGAGAACTTTCAGCTAAAATAAAAAATCCAAAAACGAAAAGTAACACAACTGTTACTATTAAAAGCTCTATTATAAAACTGCGTCCTCTCCGTGGTCCGGAATCGAGTTAGTATACTACTAAATCAACTTGATTAACGAATCTCTAAGTAGAAAGTTCGTCAAATGCTCCGAGCCTTTTTAAGTAGTTACATGCGGTTCCGTTAAAAAAAAAACATTCGCTAGCGCTTTTAAAAGTTCGTCTTCACCACCCGGTCTTATTTCTTTAAGATTTTCGTCTAAAGCTTTTTCTTTTACTTCGTTCGTTTGTTCCTTTCTCAAAACGAGCTAATTACAGCGGCTCCATTAGATTTTATATTTGAAACAACTGAAAAACGATTTATTTTTTTTCCTTTTTCATTTGAAAAGGTTTTTTTAAAAGAAAAATAATAATGATGATGATAATAATAATATAAACATCGATGATAATGATAATAATAACGATAACAATATAAAGAAAAAAAAGTAGTTAAAAATCACTAAAAAATTCTTTTCCCATATGAACAAGCATAAAACTTTTCACCTCTTAAGTCATTATCGAGTGAATATAAAATGAATTATGCCAGTTTAGATGAAGTACCATAAAGTTATGAAGAAGCCATGAACTTTAAGGAATGGGAAAAGTGGAATAGGGATATGCTTGAAGAATGGGAGTCGATAGATAAAAATAGGGTATGGAACTTAGACAGGAGAAAAGAGGGAGATAAGGTAATTGAAAGGATGTGGGTAATTTCGATTAAAATCAAACGTTGTAAGAACTAGAGATATAGGATAAGCTTGGTTGCTCAAGAGCATAATACTTCGAATAATGCTCCTTAGGAATAAATATATAATTTCGTCAATTAGATTTTAGAATGGCATTTCTTAAAGTTTTGATAAAGGAGAAACATGCACCGGGTTTTGATAAGGGTAAATATCGTGTATGTAAGTTGAACGAGGCAATTTATGGTCTGCGGAGACATGGAGCGAGACGTTACTTGAAATGTTGTCAAAATTAGATTTTATCTCACACAGAAGCGGATCCGTTTATATGTACGAACTAGAAATGGTAAGTGTATTTATCTTCTAGTGTATGCTGATGAGATTTTGTTAGTACCTGACGATTAGAAATGAATTATTATTGGGTAATCGTTTTAAAATGATAGATGTAGGTACTGCCAGTAAATTTGTTGGTATTAATATTGTATGCGATAGATCGACGATGAAATTACATCAAATCGATTTCATTGAAAATTTATTGAACGGTTATCGTATATTGGAATGTAGACCTATTGCTAAATGGAGGCGACTTGTAATCGAACGAGTGTGCGAATTATGTGAATAAACCTTACTGACGGAAAACAAAACCGCTGCTTCGTGGTGAGGATTTTTATACAAAACGTAGAGCAGTAAACCCCGACAAAAAACATGCGGAAAGCCATGGAAAATTAGCGTGTTTTTTTTTTTAGAAATAGGAAATCGAATCAGTTAAGGAATTGTTCTCTGTTGGCGCCCGCGAGACATAAAAGAGATCGTAATTTAAAGAACAATACAAGCAGATCGAAGGTTAAAAATGTGCAGCAAAATCGAAGTAAATCAGCGCTATTTAATGTTGATTGAAAAGTACGTATCGGAGACGTGGACGAGAGAAAGCATTAAAGGGCTAAACGCATTCGAAGAGCATTACTGCGAATGTAGCGAATATCGTGGGCGGCGAAAATCACGAATACAGAAATATTTCGGAAAAGTGGAATTAAGAAAATGACGCTGATAGTAGAGTGAGCACTGAAAGAATGTATGATGTGCACGGGAACAAGGAAGGAGGAATATTCTTGTTCGCGATGCAAGGCAACATTTAAGGAAAACCGTCGGTAGGACGAACAAAAATGGAAATTATAGGCAACAGTACGAAGTAGTAGACGCGGACAAATGATTTGATTTGATTCAAAGTGGTCGTGTGCCAAAAAAGATTATGATTTTATATATATATATAAATTTCAATCTGGCTGATGCGGTCAATAAGCAACTGAGATGTGAGTTATGACAGGATGGGAGATGTCAAACAAATGACACTCCGAACTTACCTCTCCAGTCATTCAAACCGGTGGGTAAGATCTAGAGGTGTGCAATAGTTTAATCTGCAATGTTCATTGATATGATCTAATAAATCTATCGCCAGCTGGTTAGGGTGACGCTCTAACCTGTCCAAAAGACCTTTACTGCTATCTACCCATTATGATGACGACGATGATATAATAGATCTACTAATTCTATACCATACAGAACGGACGAATCGGATAATCGATTTCAACATCTAAACTATTAGCTCTTTTTCAGGTCTGAATTTAAACCTTTTTTTTTTTTATTATATAATCGGAATAGTATTTATCGGTTATATTACAAACGTGAATATAATTATATAAGGATTGGATTTATATATAGCTTACGCGATAGCTTCTAATGGTTACTTATTTTTTTTTTTTTGTAATTTTACAAATAATGTCCATACTTATATATACTTTACACTCCGCTCAGTCTGTTTGTCCCGTTAATTCGTAAAGACCAGGTGTTATTCGAAATTCTCGTTCAACTTTTGTAAGGTTTATAATTTCTAGGTTTTAAGGTTCTTTCCCCGGTTACTAACCGTTATAGATTTTCCCGTTTTATTCGGTGTTCCGAACTCCAAACCGTTATTATATGCTCCACCCCTTTTGAAAATACGACCGGACTTAATATTCTCATCGTTAAACGGATTCAGAGAGAACCCAACTTTGAGAAAAAAACGAAGAGATGTATAACGGCCGACTAAGACATCGCCTTGGACCTTCCTGTTAGTTTTCAAGGAGTCAATTTTCTTTACACGAGAACGAAACTTTCGTTACGGTCGACTACTGTGTGTCGTGTTAGGCCGTTATTTCCTAGTGGATTTTCATGACCTCAGGTAATTCGTACGTTCGTGATGAATAATAATAAGAATAATAGTAATTGGTAGTGGCGACGATAAAATAACAATCAAAGTTGAAGGATGAAGAATTTAAAGATGCTACTTACGTCTTGTACATATATATATATATATATATATATATATATATATATACAAAAGTATATAAGTAAACCTTCTTCAGGTATTCGAAACTCGTTTCCGTAATCGGAATATAGGGCCATATATATATATATATATATATATATATATATCGTTTTTCTCTTCCTATTTGCCGTTTTACGCGAAACATAAATTTTCCATTAGCCCGGAAAAGTCATTCAACTTTGTAGACGTGATACACCCGTGACGCTAGATAGATTTAGCGTCGTTACTTACCGCTAATATTTATCGTGTTCGCCTTTGAAATCTATCTTAAAATCGACGCCTCGAAATCGGTTCGGTTGTCGCTTGTATTGAAAATAATAGTTTCGCGGAACTTTACGTAGGTTTTCCGTCTGTTTAACGGACAATAGTTACGTAATGGAATAATTTTCCGCAGTCATCGGAATTAAACAAACAAAAGTCCCGTAACCTTTTGCTAAATTCGTCGTTAGAAATATTCCTCGGACTCCTACAAAATTTATTCGGCACTTGAAAGACTTTTTGTTTCTTTCTTTGAATCGTCCTTACTGTCTATACGGAAGCGATCGAGAATAGTTGCGGGATCGTATTTCGATGTTAGCGGAAGTTGAGTAAATAACTAGTCGAAATGTCGCGAAGTTTATCCAGTAATGTATTTCAGCAACTATGTACATATCATCGTAAATTTGGCGGTCGTAGGACTAATTTTATTCCACGGTATGTAACTTCCAGTTCAACTAATTTTCTGCAGCTGTTTTAATTTTTCAGTATTGATTCGTGCTTGTATCGTGTAACATTAAGAAACACTTTCACGGTATACCCCGATTTCTTCTCCCTGGAATCTGTCCTATTACATCGCGTAACAAACCACCGTGTCGGAATATATGCCCCATCCGGGTTATTATCGAATTATAAATAAGGTCTGTTTTTCTTTAATTCGTAGAACTTCTTCATTCGTATCTTTTTCAGTCCAAATTATTCTTTCTATCCTGCCCCAACACCACATTTCAAAATTCTGCAATTTTTTAACATTTCTATGTTTCGTTTTTCTTGCTCGACTAGCTTAGCTAATCCAATTACCAACTTTATTTTTATATCGCAATATAAGTCTATTTGATCGAGATACTTGTTGAATTTTCAGACCGTTAATTTCCAGTTGAAAAACGATTGAAATGTTTTTGTCTAACATCATGATTGTAGATTTCTAACCTAAACTATTTTCCTGTATCATTCAAGGTGTGTATTCCATTTTTTGTAGTGCTTTGTGAAATTCGGCAATTATAGCCTGATCGTCTGCAAATAATATCGTTTGAAGTCTTTTTTTCCCCTAAGCGAATTCCATACGTTAATTTAAGCACTTAGCGTATGCGTTAAAAAGGAATGGATACAGCGACTAACCTTGGACTACTTTAGTCTTTTTTTTTTTTTTGCTGGGGGTTTAGATATATCCTCGTCTAATAACCGCTGTTTGGCGTATACATAAATTATATATCAGGTTTATATGCGTTTTGATAAGGAGTGGATAATATATATATATATATATATATATATATATATATGTATATAAATTGAAATGAACAATAAAATAATACAATTAAATTAAAAGTGTGATAAAAATATCCATATCACGAACATACGCGATAAAAACGTACGCTGAACATAATGGGAAGAGTTATTTAATTACCTCGCTGGAGAATTTAAATTACCGACCTATGAGGATAGTAAACAATAAAAATGGTGTGAAACAATAACTGACCCTATGGCTATTGTCGAAATATGGAGAAATAGTTGTACAAAATTTATACTTCGCTGAGAAAATAAATTAACGTGAATCGAGATAGCTACAGAAATATAAAAAGGACCGTACATTATAAGATCAGCGGTATCAGCGGTAAATAGGTTAAAAAAAGCAGGGAAAAGTGGAATCGATGATGACGTATTGGCAGAAGCGATAAAAGAACTTCAAGGTTATCGAGGTAATTTAATACGTGCTATAATTTTAACAGCTTTACTAACTGCGGAGTCGATCCAGATTCTAGCCGTTTGAATAGAATCTTGGATCGACTCCGCAGTTACTAAAGCTGTTAAAATTCGAATGGTGAACTCTCTTGTTTTCTCGGTGTTCCTATATGGCTCAGAGACCTGGTCAATAAGCAGTGCCGACAGAAAACATATAGACGCACTAGAAATGTTGTGTTGGAGACGAATGCTGCGTGTCTCATGGACCGTTAGGAGAACCAATGCTTCCATTTTGGACGACATTGGTAACCCGAAAAGATTAAAATCAATCATTCTCAGCAGAATACTACGATTTTTTGGTCACGTAGTTAGAGCCGAAAATATAGGGAAGCTGTTCGTTCAAGGTGTAGTGGCTGGTAGAAGAGAGACCCCTGCATAGGGTGACACGATTCACTGATGATATGTAATGAAGTATGGAGTACGGGAAAACCACAGATTCGTGCAAATTAACTATCCGCTGTTCAAAAAAAAAAAAAAAGGCTCACCCGTGAACTGTGAAAACTATAGAACTATTGTAGCATTAATTCGCATCAGCAAAGTTATCCTAACTATTATAAACGAGAGATTTAAAGCTTATATAATATTTAAAAGAATAAGAGGGATTCTTGCCTGGCCGAGGAACAAGACAAAGTGTCAAGAAAAAGCGCGAAAGTATCTCGACGAATTAATAACAATCGGAGGTCACTAATTCGCGGTAGGCTGTTGATACAGTACTATTAGCCTATTCTGAAGAAGATCATCAAACCGTTATAATTTATAGTCGTGAATGAAAATTACGATCTTAAGTTAAATAAATCAAAAACAGAGATTGTCGACAGAGCTGGAAATAATAATCGATCAGAAACTGCAGAAATTTGAGGTTATAAAGTAGTAGTACAATTCAGCTACATTCGGTGCGATATTAACAAATGCAGTCGGATGCGAGGAACATAGACGTCTCGCGGCAATTAATTTTTTTCTCAACACGTAGTGAACATTTATAAATGTTAAATTTGACCAAAACCGTATTATTTTAATTCCTCTGATCGAGGGACATGTTAGACGTAGATTACAATTTCCCTTCCAATACCAACGATTGTTTCATTATACATTTTCTAAGTTAAGTTACCTGAACGGGATCGAGTTATTTATGTCAATTTTGAATAAGTAAATTCAGGCCCTGCGAATTTTGCATATAAAAGACTTTAAAATCGTTCGTAAGCTACGGAAGTGTAGTTCATGTAAACGAAATCATAATATGCAAATATAAAGAGCTGAAAAATTGGATGAAAACTTTAGTTTTTTTTACTAATATTTAACTGGAAAAAGAAAAACTCAAATATTCCCTTTAGTTAGCTTCTGTTCAGATACTTTGAAGATAAAAAGGCCTTTTAGATCTCTGTAAAATAAAATATAAAGTTACGACTAAATGTTCACGAAGTTTGCTTTGGTACCGAATACTTCTAGACATTACATTTATTCTTCGGATGAAGGCAAAGCTGTGTATATACTTCTTTATCACGTTATTACTGGCAAATAGCGGATAGGAAAGGACGTCTCATAGAAATGCATTTTCCAATGTTTCCACTTTATTCGGGTGTGTCCCACGTTTCGAAGCTATATGCCCAGATAGGTCGAATGTGTACAACAGAACTTTATTCTCTAATTGCAGACGACCTTGCTAGTAAATCGTTTTGGGTATTTATAACAGTTCTCCTTCAAAGTTAATCTTATATCTAGATGTAACACTAGGCACTTGACTTAATCCTTAACTGCTTCTTGTTGGATTGTAATTTTTAGACCCGTACTATACACAAAATGAAAGTAATACGATTCTCTGTTTGGATTTATTTTAGTACGTCGGTTTCAAAGTCATTCCTGATGAATTTAGTATGATCTCGTCATTTATTTGACGCTGCTTTTGGATCTATATGAATATTTTATTGTATCATAGGAATATATTGCAGCTGTAACGGGGAAAGATAATACGTGTATAAACTGTATAGTATATAAGGTCCTGAGACTGAGCCGTGAATCGTCGGCGTGTACTTTTTCAAAATATGAGAGTTGATTTTGTAAATAAATTTACATTAGACTAGCATTAGAAAATTAAATTATACTACAACGAGAAGACATTAAATATTTGATAATCTACCTCCACCTAGAGTTGATGAATGCGGAGGTATTAAGAAAGAGAAAGGAGTTCAAATTTTAAAAATGTGTAAGCTCTCAGGACTTAGATCAGAAATTATCTGGACCAATCGAGTCTGAAACTCACATTGATGTCGGGCTATGCCATCTGTTCGGAACTAGGCGTGCGTGCTGCATATGAAGAAATATAGAGGATTACTACGACTTCAACCCAATAAGCTGTAGTCTAACAATTTTTGTAAATTATTAGAAAATACAATCAATGATCTAGGTTTGTCGTTCTCTGCTCCCAAATGCAATTTTATTGTGTTTGGCGATCAGAGAATTGCGCAACGTGTTAAAAACTTAAAAATAATTTCTGATCAGCTCATTGCTTACACAAATAATCTTAAATATTTAGGCCTGATTCTTAACCATAAACTAACATTCATTCCGCATATTGAATACATACATAAAAAGTGTGATATACCACAAGCTTAAAAGATTACAGCCGAATGCTTTTTAAAATATGGAGAGTGATTCATTTTGTATAGGGGGCTAATTCAGTCACTTTATGCATATGGTTCTCTTGTCTATATTAATAAAAGAATTCTGTGCTCGATTAATAAGGATCAAAGGAAGTTTCTTCTTAGTATTTTATGTTTATACCGAACCTGTCCCACTTCTGCTGCTAATGTTATATCTAATATCATGCCACTGGATCTTTTTGTCATTGGCGCCTCCATCACGTCAGAATTTAGAGTTGTTAGAGACGTTGCCAGTATCAAGAATTTCCAGTTCCTTAATATTGATCCGCTTATTTGGGAATCGTTTCCTAGTGTTCCTGTCCTAAAAAAATATATTCAATCCTCGCTTATTAATATTTGGCAAGCTACGTGGGACAGTTGTCCGATTGGAAGGAAAACATTTGTGTTTTTCCCAAATGTTTTGGAGCGTTGTAAACTTAAAAATATTCATATTAATTTTTATAATGCTCAGGTGCTTTCTGACCATGGTAAGTTTGGTTCGTATGTTCCATCTTGCTTCTAGTTCAGTGTGTACCTCTAGCAGCTCCAGCGAGGACTTATTTGGTACTGCAGATGATATTGAGCATTTAATGTTTGATTGTCCCTTGTTTGATGTTCTTAGAATTAAATTTAAAATACATAGAGGACAGCCTTTTGTATTTTCTAACAGAATCATGCCAGTCTCCTGTCATACATGGAGTTGTCAATGCTAAGAATGTTTAAAAGTGGTGGGTAAATTTTTAACAATTTTTTGTCCTGTTTTTTTTTTTTAAATGTTTTATGATATTAATTCAACCGTGAATCCGCATCTTTTGTTCATGGTCATTGCCTCCATTCGCTGTATTATTAATGTTGCTACTTTTATAATATTGTATAAAATTGTTATTATTTTAATATATTTATTTTTCTTTTTTGATTGAAATTGTACATGTATATATATATATATATATATATATATATATATATATATATATATATATATATATATATATATATATATATATACTACTTTGTTTGTATTACATTAGTTTTTATATTTATATCTATATTTACACAAATTAATTTTACACGCATTCTTAATGGTTTAGGGGACTATGTTTCTCATCCCCATCCTATTTTTAAGTTACATTGCCGGGAACTATCACATACACCTTTTTATATTTTGTACTATATTGGATGTTTTCTTTTGTTTCAGGTACTCAACACTTACATACAGTTATCTATTAAGAACACTAATTCCCTGCACCTCAATAACCACAATTTATTACAACATTTAATCATAAAAAAAAAAAAAATACAGAACAAGATCTGAGAAAAATTACTAGTTTCATCCGGTAATATAATAGAGGGGAATCTTAAGTATAATTTACAAAACAGTCATTATTGACTGTTCGCAAATTTACAATAAAATGAAACAATGCTATAATAAAGGTCAATGCTTCCTTTAGTAGGTAAATTAGTGATTTAACCTACTCATCTCGATAATTTCAATTAATTTAAAACGACCTAAAGAATTCATTCGCAGGTCGTTGAGAATTTTTCAGTCCCTCACTATTTGTGGTTTGAGAAATACACTTTAGAGACAAGTAACTAGCTAGAGCAATTGTTTTCTTTTCACGTTTATTCATATTTATACATAATCAACGTATGAAATAGATTGCTGTTAATTTGTCATTACGTCGGGGTCGTTTCTGTTTCTTGTCGCTGGAGGTGGAATCGTGCCAGTCTGGATCATTTACTGCAGAAGTATTCGCACGACAACCGATTTATTACGAGAGACTTAAAATGTATTTTCGAATATTCCTCCGTTCGAGAATTTATTCGATGCGATTAATATCGCGAAGACGTCTTAATATTCGCACGTTTACGATGTTCCGTTTGCACGTTGTTTAAAAGAAAACTGTACAATCAGTGCGAATAGAACTTTTAATGGAAATACATAATTTACAAAAGATAAGATTTTTGATAATTTTTTTTTTTTAACGTACCGAAATATTCTTAAAAGAAAATGATTGCGTCCGAGAGACGAAGAAAAATATTTCCATAGGACTACTGTAGAAAAACAGTCTAACAGTAGATCCGTCCAAAATTGCTATTACTGTTATCAGCCCTAATACAAACTCCGTACTACGAGATACTCTATTTATACCTCTATATATTAGGGCGCCACTACTAGCACACTAACTATTCATTCGTCGACGTTAATACCGTAGGAAAGGAACGAGAGACTTTCATTATAGATATATCCGCCTATTTCTATCACGTGGTTCATTTCGGAGAATACCATTTATTTGAGAAACGAAAATCAATTCAATTTTCCAACATCAACGAGAAATGGTTTGTATTTTTCTAACTTGAATGAGATCGGACGACAATCATGCGTAAGTATAACGAATTTTCATCCTTAGGCGCGACTATTTTCTCGAAGTACTTTAACTATAGTTAGTTTTTTTGATAAATATATATATATATATATATATATATATATATATATATATATATATATATATATGTATAGATAGATAGATAGATAGATAGCAGTATCTGGCGAAAAATTGTACAAATGTTGTTTGACCGACAATCTATTTCTTTTTTTTTCGGTTCGTAGATCGTTACACCTAGATTAGTTTTCGCAATAGCGAAAAACTTCGATAAAATGTAAAGGTCTACTCTACTCCCCTCTTGAGGCTAGTTTTCCATTCTTAGTACATTTATAAAATTTTTGCAATACGAGGCACCAGAGCGATATTATAGAAACTCGTTCTGAATACAGATAGTAAAAAAAAAAACGAAATGTTAAGTTATTTCGTTACTTCCGTAACTGTTCCCCGGTTTTTATTTCTTACCAATTCCTGTATCCCTTATTACAACTATCCTTCATTCTTTGTGGCTTTCGGGGAGAAAACTTTATAATCCGACGTTAATACTCTTTAGGTATAGGAAATTAATGTATAATGAAAATGGGTTATTACGAAGATCGTAGATGTTATTTCGTTACTTCTGTAACTGTTAACCGGTTTTTATTTCTAACAAATTCCCGTATCCTCTATTACATCTCTGCTTCTCCCTTAGTGACTCTCGGGAGCAAAAACCCTGAATTAGAATCCGATGCTAAAACACTTTAGATATGTGAAACGTCGTGTACAATGAAAATGGGTTATTACGAAAATTGTTTATTAAAAAAAAAAAATGAGATGTTATTTCGTTAATTCCGTAACTATTCCCCGGTTTTTATTTCTTACCAATTCCGGTATCCCTTATTACAACTATCCTTCTCCGTTTATGGCTCTCGGGTAGAAAACCCGAATTACAATCCGACGTTAATACGCTTCAGATATGGGAAACGTTATGTATAATGTAAACATTACGAAAATCGTTATTAGCGTAAGTTATCGTTTAAATAGATTTTCATGTTTTTTTTGCGTTTTTAATTATTCATTTTAATTCGACTAGTCGGAGTTTGTTCGGAATAATTGTATATAGAAGAAACTGAAATACGCTGGGATTAGTTTGCCTGACAAACGGTTATTTAAAAAATTATTTGTTACAAATGGTTAATGAGTTTGAGTTAGTAATTTAATTTCACAATTCACCGGAGTATATAAGATATATAGAAAGAAAATTTTATTTCTTAAATTACGAACATAAAGTACAACAAATTTTTCTATATCGCAATTACTATACTCTGTTGTATAAAGTTTGGAAAATATATGTGAATAGATTACAAATCTCCATGGAACGGACTTGTAATAATGATGTAGACGAATACGTGTTATATGCAAGTAAGTGTGTTAATATGTATATTTTAATAATTGCATCAAAGATCTATATTAATTATATATTTAGCAAAGCAAAATAAAATCGATGTTAATCACTAAAAAATTTATTACATAAACACGAAGCTTTTCGATTATTACATAATTTTCAAGCTATTGTTAAAATTTTTTTTTAACAATAGCTTGAAAATGATGTAATAATCGAAAAGCTTCGTGTTTATGTAATAAATTTTTTAATGATTAACTTCGATTTTATTTTGTTTTGCTAAATTCATAAAATCACTACTCTCCAATACATCAACATATCTATATATATCTATATATATATATATATACTAATTTAATACTAACATATAAAACTGTAGTGTCTCCCCGCGATTTGCAAATATTTTCACTATAATCGCTGCATTGGGTCTCACACGTAAACAGAAAATCTATTTTTAAAAATTTTTGTTTGTCTCTTACGATTTAACTCGAAAACTATTAGATCAATACTAATGAACTTCATAACCTTTATTATCGGATTCGTAGCTTTGATTCACATTAATATCAGAATAGGACGAAAATTACAATAATTTAAAATTTTTAAAAAGCAGGAGACAGCGATATCTCTGTCAGATCGTTTAAAATTTAACACGCTTTTCCGGTTCAAGTGTACACTTCACTACCAATACACGCAATTCAAACCACATTTTAGGGGTGTAGCTGTAATAACCGACGGATATATATATATTGCTAAAAGAACGAGACAGCGATATTGTATATATTAAAAAAAAATCGGACTGGTTCTCCTCTATTATCTAAGTCCTACATTCCTCATTTGGAATCTTATCAACCCACGAAATTTCTAAGTCTGCATTTCTGTAAATCTCTGTCGTCTAAATTTCGTGTTTTACTGCTCGTGCGTAGTATACGACTTAGTACGTTTTCGGTAATCCTGTAGATTATGATTATTATTACAATATAATAATCGGACTTGGGTATATTATGTGTGTTTTTTAAACTCCTCTTTAGCAATTGCAATTCTGCGCCGGATCTTTTCGTTACAATATAATACATTTTTCTCGTTATTATATTTACTAAATATTTGAAGCAGTCTACTTGTTCCGTATTTTTTTCACCATTTCTTCTGGCGTTTTGCTGGCGCGTACGTGGGCTTTGTTTTTTCAACATTCATTAGGTTCTCGAAGACTTAATAAATATAACTATAGTTCGTTCTATAACGTATTCGTTAAAATGTTTCGCATACCGCTAACGATACAATTCTCACGCGAAGAAGGAAATTTCAACACCGAAAGAAACGTATTGAGGGTAATTTTTTGTGCGCATCGCGCGCACGCACACACATATATATACGAGTGTAAATCTGCGTATATACGATTTTTTCGAAATGGCATCCCCCGTGTAGACCTTAAAAGTCGACCAATTTTCCAGATTTTTCTTTATTTCAAGTGCTGAAGTAACATCGTAGGATAATACGCGACGCTAGTAACAGTTTTAGGTCATTTGCGGCAGTCCGATTTCCCGGGCAGTGAAAATTATCGTCAGTCCATATTTATCTCTTTTTCTAGTGTTTTTCTAGTGTTTTTCTTTTTCTTTTTTTTTTTGGGTTTCCGGGAAATTAGGCGCAGCGAAATCTAAAATATAGGCTCGTGTGAAGTTTAATAAAGAGTTTTTGCTTTACGCGTGATTTAATAAAGACCGTCGTTAAATACCTTCCTATTTAGCTGGAATTTCGACTGTTTCTAACGATCACTTAAAGTAGCCGACTAGTGTTCCGATGGCACTTCCACTTCGGGCGTGTATTAGAAGATTCTATCGAAAAGACGGTTATACTCTTCTCGTCGCCAAAATCTAACATTACAAAAATGACCGTCGCACGATCAAACACAGATTGTCCGCACATATATAAATATATAAAAACACACAAACACACATATATATATATATATATATATATTCGTGAGAAAGCTAATTTTGCGAAAATAATTAATCTTAGCCTTCTGTATGTAGGAAATAGAATTGTAGCACGGATAAATTGAAAAATAAATTATTAAAACCGATTTATAACGAAATAGAAGATAAAATTAAATTAAAAAATTCGGGATTAAATTGTCATCAAGATGGAAAAGGATACATAGGAGAAACAGACAGTTCACACTAAGTTTAAAAAAAAACATTTAAAATAAAAAAAAAAACGATGAAAAATCATTATTTGAAAAGCGTTGTAAAGAATTAGAAAACAAAATCGATAATATTTACCGAAATTGTAAAATTTTACATGCAGAAAAATTTTTATATAAAAAAAAAAATTATACTAGAAAAATGGCAATAATAACAGAAAGCGATAAAAATAATTTATTAAAATCGATGATGAAGAATTAGTACTGAAAAGTATGTTATAAAAATCAATATTTATATCGGAAGAAATTATTATTTTATTTTCTATGTTTTTAGTACGTTCATATATAAATTTTGTATCGTTCATCGTACTGTGTTGTTTACACTATCAGATTATTTAATAAATAATGTTTTTCATTTTATTGATTTTATAAACTATATATCTAAATAAATACATCTATATTTTATATCTTTTATAAGTAGATTGCGTCGTTTACTACATTCACTATCAGATTATTTTTAGTTTTATTTTTATAAATTCTATATCTAAATCTGTATTTTTACATTTTATATTTCATATAGATATTTTTTTATATATTATTAAACGTTCACATAATAATGGCTTAATAGCTGAAAAGCTTCGTGATTTTTACAAAATGTTTAGACTCGTTTCTCGTGCGTTAGACTTGTCATTTTCTAATAAATGATTTTTATTAAGTAATTATTTTCACACTTTCTACTTGTTGAAGTTTTTCTGATGAAAGGGAAATCGATTATTATTACATCAATTATTGGATATTATTTATTATCAATTTTCTTCAATCGTCATTTCGGTTTTGTTAACGTAACTTTTAAAAGAAGAAAGAGTTATATGAATTTTTCCTTGTTTTAAATAAAAATAATCATTTAGCTTCTCTTTTTTTCTTCATTCAGTCTTTTAAGGGATGCAGTGAGATATGTAAAGGATGAAAATTTTTCTTTTTATTTGATATACAACCGTACACATAATTTATAGTAACGTTTTTTCTCCGATTATGTATATATATAAATAAGAGCGAGTGAGAAGGAGGGAGTTAATATTTATTTTAGAAAAATTGAAAAAAAATGTAAATGCCCATTACTATAACGAGCAGGCAATAGGGGCGTTGTGTACGTTAGGCTGTTTGGCAGTTTTAAGAACGAAGCCAGTGTTTACCTTTTCATTTTAAAACTTGTTACTTCCGTGTTTGAATATAATAATGGGGTGATGCGTGTGTTTATCACGAAATTTCGATAATGGAAGTCGGAGTCGTCAGCTGGAAATGGTCCTTTGGCACGGCATAGTCATCATCGTTAAGAGTGATTTCCTTTTTTTTCTTAGCCATCTATTTTGAACCGGTATAGAGTATATATATATATATATAGACTGTATATACACAAAAATACTATATCGATAAATATTGGATAACCGAGATTAAATTGATATAAGAAAAGTATTAGTATATATTCGACACACGCCATGATATGTTTACTCGAATTAGCTTTTTCTTCGGCGTGTGTTATTAATAATACGCAATGAAGTTTCGTTCTAGGAGGTCTCGTTATCTCGGAAACACCGTTATCGAAGTAATTGCCCGCTGCTGATTGTAATTTGTTAAGGTCCACCTACTTCCTATTTAAAAGTAGAATGAAAAATTAAAAAATAAATCTCGTGTAAATTCCTCCTGGAAAATTTGTAGACTTATCAACATAGCTCGTTCATCATAATTGTCCCCAATACCGTATTCCGATGTGTCGTACGATTAGTAGGATCATGTTTCAACAACACGGTACAATCCTACCTGCTACGTATAAGTTTTAACAAATCTTTTACGGAGTTTTAATGGTACCGACTTTCGGCGCAAAATATATTTCGTTTCTTCTGGTATGCAAGTTTAGCTAAACCGGTTCACGAGTTTATTTCTATATCAAAATAACGGGAATTACTCGAATATTTAAAATTTATTATTATTATTATTATTATTATTATTATTATTATTATTTGCCATAAACATAAATACTATAATCTATATTTATTGACATAAAATTATCTTTAAAATATGTTTTAGCCCTGAAAACGGACAAAGACCTCCCTCAACCGAGCCCATTCTAGCCTGTCGCAAGCCACCCTTTGATACTGCTTATGTCTTAACATTTTAGCGAAATCATCATCCTATTTGATTTCAGGTCTTCCCCTTTTCCCATATATAATCCAATCTGTTATTTTTTTAGTCCATCTTTCAGAATCCATTCTCGCAACATGACCTGTCCAATCCCATTTCGTCCTTCTTATTACGCAGTTGAAGTTATAATTAACTTTTAATTTAGCTTTAATTATTTTCATATTAATTTTATCCATTAATCTAACTTCCATCATTGATATCCGCTTTTATCAAATGCCTCTTCGAGTTCTAATAAATTATCATTATTTATTAAAGTCCTTACATTTAGGCTACCTATATCTAGATATTTCCTAGCCGTATTATTATTAATATTATTAAAATTATTACACTTACTTAAATTTAAATTTACTTTATCATGCTGGTATGTGGGGTTGGGTCTTACACGCCCTTGCTGACCAGGCATTACTGGGCGATCGGTTGAGTTCGGCCTTACATTTCACTTATTTCTAGTCGAACGTGTTTTTACGGACGAAATATTATTCGCGTTAGTATTAACTATTAATCGATAATTGTCTTATCTGTTTCCGTTGCGATTGTGGTTGTTGCTGCTTTTAGCCCAATATCATTTATATTTTCTTACTGCTTGCGTTTATAAATAAATTCCTCTTATCTCTATTATTTAGTTTCGTTATAACCGCTGCAGCGTTGTTTCTTATGCGTAATCGCTTTAACATCGTAATCTTCCAATTTGACTTCTAATTGATCGGTTATTTTGGATATTTTAGATTTTAGATTTTCTCCTTCTTCGAAAGGTATACTCATTAATTTTATTTATCTCCGTCTTAACATATTCGTTTTCTTCTTCCAACCGCTCTACCTTTTCATTAGTCGACTCGTTTTCCTTTTTCAACCAGGCTATTTCCGATATTATACCATCTAAAGTTCTGTTCTATCGCACGTCGATTTAATCATTTCGACACTAGCACACAATTCATTAAACTTATCGAAAAACACCTCATTCATTATTACGATAAATTAAAAGCGGTAAAAATAAATTGAACCTGATAACAACGCTCGTATTGTATATATCGCCGAACTCAAATCTAATTATAAAAATCAGTTAAAATCACTAAACCTTTATTTAGATTTCGCAAAATATTAATCAAAATTATAAAATTTTACACACAGAAAAACATTTTAAAAAAAGAAAACTGCTTGAAAAAATGGAAATAATAAAAGAAAGGGATAAATTATTAAATTCGATGGTAAATTTTGAGGAAGAATTAATTTTAAAAAGTATATTGTAAAAAATTATATTATTTTCTAGCTACTGTTTTGTAAATTTTATATTACTGATATTTGATTGTGTTGTTTACCACAGTCACTGTCAGATTGTTTTAAGTATTTACATTTCATTTTATATGTACAAAATTTGTGAATATTTAAATTAATATTTTGTTTTTTATATCTTTATTTTTATTTATATATCGCTTGATAATGGCGTAGTTGCCGAAAAGCTTTGCGAAATCTAAATAAAGGTTTAGTGATTTTAACTGATTTTTATAATTAAGTAATAAAAAATCACATCCACAATCTAAACTTTAAGATATTTAAACCTGCGTACTTATCGAATTTTCTAGTCATCGATAATCTATTTCCAGTTGAAAGTGATTTATCGATCATGTGTCTCCTGTATGATTTCGTGATCACGTATCAAAATTGCATGCTATACCTTTCGATGTTTGAATCAACTGGTGTATAGTTAATCCGGTTAGTATTACATTCGTCCATCGCTGTAGAGGACGTTCTTTAAGTCGGATGCATGGAGTATTAGCTTGTATACAAGCGTCTGTTATTCTCGTTTACCGCCAATTATACGGCGGAAATATTTAGTTATACTAGCAAAAATCGTGGTGTTATATTAAATTCGTGTAATATTCGGGCGTTCGACAATACACGACAGTCGACCATGCTGGTTTTATTAAAATGGTAAATTTCGGTTGGATCGGATGGTTGTTAATAACACGAATCTTATATTTGGCAGAAAAGACAAGAGAACTTTCCTTTTAGTAGTATGAAATGAGACTTACACTCCGAATAACGCGTGCTTCCTTCTAAAGAATCTCAGCGGAGGGGCGGCATAAAACCGCTAAAGTCAAATAACGTTGCGGGAAGATAATTAAAGACAACGCAACCGCCATAGAGCACGTATTTGGAATAACGCTTAAGTTAGGTAACGGCGTATTAATTTATCCTTCCATTACAGATGAAGTGGAAACTGTCATTAAGCTTGTTAAAACTACGAAAGCTGCTATACGTTGGAATCTATTCCGAATTTATTAAGCTCACGGGAAGACGATTAAATTTATAACAGAATTTTTCACACGTATAACACTGGGAAGCTACCGAAGCGATTTAAAGAAACGGAAGTTATGTCAAGAATCAGGCCGAGTTGTTTTAAAGAAAGCTGACATAGACCGATAGTTACAGAATATCATCATAAGCAGAAATGTGTGTCGTACGTCGGGCGTATTATATACGAAGTACGAAATTTTTCAGATTATCATACAAGGGCACAGATAGAATGAAAAAGAAGTCTGGGAAGAAGAAGGATAGATTAGCTGGAAAATATTAAAAATTGGACCAGCACATCGTTACAACAATTGATGGCGGATGCGAGACAACGTGTAAAATATAATTGGCATATTGCTAATCGCGCTATATTATGAGTATGGCACATAGAAAAAGAAGAAAGATAGTACAGGTCGATCTCATTAATAAGTGTGCCATATAAACCGCCGTAACGAGTTGATACAGTTAATTATACAAGGCAAACTAGAAGGATGTAGACGAAAACGACTCAGAAGAATGTCGTGGATGAAAAATTTGGAAAATTGGACGGAATGCTTAATCAACGAACTAATACATTAGGCCAGAAAAAGGACCAACTTCTCACTCATTGTAGCCAACTTTCGTTAACGGAGATGGTACTATGATGAAGAACGTGTAATATACATATACAAAACATGCGCGTCGACAACGTGTTACCTATAAAGCGAGCTGAGTTTAGAAAGAAAACAAAGCTGCGCACATCGAGTATATAATCAATTATATTAAAACGGGGTTTATGACATAATAACTGGCGATTTTTTTTACCGATCTAATATCCACTTGTGATTCTGTATGGAGAGAAGAATGGTGGTTACCTCGATATCACAAAGCATTTTTATGGCGATGGAGAACAAATGGAAGGTTTGATTTCGTCCATCATATTAAAACTTAATCGCCTGGAAAGCTTGTGTCTTTCTTATAGGTACCGGGACATCGAGGAATCTCCGACAATGTAATTGTAGATTCATTAGCTAAATATGAGTTTTCTTTTAGTTTTTGCGCTTGATATCAGAAAATGTATTATACAGTCGGAACATAGGATACTTTGGAAACAGACATATGTGGAGTGTATACAACAGGTCGCGTCTTACTAGGTACTAACTATTACAACCGTCTCTTCGTAAATTTTCATGGTTTTACTTTTTTAAAACATTTTCCGAAAGGAATTTTACTTATCAGCAGATTGCGATTCGGTCATTACTTGTTGTCGAACCGCCTGTTCTTTATGCAGCTTAGAGAAGTTACCTACTAGGCTCTCCATAGTGAACGTGCAATTTGCAATCCTGATCACGTGTTTTTCGAATGCCCTTCTTTAATAACATTGAACTATATCATAAATTACTACGCTTATCATGTAACGGTCATTCCGTACATTGTATGGTCTCTTCTTCATCTTGAGAATTTACATCTGTTTCCAGACATAGTGATATTTCTAGAGAAGTTTTCTTCGTTTATTGAAATATGAGTTTACAGTATCATTAAAGACATCCCCATTATAAAAAATAAGCGACTTTTCGAACGAAAAATTTGTCTGCCTCTTCAGTTTGTCATCGGTTTAGGGCGCGTCCTTTTGTATTTTTCCGGTTTGTCTGTCCTTATAACGTTAACTTCCCCAACGAGACGTTTCTGATGTTGAATAATTCACGAATTAGCGCGGCGTTCAGAACTTCAGCTGTTTACGATATACATAATGATGGCGTGTCATTTCGGAATCTTTTTGGAATCGTGATCGAGTTTCAGTTCGCTTCATTATTTTCTAATCTTTTCTGTAATTTCGCTAGTACCTCGTAGTACTTATACTTTTTTTCCACTCTGTTATTCGAGATCAATTTCCTTTGCTTTAATATCATTTATATTTTCTAATCGTTTCAATTTTGTTGTTTCCTGTTCGCTTGATGAAAATGCGTAGCTGTATAAGAATTTAATCGCGGTGTATCCCCAGATTTTATACGAGGTGTTTCGAATTTAATTATTTGCTTTACAAACGCTCTACAGTTCTTTAAATCATTTTTCATCGTCAATTACCATTATCGATAACCATCTAAATTATATTTCAAACGTTCCTCCGTGGGTGTTCAAATAGAAAATGATAAACTGTAAAAGTTGACCGAATTCACGAATGCTAATACCAAAAATACCACGATGTCGCTCGTTAATACTTGACTTATTTAAAAATTAATTTTCCTTTTTCTTTCAAACGTTATGAAAAATTAATGTATGGTAAAAACATATACGTATAATTTTGCGTTATAGTAGACAATCCAGAATATCCGTAATACACTTTCAATCCCGATAACGTGAAAGGCAAACTATATAATTTACAAGACGAAACGCGCAACACACGTTCGAATAAAACCCTTAATGTTTTTGACGCGGATAGTAAACCCAATCGAGGAGTATGTGGGTTAAGGAAACTAAGGGATATCGAGTAGGTGTCTGTTATAATAATTAATTGTTTCGTCGACGCTGAAACCTTTAACAACAGTCTCCAGGTATAAACGACTACGTATCTAAGCAAAATTCTTTTTCTCAATTTAGATTCTAAACGTCGAAACTCGCGACAAGATATGTTCGTTAGAAATCCTCATCTTCAGAGAGCACTCGCTAAAGTTGAAAACTGGTTTAATAAATGGAATATAAAAGTCGATGAGAACAAATCTGTAAATAGACAGTTTACTAATAGAAAATCTGTATCTCCTTCTGTTAAAATCAACAATATCTGAGCTTACGCTTCATCGAATATTCGAATGAAGAGAAACTAACTAGATGCACGTATTAAAAAACTATTCCGATTAATGAGCAGAAATAGCGCGTTATCTATTGATAATAAACGTTTTATTTATAGTGCGACTTTAAGGCCTGTCTGGACGTGCAGCTTGTGCAAATCCGACAAATGTAAGAATTATATAGACCGCTCAAAAAATTAAATTCACCGGCTGATGACAAACGCGCCTCGGTATGTGGGAAACCAAATTTTTATCATTCACCACGATTTAAACATTCCTTACGTATGTGAGATCGTCGTGCAACGTGCACAGACTCATGCTGTGAGGTTGGAAAATAACCCAAATACACTTGCATGAGAATCGTTAGACACGGACGGCTATGTAAGACGTAGTAGACCCGTAGAACTAATCTAAGATCGTGGTTTTTTAGTTTGTTCCCCAACCAGGATTTGCCCGATACGGCTAGTTTATTGCTTAAAATCTAGGTGTTATAAAGGACAGGGGACTATTGTGCTTTAAACTAAATAAGTGCATGTAAGTAGTGTGTAGCTGAAAAGTCAGTAAAATAGTCCCTTGCTTGTGTACTTAATCTAAGGGCAGTGATGGGATGAAAAACATAATCCTATCGATTACCTGTGTACATGAAGAAAGGAGTCTGTGGAGCGCATAGTAGTAATGAATAATAAAAATAAATATACAATATAGTTCAGAAACAAAGATACCAAAATATAAATACACCATTTCAAAAATAAAAATCCTATAAGAATATAAAAAAAATAATACTTAAGAAAAATACATCGAAAATAAGATAAGTCTATAGAATATAAATACATCATTATAAGAAAAACATACTTCATTATGGTCAAGATTAAAATATCTTAAATTTAAAGCAGTCATACATATTTGAACACATTAATAATATATAGTTAGGTAAATTACAAATGAATTATAAGTATTGGCGAGAGGGGACCACGCAACCAGGAGCGATGGAGATATTGGTTTCATGTTTGAATTTAGCTAATTGTCCTTGATTAATTTGTAATTGTAAATTTGAAACGCATGACTTTGTCTGCAAATTCAAGGAAGGCTACATGATTCTTTCTGTCGAGTTTTTATATTTGTCAATACTGAAAGTGTCACGCAGTGAAGAGAAGGCAGGACATTTAAAGATAAAATGATGAGTATCATCAACAACATCCTGAGAACACACAGTGCACCTGTCAGCGGTGGCAAGCTTAAACCTGAACAAATAGGCTTGAAACCTACCATGTCCAAAGAGGACTTGCGAGTTGTAAAAGTTAATTCACATATTTTTGATTTTTGATCTTTGAGAGACATCCGGCAGGAAAGCTTAAGTTTTCCTACTAGTAGCATCTGTATACCACCTTCTCTGCCAAGCACCAACAATCAAGGTATTGTCATATTTCCTAAAAATTTTATTAGGAATATGTGTTGTAATGGTGTTGGCAAAATTTTTATGTAACAACATTAACGATTCCGTAACTACACCAACATGGCCTGTGCTCAGTGACCGTCGCTCTGCTAACTAAATATAAATGCAATGGCAGAACGCCAATAATGACACAAGCCGCCGATGTAGGTGTCGTTTTGTAAAGCGAATAAATTCTAAGGAGAAATTTCCTTTGTTGTTTGTTATCTCTCTTGAATAATCTGGGACCGACATAAACAGCAGCCTCATAACCATATAGTGCTTGAATGAGACTCTTATACAGTATGAACCGCTCTCTGTAAGCCAATTCCCATGCATTGGGCTGGATTCGCGCAAGTATAGAGAAGAGATTGTCACATTTTTGCGTTATCATATTGCAGTGTGGAATAAATGTCACATTTTCATCAATGATAACTCATAGATACTTAAGAGTAATTGTGTGTGGTATTGTACACCCAGATAGCAGAGGCAGGTCAGCAATATGGGCAGTAATGTTTCGATCACCAAACACTGAATAGCAGCACTTGGCAACCGAAAACACTAGACCATGGTCACCAAAAGTACCCTCTAGAAACCTGGAAACAATTTCTATCTGTTTGAAAGGGTAGTTTTTGTAAGTATCAAAAACTATACACAAATCATCGGCATATGAGATTAACTCACATTTGTTATTTATATTAAGGCAGAACTCCTTGACCCTGTGGTGAACTACTGAATAAAGCCGATTCCACAAGGTAGGGTCTACGACTGGCCTCTGAGGAACACCGCAAGTAGCCACCCTTTGAAAGAATGAGGACCAAGCTCAAGAATTGCCACCATATCTTTAAAGTAATTAATAATTATGTTCATTAAATAAGGGTTGATGTTGTTATACTCCATGATATTAATGATGGCAGACCATCTCTAATTGTCAAAAGCTCCACTGACATCATAGGAGACAACGACTGCAGAGGCACCAGCCTTGATAGAAGTTTTAAAATTTTTAACAAGTTTGTAAACTGCACCCTCCGAAGAGAGTCCAGTCCGAAAACCAAATTGATTTGTGTGAAGCAGGTTCTTACTGGATACCTCACTTAGTAATAACTTTTGGACAACCTTTTCGAATACTTTGGCAATCGAATTTAGAAGCGAAATTGGAAAGTAGTTGGTAGCCAAAGAAGGATCTTTGCCTGATTTTGGAAGAAGCTTAACATTAGCTAGCTTGCAGCACTGGGGAAAGATTTGAAATTCAATACACTTTGTAAAAAGTGTATCAAATAACTGTGGGAATTTCTGATTTAAGTGTTTAACAATTTTATTAATTCGGTCTGACGCAGCGGCCTTCCTATTACTGAGGGATTTAATGATGTTATCCACCACATCTGATATGACACCTGGTGGTGTAATACCACCAGTATGCACAAGCTGCAGTGGGACATCAGTTTATTCGGGATGCTCTAGAAGAAACCCACATCTGTCAGTGTCAGAAGAGAGCAGTTGCTGACCATCCCATAAGTCTGGAATAATCAACCCTGCCCTATCCTTCACTGACATCTTGTAGGGTTTATCCCATGCACCACTTTCGCTAACGAAGGTTTTCCAATGCACAAGCTTGGCCCTAGCAATTTCTTTTTTGTATGTACTATTTATAATACATTGTACAAAATAAAAGATGTGAAAGAATTCTTACTTTTTTATTTCTTTTTTCTAACAATATTAATTTTATCCCTAAGGCTTTGTAATTTATAATTCCACCAGTCATTAGCAGGAGCTTTGACTATATTCTGACTCCTGTCAACAACGTCGGAGGTGTATTTATTAAACTTATTAATACGAGTTTCTAGGTCCGAGCCTTGTCTGCATTGCTGTTCATTGTCAACAAATATTTGGACATAATTTGAATTTATTTTTGAAACTGTCAAAGTTTAATTTATTATAATATAGGGGGTTTACTTTTAAATTTGCCCTTGTCTGCATTGCTGTTCATTGTCAACAAATATTTCGACATAATTTGAATTTATTTTTGAAACTGTCAAAGTTTAATTTATTATAATATAGGGGGTTTACTTTTAAATTTGCCCTAGATATCAAAACAGATATGCTTGTGAAAGGTGAGGTCAAAGTGTTTTAATACAAAAGTTGTTGCTGGGGTTAAACTTGAAGAGACAAGCAGATAGTCAATGATGCTACTCCCATTGTAGTTCGAAAATGTGTGGGATTATTTTTAGTGAACAAGTTGTGTCTGTAAGTAACATGGCATCATTAGAGTACCCAACCCGAGACTCCAATAATGGAAGTCTAGTGTTTAGGTCTACAAAGATAACAAAGTCAAGTTGAGGATAAGATTTAATTGCGATATCTATGCAGTAAAAAGAAGTGTCTTTAAGCTTATTGGGGGAAATATAGGAAGAAATTAAAATAATTTCTCTCATATTTATGGCGACGAAGTTGAATGAGACAATTATTAATTTACGGGTGATATTTCTTTTAATAATAAGAGCTATCCTACTATTAATGTATACAATGTATGATGATCTGATGGGAATAGCACCACAAACTAAATATAGTTCAGCAGTACATGCAACATCAAAGTTGGAATCATAAAAATTTTGAAGGTAAAGTAACTGGCAAGAGTAACCATTACCTACATTTAAGTAGGAGCACTCAAGCAAGACCAAAGTCAATCTTAGCTTTGAGGTCCTGACATGCTCTGACATAGCAAGGACAATTCTTGCTAGTGGTGGCATTAAGAATGGGAAATTTCTTTTTAGTCCTTTAATGATTTTTTTGCAACACAATTTGAGCAGACCTGCTCAAATTGAGATCGTGGTTACCGGGTGTGTAACAGTGGGTACTGTACCCTTATTGTTATGCTCTTCTTCTAAATACTGCTAAATGATCTTGTTGGTCAGCTAAAAAAAATTAAAATCTTCGATTTCAACGGGTTACCACCGCGAATAATTTAGTTTACCGGGTTATCCGGCTGGTTGAGATGGTTCATCTCGTTCGATCAACTTTCTGCAACAATTATCATCAGTTATTTGTCGTTAACTCGTTCGACAGTAGAAAAAATTTTTGTCTTACCCTTTTTTAAAGTCGCTTATTATCGCAGATGGCGATATTAGTAGGTAGAATCAACATTTTTCGAACGATAATTTGTCGTTATCGAATTACAAAGATTAGATAGGCGAAAATTTCTAAGCGAAAGAATACTAATACCGAAGTCAGTTACTTTTCGTTTTCGACGGTAAGGGTATATATCGCAACGTATTAACGCCGTAGTAAGTATATATATATATGTATACACACACGCACACGCACACGCACACACACGCTGCGGAGTTGAGTAAAGTTGATTGCTAGTAAGTAAGAGCTTTCAACGAAATGGGTTGAAATTTAATTTCTGGACACAAAGGCTATTGCGAAGCTTACTACCTGATACGTGATGTGAAAGTTAAAATTTTAGAAGCGAATGGCTTTTGCTTCATATAATATATCTATATATATATATGAATATATATATATATATATATATATATATATATATATATATATATGAATATATATATATTCATATATATATATATATATTCATATATATATATATATATATTTCAGGCTTTCAACTACTACTTCGTATTTAATACAGTATTCTCTTCAAACGTCTTTTATCCTTGTTTCGTAAAACTCGTCTCTCTTTTTTTCATTATACTACGTATTCCATTATTCAGGTTTTCCCAACCGTGTTACTTTACGAAAAGCCTCTTCGCAATTACAGCCTAGTTTCGGTTGTTTTTACTCTCAATTATCGAAACACCTTCTTAAATAAAACTTTATTTTTCCTAACGTTCGAGGTTCTCCGAGTTCGTGCGTATTACCGAACGTACGGAGAATATGTCTTTCACTTCCACTAGGTCGTACTTGTTTTTAAGAATAATAAAACCGGACGAAAAACGGTTCGTTTCATCTCGTAGAATAGAATTCCGTTTATAGATTTCGAATGTAGAAAATGTTTTCTATAACGGGTTCGGTGTCTATCCGCGAGGCCAAAATTGAAGCGAACAGACAGACGGACATCGATTTGTTTACCAACGCCGGCATTTATTATTTCTTCCAACGTATTTAATAGGTATTTTTAATTTCTAGCGCGTTAATAACCCTTTCAAAGTCCACTATACGGGACATAGAATTTTAAATGTTAACTTAATTTCTTTTTTAGGTGAAAAATGTCGCCAGATTTTAAAAATATTTATATAAATAAATTGAAAATTATCTAACGTCCAGAATCGGAGAGTAATAATAAACGCGACGATAAAATTTATCGTTTAACGTTAAGATTTTATAATGCGCGACTGAAACAGTTAAATCGGGTGAGTTTTTAGTTCGAAAAGGTACAAATTTCCTGTAGTATTTATCGTTACGTCATCTTCGAAGGAAAAAAATTTGACAATTACGACGAACGGGGAAAAATTCCGAGCACCACCCGTTTATACGTGCCGTGAAGACGTCAGCGCGGTAATTTTCTCGCTGACTACTCTTCTTGAACTGTTTGTCGCCTATTCACCGTTAAGAATGCCCACAAGGAATATTGGATAGCTTTCTGGAATAACCCTTATTATAAATTGCTTCGGACTGATCATCCGTGTTTACACGTTCCACCCCCAACATATAGAATGCCTGCCGACTTAAATGTGACACCATCCGAAGAAGGAGAAGAATTCTATAAACCAGTTTACTGAAACATAAGGAGCTAAAATTCATTAACAAACAGAAACGCCGATATCTGAGGTAATCAGTGTGCTTTAAATTCTACAAAATATTTGTATTCTGTCTTTTAGAAAAAAAAAAAACGAATTATTTTTCTTAATCGTTCGCACACATAGAACATTGTTTCGCAGAACACAGTTCGTGTTTCAAGATATAACTTCAGCACTATTAAAAAGGATCAATTTAGACCAGACATTATATATTTCACAGATTAGACATACAAAGACCAGATTACACGATCGCTTAACGCGAATAGGTTTATTATAAAATTAAAATAACTAAAACCTAATTATATATAAATATATATATATATATATATATATATATATATATATATATATATATATATATATATATATATACGTTGATTTATTGGAGAGTAGTGATTTTATGAATTAACAAAACAAAAGAAAATCAAAGTTAATCACTAAAATTTTTTTTTTTTTATTACACAAATACGTACACGAAGCTTTTCGACTATTAAGTCATTATCAAGAGCTTGATAATGACTTAATAGTCGAAAAGCTTCGTGTACGTATTTGTGTAATAAAAAAAAAAAAAAAATTTTTAGTGATTAACTTTGATTTTATTTTGTTTTGTTTATATATATATATATATATATATATATATATATATATATATATATATATATATATATGTATATTTTAATGGGGGTGCCTTTACAGCTTACCCAACGTGATACTGTGTGGACTACCTACATCTTAATCGAGGATGTTCTATAGAAATGTCGCTATATAGGGGAGTAATATTAGGTATACGAAATAATTTGTTATGAAATACATGAATTATTTTTTATATAATACACACGCGCGCACAACATATGCGCATATTTCAAATATGAATTTGAATTATGTTGAATCTTCTTGTACCGTATAGCTTTTATTTGAATTTACAGAATTCATCCAACTAACAATTACTATCATTTTTTTATTATTATATTTTTATTTTAGAACGCTCGACTACAAAAGTCGGATACAATAAATTTAAAAAATAATAATTTTTTAAAATCGGTGACTTCGTCTTTATACGACTTATTGGTAGTTTTTACGCGTTTTCGTTTAATAATGCGCTACTATTTTTATCGTATTTATATGTTCGTTCGTTTTTAAAAATATTGTGTTACGTGTAGATGGCGGTGTAAGGGTGAGCGTTTGTATACGAATGCGTGAGATCTACTTGTGACGCGAGTGAATAAAATATTGCATTTTGCCATTCGCGCATTACTATTGAGCATAGTAATAATTTTATTTTATGTATTCAAAATTACTTCGAATTTAACGTAGACTTGATATAAATTTGAATTTTAAATTTGAATTATGATTATTACTAATAACTTGTCAATCTTACTTGTCTGCAGATTGTTATTATCGTTATTTCGATCATCGCGTCATTTTACGCTTCGCGGCGTGTATTTTAGAATGACTGCTATTCTACGCGCTACCAACCGGGTATTAATGCGACCGTATTTCGCGGCGATTATCCTGGTTTATAACCTCCTGGGAAAGTTTCGAAAATTGTAACGTCAGCTATTTACAGTACGCAATACGGCGAATAAACCCCGTTTTAGACAATTTAGAAGAGTGACATCTGCTAGAACGTCAAGAGGAATGCTTGAATTGTCCTCGGTTAACAATTCCAATTTAACTCTCGATCAAAGTTCGGATGTCGTTTTTAAAAAAAAAAAAAAACGTCAAATTTAAAAACCTGTAACCGTATCCAGTCGGTAAAGAAGAAGCGTATTTCTGTAAATAAATTTTAGAAATTTCGTATATTGTATCGTATAAATGATTGAACACTAATTCTCGGTGTGAGTAGGTAATCTACAATTTCAGTACATCTGCGCAGCAGAATATAGGAAATTTGTCTTCATCATTAAGACACGCATATACGAACGTGGCATATATCGTCATCATCATCGCCGTATCGTTGCCGAACGTCCTGACTAGTCATTGTATACGCTTTATTTTTGATGTAAAAAATGAGCCAGCATTCAAGGAACTATTTATATGCGACGCAGATGCATATGATGTTATACGGAGTGGGCTGCTTCTCCGTGGTAATTAAGAATTAAATCATGATGAACACTTTCTACGTCGCGTGTTGGTTTCGTATTCCCGATCGTAATTTTTTTTTTTTGTAGACACGTGTTCGGTTATCTAATCCGCAGTTGCATAATGGATCGTTTTCGAAGCTCCAATTTACGAACAATACCTTCCGTAACCAGTTCGAAAACGGTTGAGCCGTATCTATATCTTTTTTTGTCCTAGATCACAACCCCAACAACCTACGATCGGGAGCGTCAATTATATTTATCCCTCTTTCTGGACTGTTACTGAATCGAGTGAGTTTTATTCGGTTTCCTCGAGTATTTTGAATTTTTTTATTTCTTTTAATATAGCCGCGTTTTTTTTCACTAATCTCTTACTTGTCGATGATTTTCAGATCATTGAAGATCGATTGCAAATTCGTCAAATAATAGAAAATAAATTACTATTCTTAAATAATTAAAATACAAATTTGAAAATAATTTTTTTGCTTTGCGAAAATTATTATTGTTTAAAAAATTTTTTTTCACCGCGTATTTAAAAAAATGTTGCGCTAGTTGGAAATTTGTAATGTGAAGAATTCTCCCGTCAATAAAATGCGATGATACTAGCAACAAATAACTGTACGATCCAGAGTTAAGGCTAGGACAACGTATACTATCTTTGTAGAGTGACAATGATCGAGATTGTTTATTAGTAAATCTCTCAGTTAGCATTGCGAGTAGAAACGGTTTAATATCTACAGATGTAAATGGGGAAATTGTTCCAGAAATGTTTGGCCTTATTCTTCATTCGGAGTGTGGCAATAGGAAAATCTTTGGTGATTGGAATGACTGATGTTTAACCTGGACTATGTGTCCTCGGATTCGTAGTAAATACTTTAAAAGGAGTCTATTCGCGCATACTGATCAAATTACATATTTTTCTGGTTTTTAAGCGAAATATCATACGACAGATAACATTACGAATTAATTTTCTTAATCGCTTTTTAACTTTTTCTTCTTCTTCTATATGTCCAGTTTATTCATTTTTTGAAAATCTGTTCTTGCCTGTTAAATTCTGGTTCTTAGCTCAGTCGCTATTTCCCATCTGTCATTAACGTGACATCCCAGATATTTAATCGATCTGGTCTTTTTGATTTTTCGAGAAACAGCGTGCTGTTAACCGTGTTCTTTGCACTACTAACAACCATCCATTTTGTTTTTTCCGTGTTTATACGTAAGCCCACGTTTTTACTGCTTTCATTAGTTTTGCAGGTCTGCAAGGCTCGTTGCAATCACCGCTATGTCGTCTGCGTAGCGGATGTTATTCACAACCACTCCGTTAACTAGTACACCTAGGCGTTTTTCAATAAGTGCCTCCTCAAAAATTTTTTCTGAGTAAATATTAAATAAAAGAGGGGAAAGAACGGACCCCTTTCATTACACTGACTTCTTCTGACATTTGACCATCTATACGTACCGATGCGCTTTGATTCCAGTATAAATTAGTTATATAATTCTAATGTCTCTACTACATTTTTGTTATCGCTTCTTGTAAACTTCATCACCATTCTTTTATCAGTATTAATTTTCACATTATATTTTAATCCGGCGCAATTTATTTGGTTCACCATTTTTTGAATCTGTGTTTCACTTTCCGCGATTAACGCTTTGTCATCTACATAGCTTATTTCATTTATTATTTAGCCATTTATCTTCAGACCTATGTTATTAATTCGCGCTTCTCTTATTATGTATATATATATATTTAAAATCTAACTATATATATAATGAACAGTGTTGGAATGATATTTGTCTCACAAAACCAAACACCTATAGATTTTTTATTTAAATGAAAACAATGGTAAAATTGATTTTTTTTACATATAATAATTTTTTTATGTGAATTTGTGTCATGTTTGTTTAACGCGTATATTATTTCTTAATGCTGGCGCGAAGTGTAAAAAAAATTACAGATTATAGAGGTTTAGATGTTTAATTCCCTTGGTACCTTTGAATTTTAAATGAAATTTTGTAATAACAGGAGCGTAATATGTGTAAAGTTTTAGTAATAATAGTATTAACATTAAACTGGATCTGTTTTTAGAGAAGAGAGTATGTGTAGATTCGTAATCGGTAACCGTACTCTGCAACCGCAGATTTTAAAACTCACAATAGGCCAATAGTTTAATTAAAAATTAAATTAAATAAAAATCGCATCCTCCTACGGTATTTTGGAGTAATTGTGTTTTTTTTTTTAAATCGTGACTTGCAATTATTTCTTTTCAGGTTTATTCAATCCCGTCATTGAAATTAGTTGGTACATACAAAGATGTGGCAGATCGTTAAGAAATAAATAGAAAAATCAGACTTCAATGGAGGTTCGAAATTCGAACGTTTTCAAATAAAAAAATGTATTATACATAAAAAAAAAACCTGAAGAAAAACAAATTCGATCGATGTATTCTACCACAAATGAATAGCGAACGTGGTGTTGTCAGTTATTAAGAAAATGGAAACGGCAGAATTCAATTGTGATAAACCACGAGTAACATATATTTCACGAAGAAATAGTAAAATAAAACGTAAATGGCCGCATAGCGGGAAGAACAAGTTAAAGATGGACGACGCAAGTTTATTCAAATCTGCACGAGAATGATAGTGGAATTACGAATTCAGACGAAGTAGGAAATTACTTGGACTATAATTGATGAAAATCGGAAAAATGCCGAAAAAATAAATCGAAAATTTGTAAAAAGAATCTCGTGAAATATTAAATGATCACTTGATAACAATGGTAGATATATATATAGATATTATAATTTGTCCACTCGTTATACGAGTATCGAGTACCATTCTATATCGATGTGTTCTGAGGTAACTAAGAAGTCTGATTCTCGCAACATATTCCTTGCTACGTACGTCACATTTGAAGGAGGCGCTAGTGTCGCTGAAGTTTATTCTATCGCGGTACGGTTTATTTCAATCGTAAATTCAATTTCGTCTTTATTATTTTACTTGTAGCTTAGCTTCTACTGGTTTATGATTGGTTAGTTCGTATAAGGTATATCTCATCTTTAACTTCTGCACTGTATTCTGCAATTCTTGCGAGTTAGAAGCTACCACAGCGAAATCATCAGCGTACTGAATTCTACAATTCCTATTCGCGAATATACGTAGGTTGTAATGGACCGCTGTAAGTTGAAGAAATCACTGTCGTATGTGCAGTTTATTATTATGTTCTTAGAACTTAGTTTCTTAATTGCAAGTATATGTATGAATATCATTAACTAAATTTTGAATACAAATTTTCTTTTTGATTTCTTCAACATCCATCGTAGGAGCAAATGTGCCGACAATGTGTATTACACTCTTTTCGTTAGGTTGCAATGTTAATTTTGTCAGCGTGGTTTCGTAGTTTTCAGTTTTAATTATAACAAGATATAGAACATTTTGTTTCATTGCTATAACGAAGCCAAAACAACACATTACAAATCGAAAATACTTCAGTCGCTAGGTAGTATAGTCTCAATTACTACAGTATCAATATTGTACTTATTTTGTCATTTCGACAAAGTAATGCTTCTTACTTATGTTTGTAACACAGTTTCTAGTTTTTTCTGAATTCACCTAGAATTTTGAACAGGCCTACCCACTCGCATGTCTGACTATCGAATTCAACTTGTACTCTATTTCAATTCAATGTGAACATATAGAATAGGCCTAATGTGTGGATTAGTGTGTGATGAACACCGAGTGAAGAATTTAGCGGATAGATTTAATATATAATCCTTAAGATAGGGTAGATTAGTAGTTTCATGCATAAGTGAGATTCTTTCATATTTTGACTTATTTAATATGCATCGGAGGCATCTGTTTTTTATAGTTTCTAGTTGTTTATATGCAGAATTTGAGATAGAACACCATACTGGGCACGCGTAAGTTATTACCGGGCGTATAAGAGTTTTATAAAGAATTATTTCATTACGAGAGTTCAGGAAGGATTTTCAGTTTTAAAGATAGGGTATATGGCGGAAATTGCTTTATTCGCTTCAATATTAATATGAGATAAGCGCCGATTAAAATTTAGACGGGGATCGAGAAAGACACCAAGATAGCGTATTAGTCCAATTAATAGGTTTATTCTGTATGAGAATTCTGTTATTGAATGCCTACGACTGAAAAAGATTTAGTTTTGTCTGGATTAATTTGCCAGCTCTTAGAATTATCGCGCGATTTAAATCTTTTCGAAGTTTATTACTAATTGAATTGGGCCTGAATGAACTATAATGCAGTATCATCCGTAAATAAGGCCGAATTAGCTGAAGATAATTTAAGAAAGTCGTATTTTAAATTTTACGGAATTTAGAAAATACCTATTAAGCATATCCGATATCATATTTACCCTGAAATCTACCTTAACAGGAATTACTGTTAAACCAGCAAATCCATTCAGCTATAGAACTATTATAAAAGCCTTAAAAACTAAAAATTATTATTTTTACACATATTCCTTAACTGATGATAAACCGTTACGAGTAGTATTGAAAAATTTACATTGGTCAACCGACATGTCTGATATTAAAAATGCGATAGGGCTTCCTACGTATCACAAACATATTAAAAAATAAAACTAAACAACCGCTCCCGCTTTTTTATGTGGAGATTAAAAACTCCGAAAATAGTTATAAAATCTTTAAATTAAATAGACTCCTAAACACTGTTGTAGCATTTGAAGAACCTAGAAAATATCGCGGTTTAATTCAATGTAAACGATGTCAATTATTCAATCACTCTGCCAACTATTGCAATCTGCCCCCACGTTGTGTTAAATGTGCCGGTAGACATGTTACAACTCTCTGTAAGAAGACGATGGAAGAACCAGCAAAATGTGCTCTATGCGAAAGAGCAATCATCCAGCTAGTTACAGAGGATGTTCCTTTCATCAACAACAACTGAACTTTTACAATAAATCCGATAATGCTGATCCAAATCATCCTATTAATAGCATTAGATCGTTAAATCATAAACAGACTTATGGACAGTCGATAAACAATAATCAAACATATGCTAATGTAACAGAATCGCATGCTATTAAAACTACTGCTAACATCACACCTTTACATCAGGAAACAGAAACACCAAATACAGATATCACTAAAGTATTAAATTTCATTCTTAACTGAATTTAAATCTGTAATAAATCCTCTAATAGCGCTCCTAACAAAAGTCATCGATAGAATCTTACCGTAAATATGATGTTAAAAAGTAATCGAATTACTCAAAACTCCTTAGTAATAATGCTATGGAACGCTAATGGAATTACACAAAAAAAGAATGAATTCGAATTATTCTTACACATAAATGTAGTCGATGTTGCAATAATAACTGAAACCCACCTAACTTATAGCAAAAGTTTTGAAATACCTGGTTATAAAGTATATACTGCTCAACGTCCAGATGGAACTGCTCACGGGGACGTAATGATTGTAATTAAAAATTCCTACCAGCAATACGAACATCTGTCATATTGTACAAATGCTTTTCAGATAATTTCGGTTAATATTAATACCGATATGGGCTATTTAACTATTGCAGCTATATATTGCCATCCTGGCTTCATAATACCATCTAACGAATATGATAATATTTTCTCAAAACTAGGCAACAGGTTCATCTGCGGGAGTGATTTTAATTCCAAAAGTGTATTATGGGGTTCAAGAACAACTAATAACCCCGGCAAAAAACTTACAGTTGCAATTCATCGCAATTCGTTAACAATATTATCTCCTATGACTCCAACATACTGGCCACAACATTCGAACAGGTTACCGGATGTGTTAGATTTTTACATCACACAGGGTCTTCGAAATTACTTTAAAATCTGTAAAACGAAAATAGACCTATCTTCTGACCATGTACCAGTCATGGCTATCCTAGACACTAATCCGATACAACACTATAAACAGAATTATTTATACAATAAAACCGCCAACTGGCAAAAGTTCACACATTTAATAAATCAAGGCACTACTTTGAATATAAAATTAAAAAGTAACGATGACATCGATTCTGCACTTACAAATTTCACAGAACTTATCCAGTCTGCATGCAAAAGTTCTACAAAATATAAACAAAGTCATGTTAATATTAATAACTATGTTCCAATAGAATTACGGAAACTGATAAAACAAGTAAGAGCTGCTAGATGAAGACGGCAGACATATCGCTACCCATCATTAAAATCAATATACAATAAGTTACAGAAGAAGCTGAAAGAAGAAATAGCTATATATAAAAATAAATCATTTGAGCAATATTTAAACTCGTTAAATATAAAAGATAACTCTTTATGGTTTGCTACAAAAAAATTACTTAAACAAACCAAAGAACAGTATAATATCAAGCTAGATAATGATGAATGGGCAAAAACGGATAAACAAAAGACGAAAGCCTTTGCTGATCATCTAGAAAAAATTTTTACTCCTTATGACAATTTAAATATCGCGCAAAACCAGTTATACGGTAAATTTTCTGGAAAGTCCGTTACAAATGCAGCTCCCTACTAAGTCATTCTCGCCTAAAGAGGTAGCAGACTGCTTTCAACTCCTCGCAATAAAAGTCCAGGAGCGGATAAATTAACGGGAGAAATACTAACGGGATTGCCCCAGAAAGCTGTTGTGTTACTCTGTTATATATTCAACTCTATATTGCGAAAAGGATACTACCCAGATCAGTGGAAAAAATCAATGATTCTAATGGTACTAAAACCTGGAAAATCGCAAAGTTCATTGTGCTCCTATCGACCAATAAGCTTACTTAGTGCTTTATCCAAGATATTTGAAAAATTGTTGTTAAAAAGACTCTGGGTGATCGTAACTAACAAAAAGGTGATTCCAAATCATCAGTTTGGCTTTAGAGCCGAACATTCTACTATTCAACAATGCCACAGATTGGTAGACGCGGTGTCAACAGTACTCGAAGAAAAATAAGTGTGTTCAGCAGTCTTCCTGGATGTTGAACATGCCTTCGATCGTGTCTGGCATACGGGACTTAAATTTAAATTGAAACAAATACTTCCACCGGATCTGTATCTACTACTTATGTCGTATCTAACAAACAGAACATTTATAGTCAAAATAAATGAGGTCACTTGTGAAGAGAAGGAAATTTCTACCTCCGTTCCTCAAGGAAGTCTATTGGGACCAATACTCTATTTAATATACACTGCAGACATGCCTGTCTCTAATCAGACAATTCTGGCAACCTTTGCAGATGATATAGCGATAATGGCCTCAAATGATAACCCAGAGTTTGCAAATATAGCAATCCAACAACATATTGATAAAGTTCAAACGTGGGCCGATAACTGGAGAATAAAATTCAACAATAAAAAATGTCAACACATAACATTTACCAACAGACATATTACATGTACAAAGCTAATCATAAATGATTCTGAGATACCACAGGTTATGTCCGTGAAATATCTGGGAATATATTTGGATCGCAGACTCAACTGGCGTTCTCATATAGAGCAAATTAGCAAAAGGGTCTCAGTACGAGCCAATTTGCTTTCTTCGCTACTAAGAAGAAGATCAAATCTTAGTCTAGATCCTAAAAGACGGATATACCTCACAGTTATAGCTCCAATCTGGAAGTATGGGATTGAACTAAACGGAAATTCTAAAGCCAGTAACATGGCACTAATACAAAGACAATCGAAAATATTGCGTTCGATGGTTTCGGCTCCTAGATATGTTTCCAATCGTACTCGCCACGATGATCTCAATATTCCATTCGTCAAAGACGTGCACATGCAACAATATCGAAGATTCTTCGACAAATTTCGTCTTAGTGATAACCCGAATATACTTCGTATGTCCAGAAACACGTTGCCGGGAAATCCTAGAAGAAGGCTAAAAAGAAGATGGTGCCGGGACGCTCTTCCAACGTAGAATAGTATCATTCGTAACAATACATGACGATTATGTCTATCATACAGATGACACACAGTGATCAATGCCCACGAGTAGTAAGGGAGCGTATATTTATATGGTCATATATCTGTATGCTCCCAAGTATCCGAAAAATAAGTGGCTGTAATATAATCCAACAGTACTGTAGTCTAAAGAAACATTTACGTCTAGCTTAATTATTATATTTAAAAATGAACGTACTATCTATCGGTTGGCTGGGAGAGGAGACAATATTTATTTTATTTTATTTTATCATATAATATAAGTGAAAAATGCCAATTATGGCCAGGATTGGCCGGTGTGGTATAAAAAAAAAAAAAAAAAAAGAATAAAGTGAACAGAAATGGACCGACTTCCTTGTGGGATACCAGCCGTGGAATATTCGTCAGAAATGCATACAGTGAATGATCTATTGTTCAAATAATTTTTAATAAGAGTAGTTAAATAGTCTGGAAATTTTGTTTCAATCATTTTATAGGTAATACCATCGTGCCACGTTGTGTCGAAGGCTTTAGCGACATCTGATCATACCTGTATGCTTATTACGGTTGCAATTATCAGAAATATGTTCACATATTCTGGCAATTTGATGAGTTGTAGAGTGATCGGACTTGAAACCAAACTGTTCGTATGGAATGAGCAATTTTTTGTCTGTGTGAGTTTTGAACGCACATTTTCAACACGAGAAGAATTTTTACCAGGTTTGGGAAGTGGGATAATCTTGGAGACTTTCCACTGTTGTGGAAAGTAACCAAACTTGAACATACCATTGATTATGTAAGTTCAATAATTCCTGTCGGCGGTAAATTTTTAAGGATTATATTGGATTAATTATCAATGCCAGTTGAATGATTGGACTTAATAGTGGTGATAATTTTTTGTATTTCAAAAGGAGTGACCTGTTTGTGGGTATGAGTTTGAGGTGTATTACGACAATAATTTTTTACACGTGATTTAACTTTATTAACTTTATAATCAGAAGTAATATGAGAGTTTTAAGAATGAACTGTGTAATAGTAGTTAGCGAATAATTCAAACTTAGCAGTATCGGTGCATAAATAACAGTTATGGAAGGATTCGCTGCGAAACAGGCGCTATATCGTTTATACAGCTATAATATGTGATGGGATGGTGTGCTTAAACCGAGACAGTCAGTTATGTTGTAATTGTTTCTTATGTAGTCAGGTAAAATGTGGAAAAATGTAATTGGATTAGCATATAACGAAAGAAAGAAGGAAAATAACAGTCATTAACGACGAGCTCCTCTTATGCATTCAAATCATAAACATAAGCCGGTGGTTTGCTACTGGGGATTAGCTGAATTAGCTGAATGACATATCTTGCATATTCGCACTATCTCCCATCTGCGGATGCTGATATATAGTAACTTGCCGAAATAGCTTAAGTTACTGGTAGGGAGAGTATTTATATATATATATATATATATATATATATATATATATATATTACGACGATTGTCGTATGTTCACGTTATAATAAATCTAAATTTATTATATTGAAGGCGGAAAACTAATGTTTAATTTAATTAATATAATAAAACGAAATATATATATAATTATTTATTTAATTAAAGTAAAATATATTAAAATTATTATAATATAACCAAACCGGATTTGTAGTAGATAAACTATTATTATACAATAGTTAAAATTAATTTTAGTTAGTCAATGGAAAAACCAGTAAATTAGTTTGACCAAATAATTTTAGTTAATACAGCCAGTAAAAATAAATTACAGCCAGTAAATAATGAAGAAAATCCAGTAATTTTTGTTTAACAAGGCTTAAGAAAACGGTATAAAAAGGGTTGGTTATTTATTTTCAAGAGAGTTCTAGTTTTTCCGCCAAATAGTTCAGTTGATCAAGACAGTTACGATTTAATAAAGAAGGATGGCAAGTAATTATAAATCCGGTTTAGGTTAGTTTTTATTTTTTTAAATTAAATTATTATTTTTTTTATTAATAGATATATATAATAGTTTTTTTTTTTTTTAAATATAAAATAAACTATTTCTTTATAAAAACTGTATTTATTTAATAATAATAATAATAATAGTATATACGAGGTATCTTGTAATATATATATGTTTAATTTCAAATTCTTCAAAGATGAAGGTGCTCTAATAAAAAATATCCAATTTGAGGTAATGAAGTGGAAATATTGCATTTAATGCTAAGGTATACATACTTATATGAAAATTTTGTGGTCTACATTTTCAATAATGTTTTCAATACAGTTCGGACATCGGAGTGAATTATTTCTCGTTTATACAAATAATACATAATAGACCAACGACCAGTTAAAACATTTGTTTTATGTAATAATTAACGTTAAAACCTAAATTTATAAAACAAGGTGAGAAAGTTGGAAATTTAAAAAAAAATATTTATCATCAGATTCGTCATCATATGATATTTCTTAAAGATAGATGCTTTTATTTCATTAAGCTTTATTTTATCAATTTTTTAACATATTTTATTAATAAATATTAGATAACCGTTTTGTTTGATATATAAGTCGGTGTCGATAACAGTCGGACGATAAATCGAATTGAAATATTAGACGCAGTAATTAAAAAATTTCTATAATTAAAGATATTTTAATTGAAGATAATATACTCGTATATATGTATGTTTTTTGTGTGTATATATATTATATATATATATATATATATATATAAAGTATTTTTTATTATTATTAATTGGGTTTAGGTACCCAAAATAACCAATTGTCAACACTATTTTCGTATAAATATATCATATATAAGGTAACGAAAAGGATATAAGTGAAAAAATTAAAAGAACACTTAGAGTTTAACCTCTTTATATATATATATATATATATATATATATATTATATATATATATATATAATATATATAGGTGGCCAGAGCTTGAAGGATATTGTTGTTATTCAGGGCCAATTAGTTGGCCACCGAAATTGGAAGGAGGTAAATATTTAAATGTAAAATGTTATTAATAAAGGCATCTCTCTACCTGTGCTATACAAGTCACGAGCAAAAATCACGGAAGTCCGTGCTCTAGTCGCTAGGCTAATCCGAAGGCTGCTGATAATATACATATATAATATTCGCGTCGATTCTTCAAATAAATTTTTTATTTCCTTCCCAAATTCTAAATGATATAAGAAATCTTGTATCTTTCTATGCATATGGCTGTAAACTATCGGAATTCGAAGAAAATTTTTATTTTCCGTTATTTTGTATAGTACTTGCTAGCATCTGCATGTTATTTATAGTGTATTTTAATATATACATTATATGTTTTATATATATATATATATATATATATATATATATATATATATATATATATATACAAGTGTTTCAGACGTAATACATCGCCCTAAATTATTTATACGGCCATAATGTGCAAATTAAGTTACGGTTAGAGATAGTAGGAGATTCGTTCGTAAGCAACAGGTATCGGTTATTACTTCCTGTTCTAACGTAAATTACTTAGATGCTTCTACCTTACCGCTAACCACCTTCTTTGTATTCTCTTTGAAATTTCTCAGAACGTATTCCGCGCTGTTTCTTCAAATCTCAACGTTGTACTGTTCGAGACAATTTAGTCCTTTCTCGAAGCATCCCTATACTCCCGTTCTTTTATAGACGTTATTATAGAATTCTTAAACAAAAACGTAAAATAATTCCCTACACTTGTTATCGCTGGTAACCTTTTGTTCTGTTTCAGTGTTTTAGAATACGTTAGTAGAAAACAGACCAATTATATAGAACTACACTTCCCCCCATTTTTTTGATCATTATTCAAAAACTAATTCTTTGGTCGATTTCAAATAATTTATTATACTTCGAGTTTCAGTATTCTCGTCTATATATATATATATATATATATATATATATATATATATATATATATATATATATATATAATACATTGATAATTTTTATCGTTAATATTCCCATTAGTACGCTTTTTAATTAAATTAGCGTCGTCCTGAAACACGTGTAGTTTGTTAGTTCAAATGTTCTATCTATATAGATCAGACTTATTCAATTGCGCCTTTAAGCTCCCTACAACTTAATAGAAAAGTACGCTATTGTTTGATGCTTTTGTTTGAAACGTATATAACGTGTTTGAATATTCATCTACAAATCGAACGACTTTTCTATTACAATAAATTTACAAACTTCTGACCGTAATTACTCATCGCAGCTATTAGAGACCGTGTTTCTTCATTTAGGTTCGTCATTAAAAAACCCATAAATGTTGTAAATCTGTTTTCGGTAACATTTAAAACTTATGTAGTGCACCATCATCATCATTGTCGTATTGTTCGTTACCGATTGTCGTGACTAGTTGTACGTTTTTATTTTTGGACTAGCATTCAAAATATGCAACGTAGATGCGCGCGCATGTAATGTTATGTGACGCCACTTATCCGCGATAATTAAGAATTACATGTAATAGTGAAAAACATTCTGCATCGAAAGTTGGTTTCGAACCTTTGGACCGTCGAGCACCATATGGCATATTGCGTATTTTCATACTTTTATCTTGTCCTATAATTATTCCGCATCAAAAAAACAAAACATAACTCTGTATTATATATTTACAATCGAGACAATATTCACAGTTTTTTTTTATTTGGCGTTGTTCTGTACGTACGAACTAACTCGTAGTAAGTCCATAAACGTAGACAACTTCTCTAGAAACATCGCCATATCTGGAAACCTATGTAAATTTTTAATATGAAGAAAAGACAGAGGACTGGTTATTAAAAATTTACCGAACCTCGATACGTTCCAAATGTGATTACTGATTTCATGCCTACTTATCTGCTACACAAACACAGTTACGTTTTCGTTAGATTTATAACACATCGCGAAGCACTTCGTCTCGCTCTCGCAGCTTTTCCTACAACGTCAATTATCCAACTGTACTATGAAGCAAATGACATCCATGTCATTATTAAAATTTTACATAGACTTACTTAGTTTTAAGCGACTACTATTACAAACAGCTGACATCATGAAAGATTAAAAATTACTGCACGTGAATACAAATCTTTCAAACAAAAAAAAAGAGCTACTTGCTATTCAGCTAATCACCCGCCAGTTACACCTATCAATCGATTCTTGTTACCTCTTTGGAAGACAAACCTCGTTATTACCGAAACATATATAGATAATCAGTAAATTCCGTTCACAATACAGCATCTTTTCAATATACTACGCTGATGGATCAAAAATTCGCTGTGCCGCCGTGTATAATGACGATATAGTCCATTACGCACTTCCGTCATACTATAGCGTCCTATCGTGCGAACTCTTTGTAATTCTGCAGACTATACTAACTGTATCTTCTAAAAATGAGCCGGAAATTTTCATTGTCACAGACTCGCTGTATTCGATTAAACAGCTGAAAGAACAGATGCGCGCATCCATCGGTTGTGAAAATTAATTCGACAATCAACGAACAAATTCTGCAAACTTATGTACTTTGAACTCCGGGATATAGGGGCTATGGAAGGAATGAAGAAGCAGATCGAGCTGCAAAAAAAGCTGCCTTCGTGTGTCCTGCAGCATTACTTCCAGCAACTTGATACGATACGCGTCGCTGTATGTTCCGTAAATTCAGGGAACAAGCAACAGTTAGATTTTCCGGTGGCCTATGCAACGTGCTCATCGCGCAAGACAGGATGAAGTGATGTTGTTCATTGTGTCCGCACAGGTCAGTTTGACTCATTCTTATATCCTGTTCAAAATTCTACTCGTTCAACCTGTAATGTTCAAATCACTATAGCTGATATCATACTCCACTGTCCTCTATATAACTCTATCCGCTCTTCATTACACTTTCCTAACACACTTGATGAAATACCTTTGTCTAAAAATGAAAACGCTCTTATAACTTTTCTAGTTCGCATAAGACTCAGTGTTTTTAGTTTTTGTAGCAGTATATGACACGTAAGATTTAAAAATATTATATATATATATATATATATATATATATATATATATATATATATATATATATATATATATATATATATATATATATATATATATATATACATATATATATATATATATACATATATATTAAATTCTAGAGAGTCTTTATTTCTTAATCTCACCAACCAATAACTTCACCTCGTCCGTAATCGCGGAGTACCAATTATTATAATAGCAATTAAAAATATTCGAATTCTCGTAAAAGCATCGCAAATAAATGCTATCTGAGAATAGGCATTTTAATTTGTATAGTAAGCTATCATGCTAAATTTGATCAAAAGCTTGTCGCACATCGTGATATGCTGGCATACTTTTTTGCCTCTAAACTGTTTTCTATTTCACTAACTACCCTGTGCAGCTGGTCGACAGTAGAATTGTGATGTAAGAAACGAAACTGATGTAAAAATTAAATGAAAAAAAAAACATAATAAAACGGCAACCGATAATAAATATTATCATAATCATCATGTATAGTCGCCACCCTAAATAGGGTATCCTGATTCTGTTTTTGTGTAATTTTCCGCCACTCATCTCTATCTACTGCTTGGTGTACGCATTCTGAAAAAGACAGGCCTGTCGTTTTCAGTATAATATCCGTCCATCTCATAGGTGTACGTCCGGGTGATCGCTTTCCTTTAACTTTTCCCATAATCATGGTGCTTCTCGTACCTTTTTGGTTACGTATTAAATGACCGAAGAATTTCAGCACTCTATTTACGACAATCGCTGACAGCCTTACCGGAACGTCAATTTCTTTTAACACCGATTCATTTGTACGCCTTGCCGTCCAAGGAATAGTCTTCGCCAGCACCATGTTTCGAAGATGTCAATTCTTCTTCTGTCCGTTTTTTTTATTGTCCATGTCTCCGCCGCATATTGATAGAAAATATAAGCGTTTGGACAAGCTGTATTTTCACACTTTTCGTCGTTATCTTTCCAGATGTTGTTCAATTTCGTCATGGCACTTTTGGAAATTTCGATCCTCCGTTTTATTTCGACTTGAGAGCCACCATTATTCTGTATAAGTGATCCCAGATACACAAAGCTTCCAACAATTTCATATTAGTGTTCCTTTATCGTATGTTATTACGATTGCTCGATCAATTATAATTATTTTTGTTTTATTTTTATTTATACTTAATTCGTATTCTGCGCTAATATCTTTCAGTTTATTTAAAAGTTTTTCCATTTCATCCGTGATAATATAGATGATGAAAAAAATTTCGAATATACGGTTATCAACCACGAATGTTTAAAAGTTTAAAAGAGTATTTAACATCTCCGAATACTTAATAATATAATTAAATTTATTAATGTCGATGTTAATTTTTTTTTATAATAATCCAAATTATAGTTACCGTTCTTTCTCCTAAATTTCGAACTTTGCAATGAAGAAATGCCGTACTGCCTAACTGAACGGTTGCATTCGTTACGGTATTATTATCGAAAGTGGGTTCGGTTAATTTTTGAAATTCTTCGAAGTTGCTGTACCAAAGTTGCTGCAATTCCGGCGGATGTTTCGGTGATGACGGTATTTCTTTTTTATCTAAAAAAAAATTAAACGAAAACCATCGCAGTCGGAATTATTATTAGTTCGAAAATGTATTTTGTTTTAATACGCGTTTGTAACACATACATATACATAACACATAATCATTTGTTGATAAATGTATACTTATTTATATATTTATACACAATATATCTCGATATATATATATATATATATATATATATATATATATATAATATATATAATATATATATATGTATACAAATACTTAGTCAATACCATTCATATATATGCCTTCCTTTTTCATCAATTTCGAATATAAATTACCGATTATATTCTGTTTTCTATTCTCAGTGTAATCTTACGTAATAATCGCCTTTCCATTAATTATAGTAAATACATTCGGTTCACATTCAGGCTGTAATATTACGTTTAATTACAATCTCGATAATAGTATTACGAATAGAGTTCGTTTTCGTGATCACCCGGTATACCTCGATAATGGGTACCTCGAGTTGCTCGGTAGTATATAGAAAATATGGGCACGCTTTAGTCGGTTCTCGGTTTCGTCTCGTAAGGAACTCAAAATTATTCTAATAAATACTCTATATACAGCTCTTACTTTATTTTCCCACTATAATCTTTCCTACTCGCCAGTTATATAAAATACGTTACTATATATTTTAGGCGTAATACGAATAAACTTACAATTACAATATCGATAATGGTATTACGAATAGAGAGTTCGTTTTCGTGATCACCGGATATACCTCGATATACCTCGATATACCTCGAGTTGCTCGGTAGTATATATAAATTGTATTATCACTCGGTACGCTTAGTCGATTCACGGTTTCGTCTCATAAGAAACTCATAACTATCCAATAATCCAAGAACGCTATATACTCTATATAAAGCTCTTATTCGTTCTTAGAGTGTTGTTCGATAATTTCGGATACATTTTACAATAACTGCACTACAAATGTGGAAAGGATTAAGGATGTGTATTCGAAATATTTTAATTTTTTCGTATAAATTATCCAGACCACGCAGATAACGATCTCTTATAGTGTGATTTACATATAAAAGATAGATTTCCAAGTTGAGCAGATTTCCAGAGAAGCGTTATATCATTTTCTAAAAAAAAACGTGTTTCGCATTTGTCACATTGCATTGACTCGTGGCTACATTATAAAATAAACAGATCCAACATTACGCTCTTCTTAACACTTTTAAATTTATTTTTTTCAATATCCACAATATTCCGTATACCGACCTCAAAAATATGGAGAGCATCGATGTTGACGACGACGTTGAATGGGAATATCAACGTGACAGAAAAGGAAAAAGTAATTCTTAAAAAAGAAAAGCAAGTATCCATAACGTGCTCATTAATAATAAAAACAGATTTTCTACCTTACCGGTTGATAAGTCTACAGTGCGTACTGCCTTATAGCCGCTGTTAACGAAAATCCAAAAATTCCGCCTATTGTGCTAAGCGAAGGGACAATACGGAATATCAGCGTACTTGTCAAATCGGAATACAAAATTCCAGTAGGCGGTAATAAGTATTTTCTTTATACCACTACTACGGACGATTACGATGTATTAAAGAACTCGCTGCGAGCGAATAATGCAGCTTTTTATACGCATTTACCGGCAAACCGTAAGCCACTAAAAATGGTGCTTAAAGGTTTACCCGTTGATTTACCTATTTCTATTATTTCTGACACGATATCCTCCTTTACTGTGTTCGACTCGATCACTCCTTTACTGTGTTCGACTCGATCACTCCTTTACTGTGTTCGACTCGATCACTCCTTTCAATAAAAAGTCCGACACTTCTCCTCCCATTTATCTTGTTCCTTTTCCCCACATGGCACAGATATCAGGAAGGTCTTAAACTATAATATTATCGAACATTGTGTTGTACGCTGGGAGAAATATAAACCGAGAACGGGAGTGTTATGCCAGTTGTACGGACGTGTTTCTCCCAAATGTAACATGCCGCGCAAATGTGTAAACCACGACAGTCGCGAATGTATATCTTCTCAACAGAAATGTGCAAATTGTAATTCACCGCATGCTGCTAATAATACACGTTGCTTGGCGGTAAGAAGATTCTTTACCGAGCTCAACCCAAAAGACAAGTTACATTTACAAGTTTAAAATCATATTCTAACGATGTAACTGCTAGTGTTAATATTTCTCGGAATATAAATAAAAATAATACTAATTTTAATGTTAATACAAATAACGGCAGTAGTAGTAGTAGTAGTTGTTAATAATGTTAACGCGCTCCCTAGAAGATCGTACCCTGAGACTGTACGTGGTAAGAACCAGGTGTATGTGGAGAGAAGCAATTCTTCTTCATTCTTCGAATTAATTGATTTTTGCAAGCAATTAAATGTCGGTAAGTTGTTGGTAGTCGTCAAACAAGTTTGTACAAGATTGTCGGCATCTAATCATGCCGATGCCTTTTCCAAATTTATGATTATTGTCGAAAGTGTTATGCAATGTTTCTAATATTAATAATTAAAAATGAATCAAAATATAGATAATAAAAATATAAGCCTAGTTGGTTGGAATACTAATTCAATTTATCCTAAAATTAATGAATTTACACACTTTTTACTAGAATACGAAGTAGATATTGCTGCTATCTGCGAAACTAAACTTGATAGTAAAATATATCTTAAAGTCCCAGGTTATAGAATATATAGGGTAGACAAAAACAGGCGCAGCGAGGGAGTGGCTTTGCTTGTACATAATAGAATCGAGCACGACGTCTTACCTGCCATATGTCTAAATTCTTTTCACGCAATATGTATCCAAAAATATGTATTGATCGATCTATCGTTAATTTAATATGCGTTTATCGGAACCCTAAAAATAATATAAAATTCTTCGACCCTGATTTAAAATTATTATTTGGCACGAACACTTCCACTATTATTATAGGTGATCTTAATTGTAAGCATAAATCTTGGAACTGTTTCAATAGCAACCATGCTGGAATGTCTTTGTTTGAAGCCTCGTTGATATATAACTTCCACATATTGTCACCAATTGATCCTACATATATACCAGCACAACGTAATCAAAAACCTAGTATAATAGACCTAATATTAGTTAAAAACTTCCACAATATTACCATATCTACATCATTATCACTGTTGTCTTCTAATCATAATCCCATTCTATCTTATATTACACCTAATGTCAAACACAGCACAATAATATTACCTAAAAAAAAATTTCTTTATAAAAAAGCTAACTGGAATCTATTGAAAACACACATTAATGAACATATAAATTTATTCGACACACTTCATACTTGCGATGAACACTTGTGTAACTGAATTTAGTAAACTTGTTTCGAACGCAGCTACCTTGAGTATTCCAAAGATTGTTGTTTCTGGCTATCATTCTAAGTCCAGTGTTCCGCCATATATAAAAATAATTTTATCTCTCAAAAATTACTACAGACGACAGTCAACTAAATACAAATTTACTTCAATGTATAACAGTTCGAGGTGTATGTATTTATTATTAGTTAAGTTTTCTTCTCATTTATTAGTCAACTGGAAAAATAGTAAATGGAGCAACCTTTTAACGACTCTTTCTCCAAGTAATAATACCTTATGGATAGTGAACAAATATTTAACAAAACGAAACCAATTACTACCACCAATTATCGATCCACTAACAAATGAACAGGTATATAAACTACGTGATAAATTAGAATTGCTGGCTTCACATTTTGCCGGTGTTTGTAATCGTTATAATAACTTAATTCCGCGTACACATTGCTATAACATACGTAAAGCGGTGGCACGTCAACTAGCCCCTTCCACTCCACCAGCAGAGATATTACTTGCGTCACCATCTGAAATTAGTAAATATAACAAATCTTTAGGAAATAAAGCATCCTCTGGTGATGATCAGTTTTCTCCAATTTTAATTAAGCAGCTCCCTCGTAAGGCAATTGTATACCTTACTAAAATCACCAACGCCCTTCTCAAAACTACGTATTTTCCCACACCCTGGAAAACAGCCAAAATCATAGTTATACCTAAACCTGGTCGTGACGTTACAAACATCAATAACTTTCGACCAATTAGTTTGCTATATACTCTCAGTAAAATAGTTGAAAAGGGTATATTACATCGACTGCAAACTTTCTCTACAACAAATAATATTATTATTCAGGAGCATTTCGGGTTTGGAGCCAACCATTCCACTATACATCAAGTAGCTCGAATAGCGGATTACATAACCTTTAATTTTAATAAACATATCGATTTATTATTGATTGACATTGAAAAAGCATTTGATTTAGCTTTTTTAGCCTATCCCTTTAGTAAGTCTCCATGTTTTAGCTCCGTATGTTAAGACTGGAATTACACACAGCTTACTTTTAAGGCCATTCGGTATTTCCTAAATGCCATATTCTTCTTTTAGTTTCCAGCTGGTTTATATTATTTTTATCCGTAGTAATTTTCTGTCCCGGGTATCGTTTACAGTTACCACCCTATCTTCCGCTGTATTCATTTTATTTTGGTTTTTTGTACATTTATTTTAACTCGTATTTCGGCAGAAACCATTCCATGCACACTTTCCTACTAGCACGCATTTAATGAAATACTTTTACACCTAAAAATGAAAATACTCCTTTATTCTCACCGAACTATCTCCACATTTACAATAACGGAATAATACACTCGGTGCTTTTTTTAACCATTCGGTACATTGCATCGAACAAAAGGATAAAAAAAAAAACAATTTCGCCTACTGAATTTATTACTTTATCGGCAAAATCGTTCTGCATCACTACCGTACAAATGTTTGTGTATGTGTGTGAGACAGTCTACATGTATAAATCTAGATATCGAATAATAAGATCTATTTGATACTGTTTTTTCCCGTCAATACTTCCGCGTGTCGTTCCAACGTGGGAAAACTTATAAACTGCTTGAGACGTTTTCGATCGATTTTCAATCGGAGTTAGACAAGTCGTCATAGTCGTTGCCGTCGTTCGGACTTTAGGTAAAAGTTTTATTCGAAAAAGTTTTTATCGCTCGGGAGGTGACGGAGTTTATTTCGCGGAAAAACTATTTCTTCCGGAATCTCGACCGGTCCGTGACTCAAACAAACAATGTCTAAAACTTTTAAACCCGTATGCAATTTCATTTCTAATTTCTTTTTTTTTTTAATATATATATATATATATATATATCATTACGGACGACATCGTGTTAACCCTTTCAGACACATATTATGATTATGTTTCCTTTGTAGATAAATTTTGGTCAATACTACTACACGGTATAGCTGAATTCTCACATAAACCTCGTAAAAGGAAATCGAAGCTTATGAGATGTACGTTTATCGCATAATGCTAAAAATATCACATTTAGAATAGACAAGTGCCGAATAAAATGTCAAATCATGCTGAGGTGCCCCATACCGTAACCGGAAAGGTAAAAATACTGTGAACACATTAGACACCCAGATAAATATCACCCGCTCCAGCTTGTACAATATGGAGAAGAAATTATTTACTATAGAAAATCCGGCAGGCGGAAACTTTCGTCGGAAGCAGATATCAGAAGATGGTATCAAATTTCAGCACCCAAGCTGCAAAAGTCGTTCAGAGATATGAGTTCACTAGCTATGACGATTGCCGAACTTCGACTGTAGTAAATAGAAGAAGATACATTTTGATAATATTTTGCGTGTAATATGGTTTTTTTTTTTTTTAAATAGAGATAATTTCTTTTTAGCGCGTTACGTATAAATATTTTTATAATCGAAACATTCTTGTCTTTTAAAGTTTTCTTATTATATAAATAGGCAATATATATATATTTTTTTTTATAGCTAAAACTTTATACGTACCGTATAATGGACACTACGGCTTAAAGTCCGGATTCAACCGTCGAAACACTTTTTTATGAATATATAGTTCGCGATCGATCGAGATTTGTGAAATCGTTCTAATTTTCTTTTCATTTAATATGTTTTCTTTTTTTATAATTATCCGAAACTTTCTTCCGGTTTCTGTTATCAAACAATTACTACGTACGTTGATCGTAATTTTCTTATTATCCTTTATGTATATATACATACATACATATATATATATATATATATACTTGTAGTAATGGTCGAATGCCTTTGGCCGAACGTTGACCCGATGGTAGGACGATATAACTTTAGGTTGCGGGAAAGAACTGGATTCAGAAAGCTCAGAACTGCTACAAACGAGAGAGATTGGGGAGAAGGTGGACCACCGATGATATAGGATAAAAAAATACATAAAATAAAATAATCAAATTTAAACGTGATTATCGCGATAATTAAGCGGATTGAAATGAATATTTATTTCGCATAACAAGAACTCCACCGATGACTAAGGTAATTGTTGTGTTTTTATTATTATTATTATTATTATTATTATTATTATTATTATTATTGTTTATAATAAACTTTCAACAATATCCTCGCAGCTCTGGCCACTTATGTGTATATACCTAAAATTAATCAGTTTTTTCTTTTGTTGGTAATTGTGTGTGTTATCTTATTATGAAGTATTTCTACGAAAATTTAATTTAATCTGTACGTTTTTCAAAATACTAGAATCTAAATTTGTGGAAATCGTAAATTTTATTTTAAGCCTATCCCTAACCAAATATTTTAATAATAATAATAATATTAATATTAATAATAGGACTACAAAAAGCGTATGAATAATAATAATTATAACAAAGCCAGAAAATATGCGACAAAGGAGGATATTAAAATTTTCCCCTCTATTTCTCTTCTTTCCTTCGACTTTTCCTTTGATTCTCTAATTTAATTTTTCATTCCTTTATTTCGATTTTCATCGCCTTGCCTCGTTTCCAAGAACTTGTTTAATATAAAGTTTGAAAGTAAAGTAAAATAGAATTCACCTGTCTCGGTTTTGGCGTAACTGCAGACATTGCTCGTACATACACATATACACATATATTCATGAATTCTCATCTTATATATATATATATATATATATATATATATATATATATATATATATATACGAGCACAAACATATATATGTGTATCACATGCGCAATATATATATATATATATATATATATATATATAAAATAGGTGCATAAATATTACTTTTTTAATATCGAGAATTGGAATATTATTAGTCGATATCCATGGCAATTTTATGTACTTTTATATCTGTATCTATATATGAAGAACCCAAAATGATAGGCCATGTACTGCGACACGAGGGGCTAATAATTCGTCTAATAGAAGGGATGCATACGGGAAAGAATGCGATTGGAAGGCCGCGAACAGATTTCACAGATACTCGAAGATGTGCAGGCGTCATCGTATGAAGAACTGAAATGGATGGTACAGAATCGACAGAGATGGAAATCAATGACAAACCCAATATGATGATGATGTATATATATATATATATATATATATATATATATATATATATATATATATATATATATATATATTTATATACATAACAATTCCTTTAATTTTTCTTTATTAGACGAGTACTTTGCGATCATCCGCTGACTAAGCCGTTTCGCTTTTATCTTAATCTTGTTCAATTCGGTCAAGATGTTACTCGGTAGGTGGGGAAGCTTAGTTGTATTTCTAATCCGATTAAAATTCTGGATGATTAATTTCGCTCTAGTATAATGCCCGTAAATTTCCTCGATTTCCAACGATATCGACGTGTATTCGATTTTATGAGATATATCCTCGTTTAAGATACTTCCAGCGTTTGGAAGTTTTGTGGTCCACAATAGAAAAAATAAAACAATCAAAGTAATCGATTTCAATTTATACTTTTTAACCACTTCACTCGATATTATTCACTATGCGGTACACGAAATAATATATATATATATATATATTTAATTTTTTGGCTGGACGCTAAATGTCTCAATTTTAAAAATCGTTATATACAGTTCACCTAAGAAACGGTATTGTATATTTCGTGTCAAAATGTTATAATGTACAACAGAAAAGATTAAACAAAGACTGATTTTCTTTTTCCCGAGTTAGCGGGCCTTTGATTATTTTCTACTTTCGGATAAATTTTGCGGTAGTGTTTCTTGCGATTTTTCGTTTAAAGTTTTCGTTAATAAAAAAAATTGGTATTTTTATTCCGAAAACGCCGAGAAAGTTTGTAGGGTAAAAACTGGAAATTAAGGGAGAGCCTGTGAGAAGGTCGTGTTGCGTACTAAAATTTTTCTCTGTTGAACTTTAATTTCAGTTTTAAGTCTTAGAGACGGGAGGGCTGGGTAACAAGATATATTAGTCTACATTGTTACGTTCCCTCGGCAAGATACAATAATGAACTACATTACAAACATCTGGGGTACTTTAAGAACCTCGACGCAAATTCATATATATATATATATATATATATGTATATGTATATGTATATTTTAGCGAATTCCTATCGTTTACTTTGGAGTTATTCGTTCGCCAATTTCAAAAACTTGCCTGCCTGGTTCGCGTAAAATGTCGCCCATTCTGTGTTCGCGGTAATCGTTATTTTATCCTCGTTAAAATATCGCATCGAAACTATAACGAACTCTATCCGCAGTTAACTACTACGATATACGTTACTAACGATTATCGAATATTAACGAAAGAGTTTACAAAGAGGATGAATTCAACATTATATCTGGTTTAAACGAAAATAATCTGTGTCTCTCCGGGAGTGAGAGGTTTTTCCTTTTTTTACAAGATCATTTAGCAGTATTTAAGAGAAGAGCCTAACACGAATGGTACGGTACCCGTAGATATACACCCGGTAACCAGGACGTTAGATTAGGTCCAGGAGTATTCTTAAGTGTCTTATGACCGTGTTCAACAGCCCTGAAGGTATTTGGATGAATTTCCAGCCTCACAGCATGGCGCTCTGTGCATATTAATTACCTCGAGTACATAGGGAATGTTTAGGCGAATAATCTGGTTTGCTACATACTAAGGCGCATTTGTAACGAGCCGAAGAATTTACTTAGCGCAATTTATTTAGTTCGTACATTTGTCGGCTTTGCACGAGCTGCATGTCCAGACAGACCTTAAAGTCGCAGTACATACATCACGCTATTTCTGACCATCATTTGAATATTACTTCGATATGTTATTCTAGCCGGACTTGTTTGTCCATTTCCGGGGGTGGGTGCGATTTCATATAGTCCGTATGACAGCAATCTTTTAGAAGGTTCTCCTCGTACGGACAAACGTTTTGACATAGACGATTTTTGGTTGGCAAATGAGAAAGCCGTCGTCTACATACTAGGCTAATGCGTGAGTTTTCCGGACATGAAAAGTACGATAAGTAGCGGAAATGATAGAATTAAATAAATTTTCTCGTCCGTCGAAGGTAATTGCATATGCGGAAACCGAATGACATATAAACGAAGGAGTATAAATAATATTAGATTTTTTTATTTTATTTTATGATTCGACTACTTTAGGGTACATACACAGTATTTATTATTTATTACACTTTTAAACTTTAACGCTTTATAATAATAATTTAATTTACCGTAATACTTTTATTATAAATTATTCACGCACTGCGGCATTGTCCGACGTAAAAGACTAAGGCTCAGAATCTGCTGAGGATATTCGAAAATCTGAGAAATTTGACGAGCGAATGGACTCATTTTCCACAAAAGATATCTAACTACAGAAATACAAACTGCTTCTACCGTTAGTCTGCTCTTATATATATATATATATATATATATATATATATATATATATATATATATATATAAATATATATATATATAAAAATATACATATATATATTATATATATGTAAATAGAAATAATTATCCGATGACAGTTTGACAGATTGTTTTGGATAATTAGACAAAGGTGGTTTAAAACAAGGAACACTTCAGAGAAAAAAATGCTTAATAATAAAAATAAAGGTCTAAAAAATCTATAACAAGGAAGTAAAAACGAAAAATTCAACCACTATTTTAGACTCTCAACCCTAGGTTTGATGACCATTCATTATGGAAGTGTATAAAAAAAAACAACAACAAACACACGATATTGGAAGTTTGGTTTCTTACATCACCATTCCACCATCGACCAGCTGCACAGGGTAGTTAGTGAAATCGATAATAGGTTATAGACAAAAAATGTATGCGCTGCAGCATTTCTCGATGTGCGACAAGCTTTTACAAAATGTAGCATGAGTATTTACGATACCAATTAAAATGCCTATTCCCAGCTAGCATTTATTCGCTATTAAAGTCATACATAAAAGACAGACAATTTCAAGTACGATATGAACATGAAAATTCGGAAATACATCCTATTTTAGCCGGTTTACCTCGAGGGTTCAGTGTTAGGTCCCACACTATACTTCTTGTATATAGCCGAATTTCCTTCCACTAATAGTGTACAGGTGACTACGTTCGCTGACGACACGACAATTGTATTATCGCATGTAGATCCCAAAACAGCAAAAAAAAAAACTTACAAAAAGCTCTTGACAAATCAGAAGTACGGTTTAACAAATATCAGAATCGATGAGAATAAATCGGTAAATCTCAATTTTACAAACTGAAAAGTAGTACCTGTATCAGTTAGGATTAATAAGCGTAGACCTGCCTGTACGAACAACTATCATGTACTTAGTTCTGTATTTAGACAGCCGTCTAACATGGAAGCATCGAATACAAGTGAAAAAAAGAGAATTAGATAGGAGAAACAGTGTGCTATCAACGGGCAACAAACTTTTAACAAGACCAATCTGGACATACGGAGCGCAGGTTTGGGGCTGCACGAAGCCGTCAGATCTAAAAAATAATACAAACATCTCAGAACAAAATACGATACATGATAATTTGTACATAGCGAGGCTTGAGAACTACCCAAACGCACTTGCTAGCGATCTGTTGGACACTTCAGATAAATAATTGAAGCGTCGGAAACCACTAGACTAGGTTGCGGTTATCGGTAGTGTGCAACTGGGGGTGCACCTCTCCTCGTGTTTGGTTACTTTATAACAGATAATTGCTTAATGAACATGATAGCTCGCAATAACAAAAAGTTTTATAAAAAAAATCCTATATGATAGTAGCTTGCACATGTCAAACCGGGTTTTAACACCGATATAATGATAATTATAATAAAAGCTGCGACTCTAGGTACGTACGTTTGCAAATGTCACGATAAAGTGTGTTGACTTAAATCTACATTCTAGACTACCTAATTAAAATCGAAATTAAATACTAACTATTATTCCCTATTTTGTATTGCTAACTAACTTATATAGTGCTTGTGTGTCTTTCAATTGTAAAATTATAAAATACGTAATAATGTGTATAAAAATGTATATATAAACACGCGATATTAAATAAATAGTTTTTCTGTTTAAACAGCGATTTCTTTATTGCCTGTTCATTGTCGAATGTCGTGACTAGAGCTATTGTACGTTTATTTTTACGTACAAAATGAGCTATTCAAGGCACTATTTATATGCGACGTACATGCGCTCGTATATGATGTTATAGTGGAGTGCTATTGACTTCTCCATGATAATTAAGAATTAAATAATTATGAAAACTTTCTATGTCGCGTGTTGGTTTCGAACCCCCGACCGACAAGTTGACAGTCGAGCACTCTAGCAACTACGTCGATATATATGTGTATATATAGATCCCTCAGGCCTTAACCGGAACGGGTCGCGTCCACAGGTGGTGGATAGTGAAGTGACCAGTAGATTTACTGGCCAGCTGCTAATAACCAATAAGCAGTCGCCAACCAAGAGCGGCTACTGGCGGAAAGTCTCTGGCAGACGATTCTAGTAGTGACAGGGCAAGGAGACACGAGGATACAGATGGACAGCTTGAGGACCTGTCTACTAAACGTCCGCAAATCCTACGACTGTCTCTCCCTCGATGGGTTAGGTCGCCGAAAGGCCTTGAAACCGTTACCTCCTAAGTAACAACCAGCTGTCTCGCGGTTAAGATGTTTAATCTAAAGTCTAGAGGAGACACAACCCTGACAGAAATCAGCCGCTACTTTTTTGGAGCTCTTCTTTATTCATTCTCTTCTCGTGCGTCTGAGCGTCCATATTTGGAATGCGTTTAATCTTGCTTCCACGTCTCCGATGTATATTTCGCTATCGACATTATATAGCATTGATTAATTTGTATATATATATATATAAAAATAGACTTACAAATACTACAAATACACGCTTTCATTGTTGTTATTGATTACGAAAGTCATAAGCTAAATTAAATATTTATCAAGTTCACGTCCATTAATTTCGATTCGGAAATTATCGACTACGATGAAAGTGTAAATATTTAATTCTTTAAATTAAACGCGATAAATAATTCGTCGACTTTAAAAATAAAACAGCTACAAGTCCTTTAATAAAGCGTTTCAAATTTTTTTTTAAAATTCCCTCACTCCGCGAATCGCTGCTCGTTTATTACGGAGTGAACAAAGTGGAAAATTTCGTAGGTGCCTGACAACGCATATTAATTAGAATATTATTATATTCGAAAAGCGTTGTATACGGATAAATGGAGATTATACAAGGTTGGCTGTAAGATAGGCCGATGAAGTTTGGTTTATAGACTTAGATGCATCAGTGTATATGTGTCGTATTTTTTTTTCAGAATGTTGTAGAATTTTGATTTGAGAATATTTGTAGGTGTTAAGTGTTTCTTATATTTTTCCAGTTCTGTGTATTCATCTTTATCCCTACATAATCTTTGTGAATTACATATCCGATTATATCTTTCAATTTGCTCGCTAGTATTTTGTTTTATATTTTGTCATGTTTGTAGTTGCGAATTTAGTTAAAACGTCTTTAAGTCCGAATGTGTTTTCTTTTTATTAAACAGTCCACCAGATCTGGAAGATCGGAAACACGGATTTCTGAAAAAATTTCAAAAATTCAACGACCTACGCTGGAAAAAGTGTTCGGAAATTTTGAAAGAAGACTGAATGAATGTATTGAAGCAAGTGCCGGTCATATAAATGATAGTAGGCTAATTTCTCGTTTTCTTATTTTCAAATTTTCATTAAACAATTTTGTTCTAGTCGTTTTTGAGTTATTTAAAAAAAAAAACAGTCCGTGTTCTTTCGGTCATCCTATGCAATAAATAACGATATATATAAGAAGCGATCCATCGTAATCTATACACGTGGCGATACTACATAATGGTCAAACGAACAGATTGTACGCGGGAATGAAAAAAAACTATTGCTATTTAAGCTACGTAAGGAGGAATTTTTATAATTTTAAAATTTAATATCGATAATCGAATCTCGTACAAAAATTGATAATACGACAATATTTTATAATAAAGATAATTTACATTGAAAAGGAGCCGTAGGAACTATGAATACCAGGCAAATATCCGCATAAAGCAGGAGTTGTATATGTTGCAATTCGCTTACACAATTCGAAGAACGAGAATGAAAATCTATACACGCATTACGAAGATTTCCACGAGTGTTTGTTTAATACCGTCTCAGAAGGTTGTCGGCGTGCTACACATGTTCGAAGAATCCGTATTACCAATGTTTTCCTCATCATGAAACATAGAATCTAGTAAATAGATGTATGAAAACTAGTAGTACGAAAGAAGATTAAGATATATATGCATAACAAGGGGTTCATAAAGTTAAGTTATACCTTAACAGTTTAAACAGTATTATTAAATCTAGGAAATAAACGAGACAAATGACAAATGTTAGACTATAAAAAAACAAAAAAAAAAAAAAAACCTGCGAGGAAATAAATAAAATATGGTAAAAGAAAAACAAAAATATATACCAAGTACATATGTACACATATACACATACATATACACATGTGCATACACATACATATACAATATTAACTACGTAAAATAAATAATGGACATAGAAACAAATTAAATGACTCTTATGCTTAATTCTACGATGTTTGTACCTACAGTATAATAGCTTAGCATATCGTAATCGCCTATGAAATTAATGAAATTACACCTGTCGTAAAATTTTTTAGATAATTTATTAATATAAGAAGATAGGTATAATAAGAGGTTTAATTCTGAGTGCATATCAGAAATTTTTGTACGTGACGATTTAGTATAATTCTGCAACAGTAATTTTGAATCAGTTGTAATTTTTTAAGTGTACTGTCTGAAACAGATAGCCAAACAATGCGTAGGTTAATCGCGGCCGAATAATATGCGTATATAATAATTTCTTATTAACGACAGATAAATACGATCGTCGATTAAAGATTATTGAAAGTATACGGATTGCTTTATTATCAATTATCTAATTAATATTATTATTAAAAGGATAAACGAGAATCTAGGATGACACTTAAATATCGAACTATAGTGAATACTTTTACAATCAATGTTAATTTCCACCGAAGGTAATTTCCATCGCTTTGCGACGAGTATAGCTTCGTATCCGTGTTTATTTTTAACCCCCACCGTCTATAAAACTTAAAAATGGAGCTAGCAGCCCTTCACCTACATCAAAGGTATCTTGGGTATATCATTTATTAACATTATAAATACGATCCTAATGCCCTGTGGTACACCTGAACGGTAAGTGTTGACGGGAGACTTTATGATGATTAACATAGAACATTCTATTGCTTAAATAAAATTTAATTAACTTTATTAAATATAGGGGAAATTTAAATTTAAGCAGTTTAAAAATGATACCATTATGCCAAGCCGAATCAAAAGCTTTTTCAATGTCGATTAGTAATGTATACATATTAAGATTAAAGTTGTCAGCTCCGTAATCAGCCTAGCAGCTACTTGGTGTACGGGAGAATAAGCCGCTCTAAATGCAAACTGTTCGTCTATAAGAATTCGGTTATTTTCAATGTGTATAATCGATTTAAAATGACTTTTTCAATTAAGAGAGCTTAGCAGAATAATTGACCGAATATTATTGATATTTACAAAACGATATTTATATTATCGCCGGTGAAAGCGTCGCTCTAACGGTATAATATATTACAGAAGAATTTACAACCGCTATTATCGAATACGAACTAACCTATATAAATTGAGGTTTTGGTTTTTCTGAGAATTGGACACAATATGCTTCAGCTATTTCTTCAACCTTTGTCAGCGTATAATTACCGTAGGAATGTAGATATTCGCTTTACAGCAATTCTTTTAATTTTGTAAAAGAATTCGCGTTAAGGATCGATTTATACAATAACAGTTAAGTTTTACGATTAAAATTTGGGAAATAGAGACAGAGAGAGAGAGAAAATGCTTTTAAATAATAACTCGGGGAGAACGTCTAATCGATATGATCGAGTACAGAGAACAGTATTATCGATATACAAACTCTAGCGAACGCGTTACAAAGTTGGAACACCGTCGATATGAATTATTAATAAAAAAATTACAATAAATATTGCTGCGTAGGAACTATTTAATTTGGACAACGTGTCATTAACACGAACTACTAAAGCTCGATTAAACAGGTAGGATCTGACTAACAGTTTAAGATAAGGTAAAATTTAATCATTTTATTGAGAACTGTCGTCAAAGTGCTACTCACTATCTAAGAAGACTAGATAACGCTTATTTAAATTATAGGGAACAAAATCACTGAGAAGTTCAAATTTTATCTGAAGACAATTTACGAGACAGGAAGATATTGTCGTCAATATTAGAGCGGTTAGTCTTTTTAAGGTAATTTATTCCAATTTGTTTTTGTTTTTTTTAAGATAAAGAAAATTATTGATTGCATATTTGAAGACAGCGTTGTGTTCTTAACGCGCTTAGAAACAGGTATTGTAATAGATATATTCCCGGATGATGGAATATAAGCGGGGAGAAAGGAATTAAAAATATTTTAGTGAGCGCCGTTATTTCAAATTTTATTATGATATACCAGTAAAAACTCAACTATGACGGGTTAAGAAGTCACTAAATTCCATAGCGACAAATATGTCGGAACGACTAAAATGGATACATTTGAAAAAATTTGTGTGTCGTTACAGCTCAAAACAGATAATATTTTGTTTCCTACCCAACGTCAGACATGTGTAAAAGTACTACAGTATTTCAACCATTCAATTTTATTTTTTTTTACATTCAACCTTTACCGAAAAATAACTTTACGACATCTGGCAACGAGCAAATGATGCTACATATATATATATATATATATGCCAGAATTGTTAACATTAAAGTCGTAATTATGAAAATTAAGTTAATAAAAAAGGTTTATCGTTTTTTCTAACTAAAAACAGTAAGATAGGGCAACCCGATTAAGAATACGTTATACTGGTAATGGAGTATAAAGTACTTGTAATTAATGTAATGAATGTAACCATCTATCATTAAACGTAAAATATGTTAATATCCGTATAATCATATATATGCTTTATATTTATATATATATATATATATATATATATATATCCGTAAAAATCGTTTAGCCTACATTATACATTGCATATGTATATGATATGACACTTTTTACTAATATCTCCTACTAAACTCTATTTCCATAATTCTGTAGATTCTCTAGTAGCGTTGGTGTTTTTTCCATTTACATTCGTGTTCGCATTGTTACCACTACGAAGAATAAATTTTATATTCGAAATTTCTGCGAAACCGTAGATTCAGATTTAATGAAGCGCTGACTCGGGAAAACCATATGTGTCGTTAGTAAAAATATTTCTCTGAGACGTTACAGCTATGCTAAATCATTAAACATAATGTTCAAGCGCGATACAACAAGATGAACGGTATACATGCATATATATATATATATATATATATATATATATATATATTTAAATAAGGATACATGTCGAGCAATTTCGGTTAGGTTAGGTAACATTTAAACGTAAAATCTTGAAGGTAGCGGCGCTGCATGAATTATTCTTTCGCGAAAATTAAATATGTAAATGAGTTTCTCCGTTTAGAGAAGAAAGAAGTTCGAAATGGGTATGATGGTTAGGGGGTAGTTCTACTTAAAAGTTTACATTAGGCCGTCACGTCGTATGGAAAATAACCTATTTCATCGGTACGGCCTCTGGTAAATTGCTGTACTTTCTTTTTTCGCGTTGGGAGGTTGCGGATGGGTGGTTGGTAAAATATCTAGCGACGGTGTCATAGCTGGTGACGGTGGTAGAGAATGGCTAATTGTATAGCGATAATGAAGGCGAACACGGAATATATACATCGTGTACGATCAGACGAAACGCGTAAAGAAGTTTTATTTTCGGTAGGGCGTTGTCTTACGCGTTTTATAAATGGACGTATAAATGTACGGTTATCTATATAGAACGAGTTTGGAATGTCCTTTCACCGTTTCAACTTCGAAAGCTAATTTACGAATTTATAATTAAATTAATAAATATTTATTAAACCTAAAACCAACTCTTGATATTATTTATCCCCGATCTTTGTTCCGTAATTAAACGTCGAGTGTGTCCGCTAGACTTATTCTTAATCGATACAAAGCGTCCGTCACCTCATTATCAACGATTTGCAAAAAACGTTTATGAAAAACGAATAGAACGCGTCGGATATATTGATTTCGTTCAGCGTGTTAAAACTTAATCATCTGGAATGCTCCGGATTATGTCTGTCTTTCTTAGGGTAGACATCGAGGAAAATTAGCTAAAGCAGGCTCTTCTAATGAAGTGGTGTTATCTTTAGTTCTGCACACGTTACTGTATGTTTTATACAGTCGGAACATAGGAAACTTTAGGAACAGATATATAAGAATATACAGCGGTCACCATTCACTCGGCACCATCAATTACAACAGTATATTCATAAATCTTCGTGGTCTACATTCTTTTTTTTTTTTTAAATATCAAGCTTAGAATTATATTCATCAGTAGATTGTGATTTGGGCATTACTCGTTACCGGACCACCTATTCCTTATGCAAAGACAAACTCCTTACTGCTCTCTTCATGGACGGCAATCCTGATGGTGTATTCTTCGATTGTTCTTCCCTAATAAGATTACATTTTGAACTATAACTTAAATTATTGCGTTCATCATATACGGGTCCTCCATACAATATATTATTGGCCCTTTTTCATCTTGAGCATTTCCAACTATTTCCAGACATAGTGATATTTCGAGAAAAGTTGTTCAATAGAAATATGCGTTAGTTCGTGTGTACAGTATGGGTAACGAAAGTATACACGACGGACACTCATCACTCACCGACCATTTAAGCCGAAAAAAATCTCCGAAATATCTATCTGGGACGGTTAGTCTTATTTAATATCAAAACTTTATTACAAGTATAAAAACGTATACCGAGAACTGGTACTTTTACGTTGTTCACCTTGTGAGGGCGATGCCACAGGTTAGTGTTGTTGATTCCATATTTTACTTGTTCTACACTGCGGATTTTTCTTTGACTACTGAAATGGAAGGTGCGATATACGCGGATGATACTGAACACCGCATCATGATGAGACTATAAACAGATAAATATTGCCGAGAAATGGTGTAACAAGTGGCATATAAAAATAAATAAAGATAAAACTGTTCGCACGAAAACATAGATTTGTATGTTTACCTTCATTAACCCTCCGTGGTGAAACTCTTGCTTGAAATGAGGTAGTCAAATATTTTTGAGCGTGCATTTGGATAGGCGACTGACATAGAAGCAAATACTTGATAACTGAACGAAACGAGCTTAATTTAAAATCGATAGAATTATATTGTAAAAAGTCTAAGCCTCAATAATAAATTGCTGGCGTATAACGCAGTTTTAAAGTCTGTGTGAACGTAGCGTATTCAGCTCGGGGGTCGTGCGAAATCTAGCAACATAGATATAATACAAAGATTTCAGAATCGAGCTCTAAGACAAATGACATCAGCAACCTGGTACATCACGAAATTCTTCCGACTCTATATTGCTTCCGATACGCACCATAGTTTTTTTTTTTTTTTTTTTTTAAATGGGGGTGCATTTATAGCTTACCCAACGTGATACTGTGGTACATCTTAATCAAACATGCTGACTTCTCTAAAAACGTCGCTATATGGAGGAACAATTGTAGATTATCCAGATGTAAAAGATACATTATACGGAGGTGTAATACTCGAAGAACGTAACAAGATAAGGTAAAGCTCCGAACGCAACGGTGCTACAGCAGAGCATTCAAAAAAGACATGATCGGGAGTACTGCCTGTTCAGAATGGAGGGGACAGAAGGGACTTTCTCTAAGCTGCATACGGAAAAGACGGTCAGGTAACAAATAATGTCCAAATCGCCATCTGCTGATGAGTACAATCCCATTACGACTAATCTTTTTAAAGAGATAGAACCACGAGAGTTTGGGGAGAGACGGCTGGAGGTGATAGTAATAAATGAGAGGTGATTGACTAATGCTCTTAGTGTACATTAGCTCCCATTGATCCCTAGTTGAATAAAGTGAATGGATTTATTAGATATATTAGATGTCTCGGAACTCCAACTAAGTTTTTTTCCCCAAAAAACATTGTCGAAAGGTTTTGAATAGTTGACAAATTATAACGCAAACGAAACATTATATTCTCTGTGTTTTTTGTTTTTTGTTTTTTTTGGATAAGCTGTCGTAGTAGGCAATCTGCCTAGATGTAAATCCTGCTAATCGTTCATTCAGAATTCGAATCAATATTTTACTATTATACGGTATTAGTGAAATAGTTCTGTAATTTCCGCACTTTGTAACTTGTTTTATTTATTTTTTTTAAAGGGGTATATAAACTGTCTTACCCTAATCGTGCTGATAAGTACTCATCTGTTTAGTTAATTCTGACGGTATTTATTTGTTTTTAATTATTTTATGACTTCTTTTATTTTCGATTGAGTATATCAAACTCCGATGACAGGTTGTCTGTTCTTGACAGTATTGTCTTCAAACCTACGCTATTTCCAGTTTTTCTGTTTTAAAGTTTCTTTACTCGTTCTCAATTGCTAAGCTTTCCACGTGAAATTGTAATGCAGTGAATCTCTTTATATAAATCCCTAGGTTAATTTTACTATATTCTGAATGTCTTGACAAATATTTGAACAATAAGTATTTTTCTCCTTGCGAAAGTATTTGTGAATTTTCCGGGATAATTCTTACTTATTTATAGAAATGATATTTTTTAATTTTATTTTTTCCGCAATTAAATGTAATCATGCGAGCGTGTAATTTCTATCGTTATTCTTATCTTTGACGAGGCAGATAACTTACTTTTAAATCTTATCCGAATTACCCCGTATAGCCTATTATTCGAACCGCATCACCGTGATAAATAATGATATAGTCGCAAAATGATCTTCATCTTTCTCGTATTAGGATGTAATCAACTGATTTATGCAACGATCGTCAAAAGTTTTCAATGTGCTCGAACATTGTGTTCATTATATTTAGTTTATTTTCCAACAGCAAATTATAATATTCTTTCGCCTTGTCCGTTTCTACTGCCTATTCCAAAATTTTGTGTATTAGTGACTTCCAATTTTAGCATTCACATCACCCACTATGATTATAATTGCTCCGTTCAATAAGTTATGTTCATTAACAGCTTTATAAAACATTTCAATTGTTTCGTCATCCGCACCACTAGTAGATACATATAATTGAATAATACTGACATCAGGAACCGGTCTAGTATCTAATCTGATAGACATGACTCTATCGCTCTTGGTTTGGTAACCCGTAACCATCGCATTATATTTTTTTAAAAATCCGTATACATACGTCATATATGTCCATACTGGGGAACAATAGAGCGTTCTTCTATCTGTAACGAAATGACCAGATTGACCGTAATGAGTCTCCAATAGTATGAATCTTCCCGGATTGCAAAAGTCCTCTAATGTTGCACGTCGCTATTTTTATTCTGATTTTTGTGAAATTTTTCCCAGTCGCATTTTTTCCACGAAGTGGCAGCCGCCTTTACATACTTCATATTTCGACCCCGGAAATCGAAACGTAGGTTGCTGATACATGTGGCAGAATACTTCTGATATTTATAACTTTTAGAATATATTACGGTGGTTTCTCATTACCTACTACAAGATTTTCTTTTTAGGTTTACTCAGTCGAAAGGACACGGTTTCAAGCGCCGTATACTCGCCTACTGAAGTGCTGATAGACGTCTGTAGTTACGCAGTGAAGATGGTTCTAATTACGACCTCTTCTTCACGTGGCTCTGAACGTGATATTTGTAGTATGTCCCGCAATTGTTTCATTCAAAGTGCGAATTTCACATCGATCTTCACGAAAAAAAACAGTTTCTATTTAAAATTTTTGACTTGAAAAAACTGCAATTATATAATCCATATCTGAAATCAATTTGGAAATTTGGCACCAATTAGTAGGTATGCGCCAAACTTACCATTGAACGGTCCAAAAATAAACTCTTAAACAATTAACTAAGACGCCTTGGTTCGTAGTGGCAAAAGTAATCAAGTAAGAGAACAGTACTAATATTTAACAAATTATAATATCGTGCCAATGAGTTAGCAGCTGCGTTAGTCATCGTAGAAAGCACAGAGAATGTGTTGTCTTCAGCAGATTGCGGCTGGGTTATACAAGATTCAGCCATTCACACCTGATCGACAGAACTAGTGTCCCGTGTGTAACGACACGCTTTCCGTCTCTCCTTTGTCCTTTGTACTCCACACTAAAATTGTACCTCAACCTTCGCTTCCCACTTTCTCTTATCTTCAAAGATGAATATTCCTTTCTTACTAACCTAATCATTTTCTTACGCATGTCCCGTCTCTACTTCCTGATTTAACTTCTTCATGCCTCTAGCCTTAGTCGCTGCACACGGCATGTTAATTTAGATTAATAATAATAATATATCGATCTTAGACGGCTAAACAGAACAAAACCTTCCGAACGACGTAACAGTATAAGAACTGTTCCGGTGGGCTAAATTCGAGACGAACGTTCGCTGTACTTTTCCAAATAAGATATACACGTGTGGTAACGAAAAAAAAAAACAAAATTGTATGTATATGTAAATTTAAGGTACATTCGGCGTTTTAAACGCGTGTTTTCGATTAGTACACGAGCGGCTAGTTCTGCTATGAATTATTTTTAACATCGCCTAAAGCAATTTAAAAAAATTTAAGAGAGGTTTCGAATTTTTAACGGTGGAAAGATTTTTCAAGTAGCCGGTTGTTTAAAAATTTCGAAGCTTTAGATAAAGTAATTCTATAAGGAAAAAAGTTTTAAAAAAATGCAAATTAACTTGGAAGAAGTAGAAACTTCGATTTTAGAAAATAATTAATAACTACTACTGACCGAATTTCTTCTTCTAAAAGCTAAATTTTTACTTTTACTTTGAAAGTTTGTTTTTGCAATGGTGCCGTTCAAAATTTAATTTCTTATCAAGTTACTTTTTTTACTATTTTTTTTTGTAGTTTGTCGTCTCGACGAAAAAACTAACAAACTATTTACTCAAAGTCCGCTCGGCATATTTCACGTTAACGAAGTAGCGAGAGGATGAAATGTTGAAAATTAAGCATTCTATGTGATAGCCTCGTCAAATAGAAACTTCTTAAAATTCCGACAGGAGCATTCTTTCGCCAAATTGTTCAAACCTTATGCTCTGTATTCATGTTACATAATATATATATATAAAATATAAACACACACGAACATGTATTATATATTAATATATATATAAAAGACATCTTAGTTGTAATTGTTAATCTTGTCGACTATGTTGCAGTTACTTGTTTAATTTTTTGCATTTACCAATGAATAATTCTTCGATATTTTAATGTTTTGCCGGAATATATTTTTATGCGCGCCTGATAGTTGTAACGTTGAATTACACAAAGCATAATCACGCGATTGTCTATCACAGTTCATTGTGTCTTCATTCGTAGTTTTTTAAAATGAAAAAAGATAAAAGAAGTTCACTAAATTTGTATTAAAAAAACACAAAGCTTTTCCGCTATTAAGCCATTTTCAAGTGTACTTAAAAAAAAATAATAATAATTAATTTTCAAAGTGCGAAATAGTAATCGTGAAATAACCGATTTTATTATAAACTAACCCGAATGGTAAACACTACGGGTCGGTGGTCGGAACATTCCAATAGAAAATATGAAGTCGCTCTGTTCCGCGTATGCTCTGGACACACGCTTCTTACACACAAGCATTTCTTTCTAGGCCAGAGTGCACCGTTATGCTCGTAATGTAACATATTTACTATTCCTTACATTCTCCTATCATGTCCTTTGGACTCATTTCACACTTACATCATCTCTAACCGAAATCCTACAGTATTCATTAATCTATCCTTCCATGCCTCTGGCCTTAGAAGCAGTATGAGGCACGTTAAATAATTAAAAAAAAAAAAAAAAACACAGTAAAAGTTATTTACCACATTCACCCGTTCACGTTGTTTATAAGGAAATCCGTTATTTCACAATACTTTTGTTACGTTGTACATCTAAATTAAGTATTTTCTTAAATTATATTTTTTATTATTATGTAATTTTTATTTATTTCTGTTTATGCACAATTAAAAATGCCTCAGTAGTCGAAAATATTTGGAGTTTTTAGTACAAATGTAGTATCTGCGCTTTTTTTATATTAAAAAAATAAAAAATGATTTACCACTAAATTTTTTCATTTATGAAGAATCAAAAAACTTTTCCGCTAATAAGTCATTATCGAGCGAATATAATATAAAATCTAGAAAATATTATAGATACACAATTTACAAAGAAAATTATCAAAGTGATGAAACATTATTTTTTTTAATAATCCGATAGTGGATTGGTAAAGTACGCGATCAATAATCAGTAATATAAAATTAATGTATAAACAATAATACCGTAGGAGATCAAATAAAAATAAAAACACCCAATGCTCTCATATAGTTTGCGTAAAGAATTTTATATCGCTGATTGTTGATCAAATTCACTATCGGATTATTTATACTGTTGTGTTTTTTTTTCGATCGTTCGGATAATGTTTGTAAATTGTGCATCTATGTATTTTTTTACATTTTATTATATTTTTATAAATTTGTATATATTTTTATAATTTATATTTTTTAATCTTCACTCGATACTTAACAAAGCTTTGTGATTTTTCGTAAAGAAAAAATTTTTACCGATTTTAACTCAGTTTTTGTTATTTATTTAAAAAAAATAATAATATGCAACGCAAATTTGCACGCGTATGATGTTTTACGGAATGGATTGCCACTGCCTTCACTGCGATAATGAAGAGTTATGTATCTGTCGACGAGTTGGTTTCGAACCTTCGACTGTCAAGTTGTCAAGTGTTGTCAAGTTGTCAGTCGAGCGATGTAGCAATTATTCTAAAGCGACATTATTAAGAGAAATGTATCACGAGTTTATAAATATCGCTTCATAAAGAATGATACACTCGACGATGTAAATTTATCCTCAACCATTCATAGGTGAGCAATATACGACTGCTGGTAATAGATCACTCCTTCAAGATATCATCAACATATCAATACCGTTAAAAAGTCGGGAATAGATTGAATATGCTGTATAGAAATTTACAGAACAGATGCAAATAGCGGTATGAAACTCAACCCCATTATAAATGTTCGTGATATGTACTACCCAAAGTTAAGGAAAAAGTAAGTGCACATTTCAACCCAATACAACAACCATAACTAAAAATATACAGGATGAAGAAAAAGGCTCCAAACTGACCCGGAACAGAATAAAAGTAATTTCTCCGGCGGAAGTTGTCAAACATATAAAACTTTTGAATAACAAAAAATCTCCTGGTTTTGAGTTGATCACACCAAGGATGTTAAAGGAGCTGCCTAGGAAGGCAATAATGAAAATTACTCGCGTATTCAATGCAATATTACGAACACCGTATTTCTCCAAACAATGGAAATTTTCCCAAATTCTAATGGTTCTAAAACCAGGCAAAGATGGTAGTAATTTAAGACCTTACAGACTAATATCCCTTAAGTTAATTGAAAAATAAATTTATGTACGGATTGATAAAATAATTCATAAAGACAATCTATCATTCCCCACCATTTCGATCTAGGAACTCCACTGTCCAGCAGCTGCATAAAGTAGTAAATCCTATTCAAGTTGGAATAGATCATAGGAAATATCATGAAGCTGTTTTTGTAGACATAACTAAGGCATTGGATAAAATCTATCACGAAATTTTGCTATACAACTTTGAAACTGCCAGAAAGACTCTACCAGTTAATTCAATCATATCTAAACAACAGGCAGTTCCATGTCAAATATGAGGGGAATCTTGCAGATGTACATCCAATTCTTGCTGGAGTCCCACAAGGCCTGCTATACAGTATTTATATGGCAGATTTTCCGACGATTGAATCTCGCAGATAATACTGCGATAATTGTATCAGATAAAAATGCTGAAATTTCCATCACAAAATTGCAGAATATTATAGATCAGATTCATCAGTGAGCTCAACAGTGGAAACTCAACATTAATTCAGATAAATCATCACATATCAAGTTCTCCAACAGGAAATCGAACAGCAAACGGGTACTAATCGACAATAAAGCGATTCCAAAGACCAATGAACTAGATCAACGGCTAACGTGGAGGTCGCATTTACAAAAAAAAAAACAAATGAACTGAACATCCGGATGAAACAACTTTACTGGCTATTATCACTCTAAGCTATCGCTGCAGAATCGTATGTTAATATATAAAATAATAATACGTCCGTTGCGCAAAGACGTCAAACAGATTGACTATCTAGCGCTTTCAGAACAAGGCTCCGCGACTAATATACCGTATACCACGGTACGTGTAATTATACATCGAGATCTGAAAATCGATTCAGCGGACGAGGTTACCCGGAGGCTCGCACAAAAACATCTGAAACGGTTACAAAACCACCCAAATCAGCTGGTAGCCGAACTATCACACACTGAACCGACATCAAGACTCAAGCAAACCAAAATGAGAAACTTAATACTATAATCGTTTTGTGGGGATGTATCATTGGATAGTTCCCCTACACGTGATTATATATATACATATTAGATATATATTCTATGATATCATTTATTAGACAGCCCCTTATTCTTGGCTAGTTATAAAACAGCAAATGATATGAAAAAAAAACTTACCTATACATATTTTTATCGTACAGGGTAAATAAGCAAAGGAAAAATGAAGAATAAGGTGAGTTGTGAAATCCGATAAAATAGTACTGGAGATATGTAAAGACCGAATGAAATCTATTTAAAGGATAATAGTTTCGTTGAGAATCAAGTTACAAGTCATTCAAAACAGATGCCTCAGATGTATTCTCAATGCACCTCGCTATGCCAGAATCGACAGTATGCACGAAGCTACTGACTTGCCCTATATTAGAGATTTTTGTTCTAAAGCTATCGACTGATTTTTTTTTTTATTAAATGCTCATACCGAAACAACGAACTCGTATCCTCGATTGCCAATTACGATTCTAAGCAACTTCGTTCGATGCATTCCAAATATAAACACAGGCGACTTAAACATAACATTATGTAGTAATTAATTTTATTTTTTTAATTATAATTTAACCTCTTTACTTAGTAAGCACCTTCGACACCCGTGTCATCCACTCTTTATATGTGTATGTGTATGTGCATATACGTATGTATATACATAGTATAACATATACAATATATTTTTGTAGCTTAGACTTAAGTTTTTATACTATCCTGTATTACTTGTAATTAGAAAACGTGTTTATTTTCTAGCCGCAGGTTTTTATTCGCTTTTTTTCCTGCAGTATTTAACGTTTTGTTTTGGTTTATTCTTTATATTGTTACTGTGTTATTGTGGCAATCCACCGTACACAATGTTTGTAACCCGTGTGTTATATTTTCTTTTATGTTTATTACTTATGCAAATATACTTTGTTGTTGTTGTTATTATCGAAGAATAAAATTTTGGTATTCATTAAACTTATTATACAGAGGAACATTCATGTAAGGAGAAGTACCGGAGAAACTGGTTATAAAACATTAAGAATTAGATTAGTACCCAATCCAAAATCTCATTTAAGAAGCATGTAAAGGCAATTTTTAGTCGTCATCTGATCATCAACTCTGTGGGAAGAGTATACCGCATTAAGAAGAATATATATATTTTTTTAATATCTTTAATACTAACAAGGAATTATTGAAGAAATAGTTTAAATCCGCGGATTACACGAAGTCATTTTACGCAGATAACGGAAGGTTTTGTTAACCAGCAAACACATCCGATAAAATAGTCCTGGACATAGGTAAGGACCGAATGAAATCTATTCAAAGGATAATAGTTTCGTTGAGAATATATTATCGGAGAATAAAATTTTGGCATTCTTTAAACTTATTATAATGTAAGGAGAAGTGTGAGAAGAACACTGGATATGAAACACTAAGAATTGGATTAGTACCCGATCAAAAATTTTATCTAAGAAGCATGTCCAGTTTTAGCTGTCATCTGATCAACTCTGTGGGAAGATAAAGAGTACTTTGTTTTTCTTTTTATGTTCTCTAATACTAACGAGGAATAATTCTGGAAGATTTTAGGTCGTTGACTACACTTGGTGTTTCGGTGGAAGTCAACGCATGTTGTTTTTTCTGCTGAAAAATTAAATCCACGTGCAGATGCCCATTCGACTATTTCATTGATGCAACGTTGTATGATTTTACCAGCTCTGGTTGGCGAAGACGATTGGAACGTTATCGTTAAATCATCTGCAAAAAGGCTGAATTGTACCGATGGTCGGATTGCCTGCATTATATCGTTAATGACTAGCAGGAATAGTATTACACTAAGGACGTATCCTTCTCGGACAACATTCTCCGTATGAAACAATTTTGAATAGGTGTTGCCTAAGCGTACCTTGATTTGTCTGCCAATTAAAAAACTTTGAATTAAATTGGCCATGGATTCCTGCTTTATGTAGGCAAGTAAGCGCCTGATATTTCCATAGTGTATGAAGAAATAGTTTAAATCCGCTGTTTAGACGAAGATATTTTACGCGGACAATTTTTTTTTTATTCGAATTTAGAACTGATGAAATATTTATCATCAACTAGAATGAAAGACTTTGGACTAGCAAAGAATTTATGTATAGTTCACGAACCTTCTCCGTTTGATTGTTCTGTTATTAATCGAAGAATTCTCGTCAGCGAATTATTATGTTTTTTCTTTTTGTTTACTTCGGATAAATGTTTCACTACCGTTTGATGAACGTATGCGATGTTGGAGACCTTGTCTAGAGGCACGATGAGGTAAAGTTATCCTAGACCAATAGATCCGGTAGAAATGTAATCGAAATATTTTAAACATTTCACTCTATTAAGTTTTTTCCGAAAAATTATTAAATTATACTTTACGAAATAATTTAGGAATATGACTCGAAAATTGACAATTCTTGATAATCGTCGACGTATTGTGTAAAATATTTTCAGAATTGAAATATTCAGTATCAACCAGACACCCCCTTTTTATTAAAATAGACTGTTTCTGAAGTTTGCGTACCGTGTAGAGGAGACATCGCGCCTGATTGAGGATTATGAGAAATTTATACGCGATTATTAAATTCTCACGACTTGTGGAGCTGAATAATTACGATATAAAGTTAAAAATAACAAAACATAATTATATAAACGACGAGCTATACGGACGAAATGTACAAAAATTGAAGTAAATTCCCGTCATCCGATGTTTAATCGAGACCGTAATTCTAATGCCCGAAAGTTAGGACAGATTTCACGCGTAACTATACTGACGGCTGACCAAATCGTTCGTATATTGTTAGAGAACGTGTGTCCTCAAATATGCGACCGAAATATACACCGAACTGGCCGTAATTTTCGAGAATATCAAATAGAACTGTACTCCAGTCGACCACTCTCTGAGGCGAGTTCACCGCCATGTCTTAAAATATACGTGTGTGGGGCGACAACATTTCGCACGAAAGACCTTACAGCTATCAACGATGTTGTTACTGATAAATCACTGAAATTTATATATATATATGTATATTAATATAATGAGATTATTTTTCAAAATTCGGAACGAGAAGCGGATATTTTATTTTCATCTTCGTTACGGTAAATGTAGTTTGAAAGTTTAACGCTTTGTTCTTTCAAAACGAGTGTAATTATTTAATCTGTAATACAAAGCAATCCAAAGCAATTTCGGTTTTTCTAATTAGAATTAATATTTTAAAAAGTAATATATATATATATATATACATTTTAATTTATAAGAGAAATATGCAAAGTAATTTGAATAAATTTGCTTCGGAGCATTTTACGTAGCATTTTTCGGCCATTTAAAAATTCATAGCGTACAATTTGCGTGTCGACTCAGTTGCCAACTTGAACTTACATGTATGTATATATATATTTACGTAAACATTTAACAAAAAATCATTTACTAAATTTTAATGAAAATGGTCTTCACGCTATGAAAAAAAAAAATGAAATAAAACAAATTATGGAAACAAATTCTAGCGCTAGATTTATTTGGCTTTCGCTAATAACTGCGGTAGATAGATGACGTATTTTAATGAGCACACCTATCGAACGATTTTCGTTTTGAATAAAATAATAATTTAAAATACCTTCGGTTAAAAATAATTTACCGCGATTATTATTATTTATTATTAACATTATAATTATCGATATTTATTATTATTATTTTAAATGTTAAAATTACCACTGGCCAGGTAGCCACTCAGCAATTTCACTGAACCGCGAAATAACTTGTTAGGGGTTAGCATCCAGCGATGGACCCCACTGAGAAATTAGGCCAGATCAAAACGGTCGACTACGTTTTAACCTACGAACGTCTAAGTGTCAAGTAAATTGATCGCCAGTACGTCTGAATGTTCTTACATATTGCTTTACAACACGTTTGATCTCGTCTTTCACGTAGGGGATATTTAAGTCTCGATGTAACGTACGGAGGTGGGGGGAGACGATGAGTCTTACGGTCTTGTTCTGAAATCGTTGTATCCTGTTTATGTGTGTATCTTTTGCACAACCCCATAACATTAAACCGCACGTCCAAACAGGTTTTATAAGTATTTTATGAACTAGAAGTTTGTTTTCTAGTGTCAAACTGGAGCACCTGCCTAGAAGCCAATTTAATTTGTGCAATTTCATATTTAACTTTTTACCTAATATGCTTCCGCCGTGTCAATTTTCGATCTAAATGAATGCCTAAGTATTTAACATATTTTTCTCGGCTAATAATAACCCTCGTTTATTTTTAACGGTTGACACGTAAAATTTCGCAACGTAAAATCGACCTGCGTGCATTCACTTTCGTTTGATACAGCTCTCAGCCAGTTTTCAACATTCAACAGAGTTTTTTGTAGTTTATTAGAAGTTTCGCTATTGTCTTTACAAAAATAACGCTGTATCGTCGGCAAACATAGCTGTTATCACGTTATTGTCGACTGGAAAATCGGCAAAGTAGATTAAGTAAAGCAGGACCTACGACACTTCCTCGAGGCACGCCAGCAGATACAAGATAGATATCGAAGAATTGATCTAGCATTTTAACACGGCATGTACGACCTTCGAGGTAGGATTTTGGAAGAAGATAGTGAGGATGCGGTAATAGTTTTTTTTTTAACTTTTACAGCATGATGCCACACCTTATCAAAGGCTTGACATCTAAGAACATACCGCAATTTATATCGTGATTGCGTAACGATTAATGGGTACTCGATGGGATAGATGACAAAGTTTTGATATTTTACCGGCGAAATGCAGATTAGGTTAAATAAGCCGAACAAGGAAGAAAAGAAATTGGTTATGAAAATAAACATTGGGACGACAAAAATAATGAAATTCACAAGAATAGGAAAAATCGAATCATTCAAGAAATTCAGATATTCGGGTTTTCTGTTCAGGACAGATGGCCGAGTGATTAATGAAATTAGGTCGCGTATTGCAACGGGCAAACGATCTTATTAATTTACAAGAGACAGCATGAACAGATCGAAAGTTAAACATGGAAACCAATTTAGGGGGGTAAATTAATGCTAAGTCGGAGACCTGGACACTGAATGCGGAAAACGTGGAAACGGCTATTCGAAATGTGGATATTACGGCGAATGTGGAGGATACCATCGACGGCTAAAATAAAAAATATGGAAATACTCCTGAGAAGTGGAATCAGAACATGAGACGCTGATAGAAGATATATTGAGAAACGAAAAGATATATAAGGCAAGATTGAAGAGAAACCGAAAACTGAACGAAATAATAGACGCAGCTAGGAAAATATTTGGTTTGCTTCATGGTTGTATCTTTGTGTCAAAACCATCATCATGATGATAATATTTTTATTCGTTGCCACCCCGTTACTATTGACATTATTAGTATCACTATCACTTCGTTTATACCGCTAGTACTATTATTATTACTATTGTGTTTTTTTTTAATTATTTAATTATCGTTGCGTATTTTAATTATGCGATCATCTTTATTATTGTTTAGTTTTATTACTATTATCGTTTCTAGGACGAAAAATGTTCTCCACTACTACGTTATTTTAGGAGGATTTCGAACGTAAACGTAACTATTTTGAGCGGGGGTTTGGGAAAATCCGACGCGAATTAATTAAATTCGTTAATTATATTTTACGTCGCGCGTTAAGAGTTGCCGAATTAGTAATGAGCCGAATGTAAATGACGGTTTTATATTATAGGAATTCCGTTAATACGGACACACTGAAAACGATAGAAAATGGCGATGGGGAGGAGGTGCATCGAGAATCGAATAGGATCAAAATATATATATATATTTATTTCGACCGACCACTTTGTTTCAATTCGATAAGGTCTTTCAAGTTGCGTCTTTTCTTTCTACGGTTACGAACGTATTCTTCTAAAAATTAGTATAACTTGCCTCAGAGCGTTGAAAATGAAAACAATAATCCTTTACTCGTATAAAACGAAATTCGAAAAGTTGATCTCATTTCGTGTTGGATTCGCTAAATTCGGATTATCGACTATAAAACCGTAGTCGTTATCATCACTCTTACCCACCCCTATAGGCGAGAATGAGTATAAAATAAATCCTCCTTATCTCCTATACATTTATAAACATTTTTATGTAATTAATATATATATATATATATATATATATATATATATATATATATATATATATATAAACTCGTCGAAAATACGTTTTAACTTCCAAAATTTAGTATACCATCGAAAAGTATGAAGTATCGCGCTGAAACAAATAAAGTATGGAAAGATGGATTATATCTACTATGAATATCGAATGTATTATATATAGGAAATATAAAAACAGACGATGATAATAATATACGAGATATCGTCATCACGATGGCCTATTCCTTATTGCAGATCGCGAACGTCCATTTTCATATCTGTCGATTTTCTGTAACGAGTGTCTCGAGTATCTTACAAAGTGAGTTGCTCGGTAGATTTATTATCAATCGCCTTCTTCGTTTGTTGTCGGTTTTACTATCTTATATTCTTCCTTGTATCGCGATCGCGGTGAAAATGTCACCTTTTCGAATTTTAATATATTTCGTTTTTTAGTCTTCGATATCGTCTACTATTTTAGATTTTCTCCTATTTTCCTTAAGACCTCCTCGTTGGGTATATAATGTATTCTTTTCGCGATATTCGTATCTTCGATAGCAGCACCGCATCTGGAAAGCGGATAACTTTTTCTTCTTTTTTTTAACGTATCGCAGCCGTATTTCAATATATAGAGAGAGAGAGACAAGACACCATACGTAGCATCTGGTTATTCTTTTTCGTAGGTTCGTGCTTATCTTTTGATGTCCGAGCACTTCACTTAGGTTAATGAAAGCATTTTTTTTTATCGTATAAATTCTTATCTTTATATAAAATTGACGAAATCGTCATTCACAGAAATAATTGTTAACATCGAGAAATACGAATATCGAATTTAAGAGAATAATTCAAAAATATTTCTACCGAGTATATTATTAACGTATAGGACGATAAAAACCAAAATGTAAAATAAACTGATGGTTAGCACTAGGGGAGAATAGAAATAATACCGATGAAAAAATCCGAAGTTGGCAATGAAGAAATATTCACAAGTTAATCGGTGAACAGACTGTTAAGAATGTTGAAAACAAGATTGAAAGAAGAAACATATAAATGGTTAATTTCTGGACGCGACGAGTATAGATAATCCAAAGTTTTATAGAAAGAGACAGGCTAAGATCGATGTCAAACAAATATAACAAGATGTTCAAACAAGATGATATAGAAAATTCCCAGAGAATTCTGACAAATTAACAGTTTACCAATCTTAAGAAAGATTGCAGAATAATGATAATGTGCGATATATATGTATACGTAACATGTTTTTTTCTTACACGTAGACGCACACTTTAATACACCGTGTAACTGTAAAATTTAATTATACTACTCGAACGCTTACAGTTTCGGGAGGTGGTAATTTATATATACATACATATATGTATATACTTAACGTGGAATAATTTATATGTCATCATCATCGCTTTGTGAAGTTTGCATATCAAGGAGAGTTGAGCATATCGAATTATATCGAGCCTGTTTACTAAGTCGCTGGTTTTAATTTACGCCATCATTCTCTTACATCTTGCTGGATTCCCGAACAAACATGGAATGTGAGAAGTATGTTAATGGCTGGAAACTAAGAAATACGACAAATGTAATGGAACGACTCAACATTGGCATATTAGGAGTGAGCGAAACGAGATGGCCGAATACAGGGAAATAATGCATCTCCTATAAATATAGCGTATACTTCTCAGACAATAATAACGTTCATCAACATGGGATGTCAATCATTACAAGCGAAAGAATTGCAAAAGCAGTTCTAGAGTTAATACCTTATAATGAAAGACTGACGATGCTCAAACTAAAAGGTAATACAGTGAACATTAACATAATACAAGTCTACGCAACTAACAATGGAAAACCTGATGCTGAAGTAGAACGGTTATATGAACAGATGAAAGAACTGACGAAAATAACTAAGGAGCATTAAACATAGTACTCGGCGATTTCAATGCAAAAGTAGGTAGAAGCAATGTTACAGATATAGTAGGCGACAATGGGCATTCAAAATGACAGAAGATCCATATTGATACAATTTTGTCAAGAAGATGCTTGTACCTCGAAGACTATATACACGAATCAGAAATCAAATTGACTACATATTCATAGAAAAAAGACACAGAAATGGAATTAGGGCTGTTAAAACATACCCCGGCGCTGATATTGGGTCAGATCATAATTCTGTAGTTATGACCTTGCATATAAAATTCGAGGTGTTGGAAAGGAATAATAAGAAATGCAGAATCAATGTAGAAAACTTAAATAATAAAGACGTCAAAGTAAAAGTTACTGAACAGTTAAATGAAAGAATACATAGACTTACTATCAACAGCAATATAGCAGACGTTGACGAAGCGTGGATTGACTTAAAAATGGAGATGAACAAAGTGACACAAGATCAACTTATTCAAAAATCATCGGATGTGAAAAACAACAATGGATAAGAGAGGAAATACTATCCTTAATGAAATGTACGAAAAACAAATGAACAAGCACTATGTAGGAATACGTAGAAAAATCCGGACTAAGATAAGAGAAGCTAAAGACAAATGGATATATTAAAAATGTGAAGAGATCGAACTTCTACGAGAGCAGAAAGGCACCTGGACCAGATAATACATATGCCGAAATATTAAAATTAATAGACGAATCAAATATTGTAACATTGACGGAACTATTCAATAAAATATATAACTCTGGTAAATTTCCCAGCGATTGGGTCAAAGCTATATTTATTCCAATACCAAAGAAGCCTAGCTCAAACAAATGTGAAGACTACAGACTAATTATATAGTTTTATGAGCCATACGCGGAATACGAAGAAAACGTCAGCAGAGAACAATTTGGCTTTCAAAATGGAGTTGGAACAAGGGAAGCCTTGTTGTTCCTACAGGTACTAGTATAAAAGTGTTTGGATCACGAAAAAGAATATTAGTTTCATAGACTTCGAGAAGGCCTTCAATAGTGTAAAACATTTGGAACTAATAGAGTACCTGCGCGATATTGGAATAGATGGGAAAGAACACAGAATAATTGAGAATCTGTACTACAACCAAGCTGTCGTAATAGGAACAGAAGAAACTAGAATCAGAAAAGGAGTTAGGGCTGTCTGTGTGCTTTCGCCAAAATTATTTAATTCGGATTCTGATAAAGTATTTCGGAAATCATTATCGGATAACGTCGGTGGAATAAAAATAAACGGCCACACTATTAATAAGATATGCTGATGATACCAATTTGATTCGAAATAATGAACACGAGTTACAAAAAATGGTAAAAAGAGTAAATTCGGAATTTAATAAAATGGCTATAATTGCAATAAAACTAAAGTATTGGTGGTAAGCAAAGAGGGATGAAAAAAAAAAGACATCAATTAAAATCGATAAAGAATTATATAACAGGTTAATAAATTTAAATAACTATGATATAATATTAACGGGACCCTGATTACGAAATAAAAACCAGAATTGAATATGCAAGAAGCGCGTAACATGAAAGGTATGTTTGAGAACAAAACGATGAAATGGTACATCAGATGGAGGTTCGTGAAATGTTACATATGAGCCATACTACTATATGGAATGGAAGGCCGGACGATCAAAAAAATCAATGCTAAATAGATTAAGATTATTCGAGATGCGGCTATACCGTCGAATGCTAAAGATTCCATGGACGGATAAAGTATCAAATGCGAAAATACCAAAACGACTAAATAAAGGATTAGAGTTAGAAAGAACTATTAAAAAAAGAAAAATAGCTTACTTCGAGCACATCTTGAGGAACAATAGATACGAAATGTTACAATCGATAATTGAAGGATATATCACTGGAAAACGTGGAAAGGAAGGAAAAAGAAAACATGGTTGGATAATGCAAAAGAACGAACAGAACTTAATACAGAAGCCTTATTGCGGAAGTTAGTCATCGGATTGGAAGCCAGACAGATAATCGCCAACATCCATTGAGGATAATCAGAAGAAGAATAAACGTATAAGAAACAATCTTCAGACCGGAGGTATTCAGAGATTGTACACGTTACGATTTATTTCGGATGTTTATTTAAAAAATATCAAGTCGATAATTCATATGGCGACCAATAATAATTTCGAAAAAATTTAATAAAGTTGCCTATTTTTTTTTTATTATTATTATTTTTATATTAATACGTGCACACATATATAGTAACGCACACGTACTGACTACCGGTATTAAACGTAAACTTCAAACTATCCTAGCACTTGACCTTGGCACTACCCTAGGCTGGGCAATACGATATCCAACAGGTCGTATTACCTTCGGTACAGTCACTTTCAAGCTCGATTTGAAGGAGGAGGCATGCCATATTTACGTTTTAAGCAGTGTCTCTATGTTTAATCTCCCTTGCAAATATATCTAATTTATACTTATAATTACAATGCCGTTAATTTTAATTAATAATTTTTATATTATTATAGTAATTTTTATTTTCATCGTTTTTATAGATTTAATTAACTGAAGATATTTTTTATGATTTTATTTACAACTTTTCCATCTATTAGCTAAATGTTTAGTTTTGTTTTATACAGTTTTTAAATTGGCTTCTTTTACGATGTTATCTCCGTCATTTCATTTAACATTTTGGTCATAATATATTTATATGTCTGCTCGCCATGCCTAGTTCTTCGTACTGGTATGTTATATTTTATTAGTTTCCGTCAATGAGTATTTTGTTAACCTGTTTTCAACTAATTTTGTGTCATCTTTTTCAGTTATAAAATAGCCCATATTTTCACTAATAAATAAAGCGCACTCACATCTAGTATAACTAATTCATTGTTTCAATTCATTCATTGTTTTGCCATCTTCTCAAGTAAGTAACTTTAAATATTTCTTTCGTATCCTTTCAATGTTCTTAGAATAAGTGTTGCTGATTAATCCCCCCAGTTTTAGTGTCGTATCTAAGTCTAAATTCTATTAAAGCGAAATATACCATCTTCGGTGCATGTTTTTCTACATAATTCCTCAACGTACATATTATTTTTATCGCAATTTTTATTTTATTTTCTATATATTTCATATGCATACGTCAACAAAGTTAGTTGTAATACTTTATAATAATGCGATGCTACTTTAATAAATGTTAACATTTTACAGAGATTCATTTCTATTTATAAATAATTAATTTAATACATTACAATGAATTAATGTGTTCGCACTTAATAAACAGAAATATAAGTTATATATATATATATATATATATATATATATAATAATAATAATAAATAATTTTATATATACATATTTACCCTTTCAGTTTTTTATTTATTGCATTCATTTTTATTCGTTTTTTTAAATTTTTTTTTGTAAAATTTTGTTTTTATTTTTCATATATATATATATATATATATACATCTCACGTTTATCTATTAAATACCACTCTTTAAAAGTTGGAATATAGAGAAGTGTGAAAGTACACCCATTGTCACGGACGTTTAATTAATGTCTATATATATATACATATATCGAAAAATTTTTAAAAAATGCGGAATTTTTTGAAAATAAACTGGCAAGTGATTAATAATATTTGTTACGTCGACGATGGGGGGTTATCATCGCAGACATCGAGGAGCAGATGCGAAGGATGTTGGATACTATAAATTATGAAAGGAAAAAAATTGCGGGACCAAAAATAAATACTGGAAAAACTAAAATCGCGCGAAATTCTCAAAAACAAATTAGTAAAACGACATAAAAGTCAACATTGACAACAAAATTGATTAAAACACGAGTTTCAAATTGCGCGCAACGATTGCAAGTGATGGTCAGCATCTGAGGGAAATAACGACGTGGACTGGATCGGCGAATTTTATAAAATCAAAAAAAGTATTAAAGAATATAAAGATGACCTTACAGTGGTACAGTACGATGTTACGCAATGTGCAACGGAATCGTGGATGACGATATACGAAATATGAGAAAACGCTTATAGATGACTGCTTGCGATCCTGTGAAGTGATTTGGTTCCGAATTAAAACGGTCCGCCAAATAAGCTGAAATAAATATTTTACGAAAAGAAGACAATTTCACGCTTGCGATCCAAATGGTCCGTAAGGCTACAAGAGGGGGAAGAGTATGTAATCGACGAATCTTGGGAGCGATGAAACATGTATAGTAATAAATGTAACTACTACGGATACAGGAAAATACGAGACAACCGGTAGCTTTTGACGTGCAAACTCCTGACGAGGAGACGCAACAAAATAATAAAGCGATATATATATGTAACTCAAAAACTATTAGACCAAAAAAATTTTAAATAGAGTTTTATTTAATAATAGGTAAACAAGAGATTATGTTAGAATTATATGTAGAACACAATATCATACAGATGACTGCCATTTGCAACAATACATACAACGTTTTTACAACATTTTTGAACACTTTTTCGAGCACAGGTCGCTAAATTTTTTCCTGAAGAAATCCGAATTTTCAGTTCGTAAACGCGGCTCTGCCAAAGAAATATCTGGAGCTGTCAATTTCAAGTTTCCCAGTAATGATATGGCAAACAGATTTTCTGTACAGATTTAAAGAAGCAGCATGACGACGAGCAGAGCGTCCGGGACTCCGAACTGCTCAAACTCGATCGATGTTTTCGGTTGTACGAACTGGTTTTTATTTGTTGAGGACGTTTTTTTAACCGTTGGCCAGAAGCTGTTTTCAACCCGCCTTAAAATTGAATTGCGAGACGTGGTAGCGTAACTCCACCTACTACACGTCTCTGCAGCAGGAAATCAGCATTGCTGACGGTTAACGAGCTACAGAGCAGTGACGACGCAGCTACGAAATGGAAGGAAATATGGGTTAAGACAATTAATATCAAATCCGGCTAGCAGGGTGCCAGGATTTGGTCTCAACAGAAAAACATGGTGCAATTTAAATCGCGTCAGAACCAACCAGACGCGTTGCAAATATTTAATGAACAAATGGAAACTGCGAGATTCAAACGACTTTATCAATTCGTGTAATGTAAATAGCTTTAATAAAGGACTGATTGGGCTACATTCACTGGAGCAAGGCGCAGAAGACTGGCTGTCGAACGTAAATTTATAATACAGGATATCTCTAAATAAGCGGGTAATTCGTACGATAATAATAAAAATAACCGCGTAACTTTGAATTCTTTTCGAAACTACTTTTAAACTGTTGTAATCGATTCAAGTTTTCTCGCAAAATGCACACTCTTTCTCGTTATGCCGTGATAATTGAAAATGGACTAATACGAATATCTAATGTTAAACGTGGAGCACGCGGTTTGCGTTGTAGCAGTGATACCAACTGCGCTATTCAAAAAACAAAACCGCCCGTCTTCATATGTATGGTAAATATAGTATCAGGATTTCTATTGGGAATTTCGAATTTAAACAACCTTATACTTCCGGCGACCACGAACCCTCGATTTGAAACTCTGTTTATATAATTACTTGAGACGTTTGTCGCGGAAATGACGTAATAGGCTAACAATTTCTAAATACGAACTTTAAATGTGCGCTGAAAGTACTGTTCAAATAGACCGTGATTAAGCCGACGTTTTCATTACACTGTCGCTGAACAATAGTAGCATAACTAACGAAGATGAAGAGACTTAAGCAGAACACAATAGAGTAGGGACAGGTAATATCGTACAACTGCTTTTCAGAATCGCTCTCGGAGAAATAACGTGCGAAAGTTTCTTACCGCGGTATTCACCCTATAGACTAGAAATTGTCTATTGTCCTTCGTCAATGTCCGATGTTATACCTGTTCGTAACCGGCCGCTAATGTTTATTAGCTACCGTCGGAATTTGTAAGAATAAGCTATCGAAGAAATGGAAATTACGAAATTCCGGCTTATTAAACGTAGTCGCGAATTAAGAACCGGTCTTAATATAACTGTATGTAAGCGCGAACAAATTTCGTAGAAAATAATCAGCGCCGAATACTGAGAATAAACAATTCGTAATGGTGATATCTTAAACTTCTACTCTGTTTGCAAATAATACAGAAAAATTATGAAATTTACATTTCTGTAAAAAAAAATTCCATTCACAATCGAAAAATCTTTAATGCAATCGAACTTAATTAAAAAACGCGCGTTTGTATTGGGAGAATATACACATCGGTATACGAACTTGGTTTATTTATATAATTCTTCTCACTCGAATACGAGCTTCATTTGACGTGTCTTCGATGCAAATCGCTTATATTAATAACGTTCAAAAATATTTGAGAGAGTGTCCGGTGAACTTTCGCATATGTAGCTAAATTTATAAAAAAAAAAAAAAAGGAGTTAAAATCGCTGAAATATTTTTCTTTTGGAAAAACCATAAAGCTGTTAAGCCATTATCGAACGAATATAAAAAAAACTAAATTATAAAAATATGTACAAATTTAAAAAATATTTTACTTAGATTCAAAGTGATAAAATATATATATATTTTAAAATATTGTTTTATCGCGTTGATAATTGTTGTAAATTATTTATCTCAGTAATACATTTTGCCGTATATATTTTATAATTTACGTTTTTACATTCACTCGATGATGGCTTAACAGACGAAAAGGTTTGCGATTTTTCATAAAGAAAAATATATTTCAGTGATTTTAACTCCTCTTGTTGTTTGTTCATTTTTTCCCCTTTAAATCGCTACATTCTAATTCAAATTTATAAGACAAGCTCGTATGCACATTATTAAAAACAAAATTAAATATTAAAAATGAGCTTTAGTCGTTGACAGTTATTAAAGTTCTATTTGTACGAACTATTCGAATGAGTCGTTAAATTATTCTATTCAATTCCTTTCGTCGTTAATCGAGATTTTATTTATCGGAAAAATTTCTTAATCCATAATCTAATTTAGGACGTCACCTTCGAACCTATTATTTCTTCTTCGTTCTCTTATAGGCATTTTCTTTCACGCATTTCTGTTTGATGCATCGATCCACCAGTCCTTATCTATCCTTTTAATAACTTTCATTCCACCATGCCCGTGGTTCCTCTTTTATTCACGAGATGCTATCTAGTCGATCTGAACCGTCCATCTGTTTTCATTAAATTTAGCTACGTGTCCTGCCCATCTCCGTTTGTTTTTCAAACATTTCTAGGTCTGCGTCTTTTACTACTTCGGTTCTCCACCTTATTTCAGATATTTTTACCTTGTCTCCGTAAAGTTATCCGCAATATTTTCATCTCAATTATTCTTCGTATTCAATTAATTTGTTCTGCCTCTAGTTATACTCCGTGTTTCTGCGGCGTATACCCCCATATTCTGTCGATTTAAAGTTTTTCATCGCGTCAAATAAAACGCATCCAATTTTTGGAAGAGCACCATTTAGCCAAATAAAACAGCTGCTCGGAATGTTCTAATATCAGTGTATCCAGCAGATCGGTTCGTAAAGCTCACAATACTAGCATCGACTGTATGCAGCACGCTGCTTTTTTTTATTTCTATCCTGTAGACGGGGGATATTAAAAGAAAAACTTTTACTACTTACGGTCACTTCTTTATTCCTATATCTAGGATGTTCGTTTTAATTTCGAAAAATGGATTTCCTAGGAAATTACCAAAGAAGACTTAGTAAACTTAATACGTTGGCAACGAAGAAGCAACAACAGATTTTTCGTTTTGTTAAACAGACCAGAAATGGAATTCAAAGGCGACGAAGATGAATAGAGTGGAAACTTTAACTAGATAAATGTTTTTCTCAGTGGCTCTCATCGCTGCGGGACTCTCGGAATATCTCTACGGGGGATTCCCAGATGTATATGTAGAAAGGAAAAGTAGAAATACAAAAGATAATACGAATAATAAATGAATAAAATGAAATAATCATAATAATGATAATACGGAACAAATAGTGATGATAACACTACACCGAATAACGGCGGTTTTTAATTAAATAATAAAAATAATAATCGTAATAAAATAATAATTATTTCATATCCACTTGGTCATCTTTTATATATATATATATATATATATATATATATATATATATATATATATATTACTATAAGCTAAATTAAATCATAACCCGTTGCAAAAAATAAATATTTTGCATAAGTTACAAACATAAAAGATAATATAACACACGGGTTACAAACATGATGTAAACACCTTACCACAATGACACAGTAAGAATATAAAGAATAAAACAAAACGTTAAATGCTGCAGGAAAAACCAAATAAAAGACTACAAAATAGACCAAGTTTTCTAATTACAGATAATACATATAGAAACTTGAGTCTAAACTGCTGAAATATATTGTTCGAATCGTGAGTTCCTTAAATTAATACAATGTTAAATAATACAAAAGTTGGTGATATGAGAGTCGTGTGTACTTATAGTAAAAAGGGTTAATACTAGTAAATAAATTGATTATAATTAATTACTACATAATGTTATGTTTAAGTCGTGCGTGTTTATATTTGGAATACATGAAACGAAGTTGCTTAGAATCGTAATTGGCAATAGACGAGCTCATTGTTTCGGTATGAACATTTAATAAAAAAGTCAGTTGATAGTTTTTAGAATGAAACCTCTAATATATAGCAGGTCAGCAGCTTCGTGCATACTGTAGATTCTGGCATAGCGAGGTGCATTGGGAATACATCCGATAAATCTATTTTGAATAACTCGTAATTTATTAAAGGAGGTTTTTGATATCGAGGTCCAGGCAGGACAAGCGTAACAAAGTATCGAACGGATTAGTGCTTTACAGAGGATTATCTTGTTGTTGATGTTGGGGAAGGGCTTGATATTAATGATAGAGTACAAGGAACAGATTGTTTTTCTTGATTGCGATATTATTTATGTGTTTAGTGAAAGTAAGTCTGGAGGATTACATCGAAATAACGAACATCACACCATTCTAATGTATTTCCCTATACCACCGAATTGTCAAGTAGAGCCGGTCTCCTATGGGTGAAGAAAATAATTTCAGTTTTGTTACCAGGAAACAATTTTTTTTAAAATTATTACCTAGATTTGACGAATCGAAAATCGAATATAAAATAATATAAATTATCATAAACCGTTTATGCTAATTTATATGGTTTATGCTAATTTATATTATTTTATATTCGATTTTCGATTCGTCAAATCTAGGTAATAATTTTAAAAAATTGTTTCCTAAAGAAAAAACTCAATCGATCATTTATCGTACTTCTCGATGTGACGAGTCGAAATAGAGATTTACAAAAATTTTTTTAAAAATTCGGAGAGTGAGGATACAAAAGCGAGTGATAATTTTAAATCCAGCCTGACGCTGTGGTAAGTCGCTTCGATCTACCGAGGAACGACTGTTAAAGCGGCTGCGGTTTAAAAAATGACGCCGCTTGTGACGGCGATTGCCAATGTGTCGAACGATCCGAGCACATTGTTTATGATTCTATCCAGACGGAGCTTTTGCCGGAGCTTTTGAGGATATTCACAAACGATCGACGGCAGCGATAACACGGAGACCCACACATATCGTTTCGTGACGTGTTCAACTTCGCATCAGTCGTACGAACGAAGAATAAAAATGTGAGTGTTTTAGGAAACCACCCGGATGATGTAAATTATTTAAATTTTAGCAGCGCTGCACACTTATAAAAGTTAAATTTTTCGCGAAACGTAAATAAGATTTTTCTTCCAGCTTTATACGATCTCCTATGATGTACGTTACATATGAGTACACCTTATACAAGCGTACGTAGATCCATATGTGCATTTGTGTATATATGTATATGTGGAGCTTAGAACTTTAGCGTAATCGTTGAACTTATTTTGTAATCTGTTGTCGTATCTTCCGAGTGTTCCCCAGTGGGAGATTCCAAATTCTCTCGTCGGAAGTGTGTATAACGACCCGGCGATAATGCACGACATAAAAACGGACTAACAATGATAATAATAATCATAGAAAAAGACGAGTGCTTTTTTTACGGACTTTCGTATTACCAGAGATATTATGAAATTTATACACATACATATTATATGTAGGGTGTATATATATATATATAGGTATGTATGAAACGTAAAAAAAAAAAAAAACAGTGAAGGCTGACAACTTAGAAATCCTAGCATCTGCGATACAAAGTATGAGGATGAAAGAATCACGCTGCAAAACTGAAACTTTCTCGAAATCCAGTCCGTCAAATTGAGTTTTCAAGGAAAAGAATAAACAGAAATAAACCTCTGTTTGTTTTTTTTCAAGAGTTCATCTGTAGCAGCTGAACATTCGGGGTATGAATGACCCATTACAGAAAAAGCACTAAACGATACTTGTCATTTTAATGAGCGTAAAATAAATCTCTCACATGGTCATTTTGGAAGCTAGTCGTTCGTAACCGTAGCTATTTACGATTTCATTCGCCAATCAATAAATATATATATATATATATATATATATATATATATATATATATATATATATATAAACGTAATGGTAAACCACCTCCTATGGGCTTGTAAACGGAATGTTAGTTAGTAGACGGTGTCGAGAATCTTTAGACGATTTCCATCTCTAGATGTATATATATGTGTGCGTAAAGTTAATAGTGTTGCATACAAGATATTAGCTTCCCGAGCGTTTAAACTAAAATTTCAAAATTAATGATCTCAAAATTATCCTTGTCGAAATATTTCCACACATAATACGCGCGTTTATGTATTAATATACACATTTGTGTATATGCGTGTGTGTATTTATATTTTTAGAGAAGAAAATGAAAATAATAGAAAGAAAAAATTAAGTAAAGATTTCATATGCGGGGTCAAGAGTCCAGTATTTAACCCTCTCGGTGACACATGAAATTTTCACGCGAAATTATCAAGATGTTCATTTTACAATATTGTTTGTTTTGTTTTTTTTTTAATACCTAATGCCTATTAGGCTATAATCGATTAATTAAAGATAATTACAACTGCATTTATTATAAAGTTAGTGAGAAGGTGGAGATTGTTTACATCCGCCATACATTGCAGCTATATTGACTATATTTATGGCAGATCCGTTTTCTGTATGACTCCGGATAACTTTCAATGTGCGTTGATATAAATATTTTTACAAACAAAACATTTCTCGTCTACGAGAAAATATCAGTTTTGTTTAAAACTTTGTCACAACTGAAAGTGTTAATCGTGCGTTATTTACACCAAAGTTCAAATTACGCTACCGGACTTTTCATTTTCTTCTACATCTACAAATTTCCTTCGCATTAAGAAACGATTAAAATATTACGATATTGTACATTTTTAGTGTAATTATACAATAATATATTTTTTTAAATTTTTGCACCGAAATAATTTTATTAGTTTATAAAAAATAAAAATTGTTAGTGTTCCGGCGATCACCTTTGTTAATGTTCTGGCGAGATCACCTACGCTCTGTTATGAGCATGACACGTAGAAGAAGAACAAGTCAATATTCAAATAGAACACTATAATAATGATAATAAGACGAACTGGCGTGGGATGTCGTGATTTTTTTAATATAAACAATAAAACGCAGTTAAATTTAATATGTTAAAAAAAAAAAAAGGCATTTTCAGCATTTTCACGGGGTAAAAAAATATAAAAAGCGACAATATTAAAACATACTTAATCACACAATATTACACACTAACGGCTCTGAACCTGAATGTAGTAAACAACACATTCAACTGATCGGCATGTACTTACATAACCGCACCCACAACCAGTCGGAATGATCCAACAACTCCATGATATGGAGGTGATTCAACTTATAATCCATTTTTTAGAACTAATTCTCCGTCACATTTTTCCCCCTCCAATCCAGAACTGATGAAAACGCGACCGTCTCTACTGGATTTTATGTATGTATATATCAGTAGATGGTGGTTTTGCCCATTAACAAATTCAACCGCCTTAAAGTAATATTAGATTGTAGTCAAACCAGATCTATGATTCTTTTAATCTTTTAGGTATTTCTTCATTAAGTAGGTTAGCTGCCAATGGATTTAGATGATGTTGAAGTCTTGATAAGTATTTACGAACAGCCGATTTAATGTCTTCAGCGACATATCATATCACATTATATAATATTAATTTATTATCGATATTCAATCGTGAACGAGGGCCTATCAGCCAATACAATTGTTGCAAGTTCTAGCTCAATATTCTTAGCTTTTATATGTTTCAGACAGGTTGACCAAAATAAACACCAAGTTAGTAGACTGGCTTTGCATTAATGACATATCGAATTTATCGTATAGCTTCATATTTATCGCGCGCAATACGTCATTCGGTAAAGATGATGTGATTGCATTTTTGCTCATCGATTAGAATTTTCCATCTATGCGACCATTCAACTATGTTGTCAATAGCATTTTGAACATATTCAGTGCAATTTTTTGGACATCGATGAGATGCCATCACTACCGTATGTAGCTAGAAATACGTTTTCATTTATGGGTATTTCATCGGTGAACAATGAGTACAGGAAAGGCCGTCGTTGAGTTTAATAAATTACTCTCTTTCCTTTATTTTTCCCGCCTAATTTTCTTTCCCTTAAATATTTTCCCGCGTGTAAAATTTTATAATTTCTATACGATTAATTTTGTGTTTTAATTCGATGTTTTTTCCAAAGTTTTTATCACCGTTGTTCATATATGAAATGAAATGTTCGCTTTTTCCCGCGAATTATCCGCCAACCTATATTGTATATGTTCTTCCACACCGATTGTATAATTGATATAACCCGGAATTTCTTACTATATATCTCTATATTATATTTTGTCTGATTGATTATTATTTCAGAAGCACCCCACATAATTAATCGAACACCTAAAAAATTCGATCGATCTTTTTCTGTATTTTACTCCAAGGTATGTCAGCACATTTTTTTTTTAATTTTATTATTGACCGTTATTAATTGTTTTTTTTTTTGTTTACTTTATCACTATCAATTGTTTTCGATCTATCGATAAGGCTGTTTAATATACATTTTCGGGTGGAACGAATCTTTAGGTATACTGTGTCGGTTTCCCATATATATATATATGAAGTATTTATTTTTTGGTAAATAAATTTAATTTTTAAATTCGGAAAATTGTTTATTTTTCATCCTACTTTCATCGTGAATTGAACGTTTTTATTGAAGTAAATTTAGATTAGATAGAAAATTATTCGATATATTATTCTTATTATTGTTTCATGTTATTAGGATATCTATTTTTTTTTGTGCGCTTACTTTATGGTCTTTAACGTATTAAATTTTGCGATTTTAATAATGTTTTTTTTTTTATTGTTTATAATAATGTAATAAACATCATTACCAGTGAACGAAATTCGAACGATTGCGCGTATGGCTATACTGATGATAATGTCGAAGGGACTGATATAAAGAGTCTCCAGTTATAATATTGATAATTAAGAAAGTAGTCTCGCCGATATCGTACGTTATCGTTTGACATTATTTGAAGTACACCGGAATTGGTTTCATTTGTTATCGTATTTTTCTTCTGTCAGTTTATTTTGTAATTTTCTTTATACATAATAATAAGACGCTGCCGTAGGCATTGGCAAGATTACTAAAATGAAATTGAAAAGGCTGCAAAGTTACCGGCGTCTGACTATCTGTAGGGGAACGTTAAAAGGCGGTAATCAAAAGTTTTATTTCGAACTCGCAGTGTTGAGGATATTTTGTAGTTTCCTTTGGAAAAACAATACAAAATCAGTCGATACATTTTAAATATTACCATCAATTAAAAAAATATATATATACTTGTGCCTTCAAGGCTTTTTTTCGGTCCGATTAATACTTTATTATTCGAATAAATGTTTAATAGTTTGTTCCATTTACAAAGGTCACACTGCCAATTTACAATACTTCTTCTTCTTCTCTTTGAATTTGCCCATCTGTAGACCACGTGAGAACAACTCACTTTTTCTTTTCCTTTCTTCCCAGTATATACGCTTTTTCTTCCTATCGTCCGTCCACTTTTGCCCAGTTCGATGATCTTTTGATTTCTTTTGGAATCCAACAAATTTTTTAATTTTATTTCTAAATTCTGTTCTGTTAACCATCGTTGAACTATCTATTTGCACTTCATTGACATCCTGTTTCGTGTTAAAAACCCACCTGGAGTTGGTTTTCAATCTACTGAAATGTTAAAAGATTCTTTTCGTTAGCCTGCTATCGTTCATTCTCTGCCAATGATCTTTTCCACGTAGCATCGGGGATAGCTTTTCTATTTTCTCATCATCATCATTAGTCGCATCAGTCTTTTGACTGGTAGCGCTGCAGCCTCCTTTTCCATTCGCCTCTGTCTTCCGCCGTAATTTTTAAATCGCGATAGGTGCCCATTCCTACGCTATCTATTATTTGTCTGATGTAGCACTTCCTTGGCCGGCTTCTTCTTCTTCTACCTTCCATCATGCCTTCCAATATTCGTAGAACCAATCCACCATGTCTTATCACATGACCTATCCATCTATTTCTTCTTGTGCAGAGGTGGTTATAAAATTCTTTTCTTCCTTTCACTTTTTCCATAACCTCATATAATTCTTTATTTGGTCTGTTTCTGAACATTTCTCCTTCTTTTCTTGGGCCCAGAATGTTTCTTATAAGCTTCCTTTCATTCCTTTCCAATATTAAAATTTTTCCAATGTCATTTAGTTCTAAACATTCACCTGCATATAGACACTTCGGTTTAATAACTGTATTGTAAAGTCTGATCTTAGCATTTATCAACATGGATTTACTGTTATATATATACTTCGTATTAATTGGAAAGCCGTTTCCATTTTTTCTTACTCTCATTTTCAACTCCATCCATTTTTCTGAATAACTCCTCCCAAGTATCTGAATTTGGTGACTTTTTTGACTTTTCCCTATTTTGTGCAGATATATCGGAGCGAGGTTCCAATGTTTGTCATGTATTGTGACATACCAGTCTTTTCTGCTACTTCTTTTAGGAGGTTAAGCGGATGTTAAATCTTCTGAGAAAATTGCTAGGTAATCCGCAAACGCCAAACAATTAATGACAATTTTCTCCTTCTTGTAGCACAAACGTATCTGCTTATTTACATTTTCCGACTCCAGGAACGTTTCTCACTGTCGTATAATCTTTTCTAATACACAGTTGAATAATATTGGGGATCATCTCCTTGTCTTAAACCCGTTTTAATTTCAAAGGCTTCGGATAAATTTTACCTTAACTTTAGTTCCTACTGATGTTTGTTGTATTAATCTAGTTGATTGATCATCTATACCAAATTCTTGTAATATCTCCATTAAACTTTCTCGATCGACCGAATTTTTGATGTCTACGAATACTACAACATATGATTTGCTTCTGATCATTCCGTCTCATAATATATAATAAAATAATAACCACTTGTTCGCTCCCATTTTCGCGGGCTTTACGCCAGTTTCATTCCCAATTATCGAAAACGTACATGCACGCACCTATAACTAATGAGATTATATTAATACTATAATTTATGTGTACTTCGCTGAAAATTATCTATATATAATCCATATATAAAAATATACACATATTATATATATATATATATTATTGTTTTTCACACAATCACACTTATATATTCAGCCTGTATATATAATTTTATTTGTCACTGAAAGGTTTTATCAGTGTTCCGCAAAGTTAAGAAACTTTAGTAACAGACCCTTTGAATTTATTATGTAATGTATCAAAAGAAAACAATTAAAATTGTCGCCCGGTACATTCGTCTTCCAAGTTAAATCTATTTTTAAACCATACTGTTACGTAGTTTGAGATAGGACATACAAAGAGTAGCGTGGTCAGCAGTTTCTACTGCGCCACATTCCCTTACTTAAATGAAAGCGACATAGATAAGACCCAAAAATTTTTCATGTCCCTTTAATAATTGGACACAGTAGAAAGCGGGAATAATTTCGATTTTGTATCTATATAATACATTGGGGATTATGATATCTCGCACCCAGTACTATTCTCTTCCAAACTATGTTGTCAAATTTGAAATTTGTAAATAGTGTCTTTTTTAATAGCTTCTTCAGAGCGAATTCTAAATTCAACGCGGAATTTAGATTAAATTTTTAGTTTATCTGCTCATTAAAGTATGGAAAGTCTCCAATGGTAAACACGACTGCTTTACTGAACATAAGAAGATCGCGAGGAAGTAGTAATAACTACTGATGAACAGTGTGTAATTGTTTCGTTGGCTTGGAATCTATAAAAATATATGGTATCTCGCAGATATATTATGGAATATATTACCTTCGCGTGTGCACTATAAAATTGATGAATTCAGCTTATTAACTAATATCCTACAGTACGAACTAATTATTTATGCGGAAGACTTGTGTATTCAATTTCGGGCTTATGTGTATTACGGATGTGAAGACCATTGATACCGTATATAACATCGTCAATAACCTCGGTGGTTTCTGTTTTTATGTTCTCGAAAGTCGATTAATTATGTTCTGCGATTATAGCGAGTAAAAACGTTTGCACTCATTTCTAACCAATCGATTTTCTCATATAAAATAATTAAAATATTTTAGCATTTTCATCGATGACAAATTAAGATTTACTTCCCCGCGTCAAATATACGCGGTAAAAGTGCGATGATATCTATTATAAACACACAAAAATCTAATCGAATACTTATAGTTTGAGAAGGGTCATCCTGGACATCGGACTCATTAAGCCGCCCCTGTCGCATGTTTGGCTGCCAATCTAATTTCAGATTATCTTATCGGGAAACATCTTATTATCATAGGCAGCTTTAATAGTATGTGGATATTAGCTGGAAACAGATGTTTCCTAATTATTAAATATGATGTTCTTATTAATTAGTTTCGGAAGTAAACAGTTACGTACTAGTTAAAAAAAAATCGTCTAAAAGTTCATAAATTCCTCTTTGTTTTTAGCTTAGCCAACTGAGGTATCTCCCGGATGACTAGCAAAACTAATTAGGTTTTTTTTTTTCATCGATTAGTAAATGGTCAAAAAAAAAATAATTATTAACTTTGAAAAATCGAACGTTCCGAATGACTGCAACGAGAAGTATAGGTCGAATTCCCAGTTGACAGATTGTCCCGTTTTCACAGATTTACATTTAAAAAGTCGGTATTACACATTTAGTCTCCGATTATTGCTAGACCTAACTCGCAAGATGTTTGCTATTTACGGTGTCAACTATAAAGGTTGTATGTAATCTAAAAATATTTTCAACACATTCACTCTGAATTCAAACGGGAACCTTGTGACCAGGGATTGTGCTTTTCACTTTCCATCTACATGCTAGTAAGATTAGATCATTTGCAGATCGTATGTGTGTATGTAAGATATAGATACTATAGCTTACAACTTATTTATAATTATTACTACTGCTGCCATAGTTTTTATTCGTTATGATAGTTTATACTTGTTAATTATATTTTTACTTAGCATACTGACAATTATTTCCGGCATGCATTTCATTAGATATATATTTAGCCTCACCCACTTTTTACAATTAAGAAAAATCTGTCCAGGACGAATTAACCGAACATATATCATTTTTGAACATTGTGGTTTTTTTATTGATAACCGACAGATATAAAAAAAAAATTGAACTTAATTAATTACCTATTTTCATGGCTACCTGGAATCATTTAGAATTATATATATATATATATCATGATGAAATGAAACTTAGGGGAAAAGCTCTTCAGTATATTTGTAAATACATTCAACTAATTAATTATTCCATCCTACTACATTCTAAAACTTTCTTCTATTATACTGTCTGCACTAGTACATTTATAAAATGTACGCAGTACGCACAAACATACACATATACACGAATATATACACACATACTTGTAGATATATTTCGTGTATTAAATTCGTTCTTGTTATGGAACTTCAAACTACTTCTTTATACTCGACATATTTAGTAGTCACTTAATTATGGTAATCGGTCTGTCTACGATGAAAATCAACTTTCTAAATCGATTGTATCCTGTGATTTTGACACATAACACAGAATTTTCTTCTGTAAGGCTGATCGCTTGCTCCTTGACTTTCCTTTTTCAGACCTTATTTACCCGCGGTGATTACTAATTTTAAGACGTTGAATTGACGTTGATACATCTCGACAGGATTTATACGATTTTCTTTTGGTATAAAGTTGTTTTACGCGTTCTCAACCTTATCGAAGTTGAGTGTTTTTGAAATAGCATTATAACCGCACCTTTATTTATATCAGCGTCTCTACGGTGTTAACTATACTTGTTTTTTCATTCTTTGATCAGTCGATTACATTCACAAACATGTGTATAACTAGTTGCAGTAATATGTATGTGTGTTGTATATGTTACGAAAGTAGTTACATTTAATCCCCTGATAATTGTTGCAAATGAATATATATATATTATATAAGGAGAAATAAGGAGAAACATTGTATAGGGGCGGCTAAACGACATATTAAGCCAATTCAAACGCTGCAAAATAGATTGTTAAAATTTGTTTTAACCAAAAAAAAAGTGCTTCTCATGACATAATCCTAAATATTCGAGAGATGTACCAATTACAATTACTCGATTATCTCTTTAAGAATAATCCTTACAATATGTTGCCCATCACCGAATACTTTACGAGATCAATTCGAGAGGGGATGGTACAAATACCGAAGTTCAATAAGTATCACTCCAGAATTCAAGCTATCTATAAAGGAGCTGTAATTTATAACACGTTCCCCGTGTATGTAAAAACCGACTAAAAAAAAAATTTAAGAAACGTCGCAAGCACTTAATGAGGTACAAAAAGAATATAAAAAGTAAAATAGAGCTTCGTTGGTTTTCAGCGTTAGGGTTTTCCTATAAATTTATGTGTATGCATATGTTGAGTACGGTGGTGTAGTGTGTGTATATGCATTTGAAAATGCCAGGGTTAGCTTAATATTATACGCGTGTACACCTGTATCCCAAATTACATTAGATTACACTTATGCAACGTTTATAACCTATTTATTATTTTTACTTTTTATCAACAGTTGCATAATTATTTTATAATCTTATTTTTCATAATAAACGCCGCATATTTAAGAAAATAATTCTATTTTTTATGCTTGCTACTCGCGCGTTATCGCGCATTTGCAGCATGTTATTGTAAACTGTTATACATAAGGAAGTAAAAATAAAGCTTAGTTTGAATTAATTTGATATATACCTATCTATATATATATATATATATTGTTGTATTCCGCCGTGCTGTCTACTGAATCATTTGTTTCAGCACCTCTATCAGTATGACTTCACTATCTATATAAACAATACCTCGTGTCAAATACATTTTTAGAAAATAGGGCGTAATCTATGATAAACTTAGAAGATCCTAACACATTTGGAATGAAACATCATTAGTGGGTTATCCTATTAAGGAATGGACTACTTACCGAATAATTGCTACACCTATCTACCTTCATACCTATCTGCAATGGAACTGACAACGAAGAAGTAATATTAATCCTTATATATATATATATATATATATATATATATATATATATATAATAATCATCATCACCATTTTCAATCAGTTCTGATGACCTGTGACCAACGAACACTCATCTGTCCAGGTTCTGCGCTACGATAACCGCTATTACTGTCGTACTTAATTGTTTTACCATCATTCCGTGTCTTTTTAATTCGTGCACGGAATGCTTTGCCCAGCGGACGTGTTCAGATTTTCATTTCTGAACGACTTCGATGAATTTTTCCATTCCGTTTTTAAGAAAAATCGCAAAATTCGAGATAATTATTTCGAGGTTGGTAAAAAAATTTTAGCTTCCTATATTTGGTCAGGAATTCATACGTATAATCAAGTCCAGTTTCGTAAAATTTTTATCGGCAGGATAAGATCTAAAAATGATCCTACTTTATTTTATAAGAAATTCGATACGCGTAAGTTTAAACATATACATACAAATAAATAAATATATATCTATATATAATATAAGTACACGATAGTACTGCTTCTAGAAGGCGCATTTGCCTATCTTTTATTTCACCTAGCATTTCGATGTTTGATCGTTCTCATTTCATTGTTTTCGTGGGGTTTTTACAAATTGTACTCTGCCAACTGCGATTATGACGTTGATAGTTTTATCACCGTCGTCATCCTAGCCGACAGTCCGTTTAATAACGTGGTCACGTACTTTAATTTTGTCATTTAAACTCGCCCGACTCTCGACGTAAATAATAGTAACGCGCAGACGATGGTAACGCTTAAACGAAAAATTTAATATCCGGCATCAGAGATGCGGCTATAGAAAATGGTCCGAATAGTTCGCTCTTTGTTCAAATTTTGAAAAACGTGTTCCAAACGATGATATATATATTATATGGTCGTATCATATTTCCGCGAATGTGTCGAATCGCGACGAACGAGAACATTTTTCAACGCGCCATTTCTTCCTTTTGATTTTCAAAGAAGAAAAAATAAACCCCAAAAAACAAAAAAAAAACAAAAAACAAAAAACCCAAGTGCTCGCCGGAATAAATTTCGTTGTTTTTTTTTTTTGTATACAATTTAGACGTGTCGCGTAATGAGAAATCTGCCGGCTACGAGAGACGTATACAATATATATATCTCGCTTTTACGCGGAATTTTAAATGGGGCTTATTTACACCTGCTCTCGTACGTATTTTATTATAACCGGGCATACACGAAATAATCGGACACACGGAGTACGGATGCTTACATATCAGTCGATACATCTTCGAAAGTACCGAGAAGTAATTCCGGGTATTTTGTGTAAAATAATAAATAATAAAAATTCAACGGTCCCCGGGGCAAATAATTCGTTCATCCGGGGCAACATTTTTAAAATATAATCCTATCGATTTTTCTTTAACTGTTCCACCCGTGTAATAAATTTTAAAACTTAAATAAAACTTTGCCGCGGGTTAATGACTTAATTAGCGGTATTCTTGTACGATCTATCGTGCTTCACGTTTACCGATAAGTGATAACGTACAGTTCCTCATCTTGGACTTCTTTATAATCGCAAGTAAACCTTCTTCATTGTACGTGCTGTTGAAGCCTAGTCAACCTCCGTCATCGTGTAAATTTTAAATACTTAAAATAAATAAGAACAAATCTGTAAATATAAAGTTTACTAACAGAAAAGCTATAAATCTCGCCCAGTAAGAATCGATAACGCAGAAATATCAATCGGAGCAATCGTAAAATCTCTGGGCTTATGGATAGCCGACTAACATATCGAAATCATATCCAAATGAAGAGGAAAGAACTAAATGTACGTATTACTCAAAATCTACAACTTAATTCGGCCTTATCTCAAACATAATTAACTTTAAATCGCCGTTTTAACATATCAACTTACTTTAAGTAAAATTATGTACCGGAAATGGATGACGACATATTTTTCTCTTGGAATTGTAATGGTATTTTTGCACATTACGAAGATTTCAAAGTTCTCTTATCAGAATATAATCCATCTGTAATTTGTTTACAAGAAACGCACTTAAAAGCTGATCAGAAATTTAATATCCCTGGTTACGAACTAGTTTATACGACAACTGCTGAGTATGCTCATAGCGGTATATTGTTAGAAATCAAAATTTCATCATGAACAGGTTACCCTAGATACCGATTTACTAGCATTGGCAACAAAAGTTTATTTCAATCAACCAGTTATCATATGCACTGTATATTTCTCGGAAAAAATCACTGTGGACCAGTTCTTTTCTCTGTTACAAGATCTACCAAAACCATTTATTATCTTAGGCGATTTCAATGCTCACAGTCCTCTATGGTTAAGCAACAATTACAACCCAAGTGGAAAAGTTATTGAAAGTGCGATAAATATATTTAATCTCTCACTATTAAATCTCACACAGCCAATCCATTATAATTTTTCGTATCGAACGTGGTCTAATATTGATTTGGCATTATGCTCACCTCAATTAACAAGCAAATTACAATTCTTTTTACATCATGATCTTGGAGGAAGTGACCATTTTCCAGTTATCATAAAACATCGATTAACCCCAGAGAAAATACAAGTGACTCTATATCCAAAAGTCTTAATATATAATTATAAAAAAGTGGACTGGACAAAATATAATACTGTGTGTAAGTTAAACTCGAACATTAATATAGCGAATAACGTGGACACTGTAATACAATCTTTCACAAACACGTTAATAACGTATGCCAAAATATGTTCTCCTCCTACAAAAGTAAACTTGAACAAAAACAATAAAAAGGTCCGTGGTGGTCTAAAGAGTGCTTAAATGCAATCAGAAATAGGCGAAGAGCTTTAAAAAAATTAAAAGCAGAACCAACTATGGAAAATCATTTATTTAGAAAAATGCGTGCAAAAGTCAGATATACTCTCAAACAAGCTAAACAACAATCCTGGAAAAAATATAATTCGACTTTGACACCAAGTACTGCAACCAAAGTTATATGGAATAAGATAAAAAGTATCGAAAAAACAACATCATCCTATATACCAGCGTGCATCTGATCTAATAGCGTCATGTATAACAACCTACAGGAAATAAACACAATATTCGCGAATTATTTTGCATTATCTTCAAAGTAACGATTATTCGTCAGAATGCAGTATGTCAACAAGCAGAAATATCACTTATTTTAACTTCGAAAGCGGTAACAGTGAACCATACAATCAACCAATAACCATAGATGAACTTCGAACAGCCATAAAGCATACAAAACCAAAAGCTGTTGGTCCGGATTCTTTTCATATTAATCTTTTAAAACACGCACCAGAAAACGTTTTAGACACATTGCTTCTAATCCACAATAAAGTATGGTTCACTGGCGCCATTCCATCATACTGGAAAACAGCATTCATAGTACCGATACTAAAACCTAATAAAAATCCCACATTATTGGACAGCTACAGACCAATATGTCTTACGTCTATTTTATGTAAAATACTCGAAAAGATTGTAAACCAACAAATGTTATGGGAAATTGAAAAACAAAAACTACTTGCTAAAAACCAATATGGTTTTCGATCAGGACGCAGTACTATTAATCCGATCTTATGTATAAAGCAATGCATATCAAAAGCTTTCTTTAATAAACATCATCTGCTAGCTGTTTTCTTCGATTTTAATAAAGCTTTCGATACTATATGGAAAAATAAAATATTGTCGACACTACTCTCGTGAAAGTTAAAAGGACTTCTCTGCACATTTATCGCGAACTTCTTGTCGAATCGAAGTTTTCAAGTTAGGTTAGGGCCTTCTTTGTCCGAACCTCAGAAGCTAGAAAATGGAGTACCTCAAGGATCAGTACTCAGCCCCACACTATTCAATATTGGAATAAATGATATTATACATACGGTCCAGAAACCAATACAATCATTTCTATACGCGGATGACTTCTGTATTTTGCTTCGGTGCACAGACATTGAACTGGGAGAGTCAATTCTACAAGACACAATTATCAAACTACAACGCTGGTCTCAAAATAACGGTCTATATTTCTCAACATCAAAAACAACAGCAATACACTTTTGCCGACGAAATAAATGCGAACATAAAATACGTTTGAACCTTTACAACAACCAAATACCATCAGCAAAAGAAGTGCGATATTTAGGAATGATATTTGACAGTAAACTTACATGGAAAACACACATTCAATTACTAAAGACCAGCTGTCAAAAGAAATTAAATCTAATGCGAAAACTATCACATACAACATATGGTGCCAGCAGAAATAGCTTATTAACGATATATCGCACTCTAACAAGGCCGAAATTGGATTATGGAATCCCTGCTTATGCTACAGCGAGTTCGACATTATTAAAGTCTCTAAACACGATCCAAAATACAGTTCTAAGATTGGCAACTGGAGCTTTCCGAACATCACCAATAATAAGCATTTTATGCGAAGCTTCTGAATTGCCCTTGCAATTAAGAAGACAATACTTGACCATACTGGCGATGGCTACTCAAGGAGATACCGATCTTCCCAGTTTGGATAAACTTATTCAAGCATATAACGTCGAACTCCCAATATTATCTCGCGAAAACCTCGATGTTATTCCGCGTTGGGCACAGTTGCACACACAAGTGAATCTAACGTTCTGTAACATAAATAGAAAAAATGTTAACAAGATCAGAGAAACTTTAAAGGAGATTAAAGAAAACCATGCAGATTATGAATTTATATACACAGATGGATCGAAATCTTCAGCAGGGGTAGGTTGCTCGGTAGTTGTTAATGATAACGTAGTTCTTCAAATTGCTCTTCCTGTTACGTTTTCAGTCTTATCAGCAGAACTATACGCCATTAGATCCGCAGTGAATTACGCAGATTCCAACAGAAATAAAAATTTCATTTTATGTACCGACTCGCTTTCAGCATTAAGAACTCTATTAAATAATGAAAATTTACATCCAATAGCCAACGAAATAAAACTCATGTTACAAACTACATCTATTGTGGATACCAGCTCACTGCAATATATATGGTAATTCAATAGCCGACGTATCAGCAAGAACAGCCGTTTCGCATCCACTTCTAAATATCCATGTATCGATAGCTGACTTCAAAGAATACTTAAAGCATCATTTCGAATCGACATGGAATAGTAACTGGCAGAGAATATCTACGGTGAATAAACTACGATCGATAAAATTATCTTCAAAACAGTGGCACTCAGCACATCGTAGTAGCATAATGGAAGAGGTAGTATTATGTCAATTATAGGACACACAAAATTAACACACATTCATCTATTAGAAAGAAGTACGCCGCCAACGTGCCAACAATGTTTTTGTCAGTTGACCGTCGAGCATCTACTGGTAGACTGTCCAATTTACGACAAATACCGAAAACAGTACGGGATCGCATCGCTCGACTTGCAAAGTTTGCTGAGTGATAACATGGATACCATTAATAGAGTTTTCGAATTTTTGAAATGTATCTAATTAACGCATTTGTTATAATTATCTCAATACCTTTGTTGTAAACAGTTAATATCTTCGTTATAATTATCTAATATCTTAATTATTTAATACCTTTGTTGTAATTATTTTAGTTCCGTGCCTCTAGCTATAATTGCGGTACACGGCACGTAAATTTAAATAAATAAATAAATAAAAATATTTTCGTTAACGGGCAGAAATAGTGTGCTATTGACAACCACAACACCTTATTTATACTTCGATTTTAAGACCTGTCTGGACATACGGGGTGCAGCTGTGGGGTTGCACAAAGCCGACAAACATAAGAACTATACAGACACTGCACAGAATAAAATCCTTCGGCTGATTGCGCCTTGGTATGTAGCAAACTAGATTATCCACCGTGATTTCAACATTCGTTATGTGTGCGAGGTCATCAAGCAATATGCACAGAGCCATGCTGTGAGGCTGGAAAATCATCCAAATACCCTTGCATTAGGACTGTTGAATACCCTGCTGGCGATATAAGATGTTTAATACAAAACCTCTAGACCTAGTCTGAGGTCGTGGTTGCCGTGGGTACTATACCCTTCCTGTTATGCTCTCCTCTCAAATACTGCTAAATTTGTTAATCAGCTTGCGGTAATATAAAATAAAAAAAATTCTACTTTGATTTTCTTTTTTCCTACTTTCACAATTCTCTCCTCGCATTCATAGCTCCAGTCTCGCTCTGCTGCTGTTTATCCGAGTGACGTCTATCCTCTGTCGGTTTATTTTCTTATTCGCAACAATATAGAGTTTTATGCTAGGAACAGCAATTCCATTAAGGTCATAACATTTTTATGGAAGTATCGACCTTGTGCAGTCATTTAACAGGTTGCTTGTTTATCCTGGGTATATACATGTATATAGGGTTCTTCGCGTGCGTTGAGCGTCTTAAAAGAGGTCGTGTATATTGATTAACTGAGTAGCATTAATGCGGAAGAGTGTGAATATTTAACTGCGCCCTGTCCAGTCTCACTATTGCTCTCACGTACCCTGGTTTTCGGGAATTCACAGGGACGTCCATATGTCGAATACTTGTTCAGTTTAACGCCGAAGGTATTTTGTGATTGATGTGGTTCGAGGTTTCTCCAGCTAACACGTTACTCACTCCGGTTCATTATTATGCTAATGAAATACGTACACTCGCGTGTTTGATGGACTCGGTAGTAGGTGTTCAGCTCGATAATACACTACCACTTTATTTATCCTTCGAATGATTTTTACTATTTTTTTTTTTTTGTATATATAAAATTGCAATCTGGCTTACATAGCCAATAAGAAATTTATCTATATAGGTCGTGACAGGATTGGAGATAATTCATCAATGATACTCAGAATTACTCTCCAATCAATCATACCGATGTGGAAGATTTAAGGGGGTACAACTGTTCAGTCTATGGACATCGTTACCACTATGTAGCATTACCTCACTCACATCATACGGTACATTTAGGTCGCGATGCAGGTTGTCGTTGCACATGTACCATGGTGCGTTTGTTAATGATTTTTAGTTATACAGTTATATGTATGTTCGTTATCTTCAATTGGTACGTTAATTACGTAAGACCGCTTTATTTTTTTCTGGCGTATTCATTATTTCAATGTGACATTATGCGTAGAAGCGCCCATCTTTTAATAATATTTGTAATTTCCGTAAATTTAAAATTTTTTTATGTTAATTAGTAAACTGTGCTACTGATTTTATGCTGGCAACTAGTGTCATAAGCAGCTGAAAGATCAACAAAAACCGTCCATGCGGCATTAAGATTTTCCAAACCGTCATCAACACGTGTTGTCACGCACATTTTTCTTGGTCTAAAATCGGTCTGCTAAGGAATAAACTTTTTCCTATTTTAATCGATAATTCGATTAAGAATTACACGTCCGAATAGTTGTAATGCGAATGCGTGACAGTGTGAAAGTACTAGAGCGGGTAATCGTTAAAAGCGATAGTATCCGTACAGGATTTTTGTAAAACAGCGATCTTTGCTTTTCTCAGACGTTTAACAATGGATATTTTCGTGATGCAGATGGTAGCTGTTGCAAAATACTATATCTGTTCGGTGAATATAGAACCCTTCCGGATTTTATCAAAGCAGAGACTATACATATAGCGAAATTTTGACTACATTATTCTTGCGTTCTTTCATTCTCACAATAAATAAAAGTTCACACGCTATTTGATTAGTTAGGTATCTACCTACGTTCATTCTTTTTACGATTAAATTTGTTCATAATAGGGATTTTCCTCGCCGTTTCACTGGGATTTCTATAGTGTTCTATAAACGTAGGTTGGTGATTGAGCTTAATTCCCTCAATAGCATTTCGTAATATCCGTTATTGCGTTGATAAACGCGTTATAATTTATTGAAAGTGGAAGTATTTTTTAATAGCCTCATGAATGCTAGTTTACCATTTCTAAAATTACAGCGAAGTTTAATATTGACTATGACGCCGAATTCAGAAATATTTGAGACAGGCTCGACTACTCGTTTTGTACAAAATATAAATTTCCTGAAACAAATATTAAGCAGATTTGTAGACGCACCCCCCCAAATCGACTAATGTTGAAGGTCGGTAGTACGTAATAATTTCAAATCATTTTTCCACTTCATTCTGTACTATTATTGCTTATTGTCGTCATCCGTTGATTACTGTGGACAATATTTCAACATTACTTTAAGGCTTCGCTGTTGATTCCCCACGCGTGTTTAGAATTTTCTTCTGTGTAAACTATGCCTGTACTTTTCCTTATTAGAAGTTTACGAAAGGTTAGAAGAAATAGATACGGACATTGTTTACACCGAAAAAAAATCTGAACGTGTTATTTTCATAAGCAAGGCATTTGACAAAATTTGGCATGACGGACTATTGTACAAACTAAGATCATGTAAAAATATCTTCCCTTGCTAATTGACAAATGCATGAAGAAAATGAGTCAGGAGTACGGCAGGGTAGTGTCTTGAGTCCATTACTGTACACTATGTGTACTGCAGACATGCCCAAAGACGGTACAGTTGAAATAGCTACGTTTGCAGACGATACTTTCATACTCGCATCTGATAAAGATCCAGATGTAGCCATTAACAAACTACAAAGCTACGTAAATAAAGTCAGTGACTGGATCAAGCAATGATTGATAAATAAATCCGACAAAATCGGCCCACATTACATTCAGCAATCGCCCGCAACATAATCACAGAGTATCTCTAGACAATCAAGTTATACCAATTTATGATGAAATCAATTACTTTGGAGTTTATCTAGACAGACGACTAACATGGAGAACGCGCATAGATAAAAAAAAAAAAAAAAATAGAACTAACATGTAGAAAAAATTTAATGGCTCATAGAACCAAGATTAGAAGTTCTCCTGAGTAATCGGGAATTGTTAAACAAAACCACGATGAAACCCACATAGATGTATAGCGCGCAATTATGGGATTGTGCAAAAAAGTCAAACATAGATAAAATACATAGATTACAAAACAAAATATTACACCAAATATATCGAGCTCCATGGTATATGACAAACCATATAATTCACTCGGACCTAGTAGGATGTCCAGTGCAAGAAGGAGTAGAAAAAATTGCTAAGGAACACCTACAACGACTGCAGCATCATTCATTCTAACGAGCTGGCGAATCAGCTTCTACATACTCAGCTGAACTTGCGAGTCTTAGTTATTTATTTATTTTTTTGTAGAGCAGTGTAACTTCCGAGGCTATTACGACACCGGTGGCTTAGCTGTTGGATGTAGTAAATGAGATTGGCGGAGGAAAGGAATTGTATAAGTGAGGGAATAGTTTAAAGAACTATTGAAGAATAAACCATTCACTTCTCTGCTAGTTGCGGGTAATGAAGTATTTCATGATCGTGCGTATTACTGGAGATGGCGACGTTTTATAGATTATTGGGGGAACACCGTATGGAACGAGCTCTCATATCCAGCGATTCATTTCGTCGTAATATCACCAAATCGATGTTCGATGATGAGTCATGTAAGCAATGTTCCTATGCAATATTAAAACGAGTTGTTTGTCATTGCTTTGTTCGGCCTTCCTTTATCACTAATAAAAATTGTTGACATTTTGGCAAGGGAGAATCGATTTCAGCGAGGTGAGCAGAATGTGAAAACGTTAACCCTACGGGGGTCTATAATTTCACTAAAAAGAAAAATTATTAAATCCATTCGGAAATCTTTTCCGTAAACGAGAAAATATGACGATGCGTCACACTCTGTTATTCTTTTATGTACTAATGTATTTTATTAATGGAAACATACAAATATGGTAAATTTGATGTAGTCAAACAATCATGATATATGTGAGCATAATCTTCTATGTCGAGTTTGGCCAACTAAGGAACACGGAAATATTACACACATAACTTCAAATTAATTTTCCTTTGTTTCACCCCGTACTCTATAATTCTCTCAGAATTTGCCTTCTTTCATCTGCCCATATTTTTCTACTACTCTTCGGTAAGTTTTCCACAAACCTTTGAAACGAACTGATCTTTTGTATAAATTTATTCCTATTATTTCCATTTCAGATATGTCATGTGTTCCATATCTTTCGTCACTTGTGTAAACCACGAAACCCCAGTTTTTGGGTTCCAGTACTAGAAATTATTTTTTTTTTCGTAAGGCGACGCTAATCCATTCGTTTCAGGTGAGCCCATGAAATGCGATTTGTATTTTTATCTTAGTGATTTTTTAAATTCTTTTATAAATGTCTACATTACTCCTCAACTTCCACTTATGTCCGTCTTTTCTCGGACCTAGTATCTTTCATACTTCTTTCCTTTCTAACTGAATGATAAGTTCCTTTACAGGAACCCATTGTTAGATACTGTAGTATATAAGTTTTTAATTGATGGAAATTAATTTTTTGTCATGAACGGTTTTGGGTTCCACTTTTGCGATTGTTCCGTGATGGTATCAAAACAAAAAAAAAAATACTAATAAGCTTCAATTTTCACGGATTAATCTGAATATTTCTTTGTTACAAATTTTCTTTGTCCACGCTTTTCTTTCCATCCTCTTCCAACACCCGGTTTTGAACGCCTTCAAGCGACTTCGGTCCTTTCTATGTATCCCTCTATCGTTCGAGCTTCCGAGCCATAAAGTAAAACGCTCCATACAAATGTTTCGATTAATTTCTTCTTAATTTTTGTATTCATATGCCGTTGGCTGTTTCTTTTTCATAAATGCCAATTTGACAAATCCTGTTTCATTCACACCCTGTACACTCCCTTGATATATAGGGTGACCCAGAGATAACGTTTTTCGAATAATTCAAAAACTACTAGACCAAAATTTATGAATAAAATTTTATTTAAAACTAGAAAAATGAGAGATTAGCGTACATCCGTCTGTGAAAAACAATATCGTGCCATTTGCAACAAAATATTCATTCGGTATTTTTACGAAATTTTCAAATACTTTTCAAGCATTTTTTGAAATTTCTTTAGAAATCCGATTTTTCATGTTTTCCAGATCTCGTTTAAGTGTTTCACAAACTATCCTCATAAAAAAAAAACTGAAGCGGTCAAATCTGGCGAGCGCGTCGGCCAAGCGAAATCCGACACGATAATATGCCGTTACCAAACGCTTTTCTATCAGTACTTCGAAACGGTTATTACAAGAATCAGTGCTGCTGAAGAAACTTTTCCAGGTATGTTTATTATTATTACGTCCCGTCGTTTTCATAAATTACGTCGGTCGGGGAAAGATGTGGCAAATCGGTAATGCGTGGATTTCCGGAATAAATCAAATCCGGATGTCGGTGGCGAAATGGTAAATTTATCGTCGGTTTTTGAAAAATTCGCGATAATCATGATAATCTGCACGAGTAACGTCCTATTTGGCGACTCGATTTTATGGAAGCGAAATGGTCGTTTTGAAAAATTGCCGAGGATGTCGTAAATGCGCAAACGGTTAACCAAGACTGGATGTGGAGCGTGTTAACGTCTGCGAGGTTATTATTTAGAAAAAGGTGTCCGTTCGGAATTCGGCGACATATAGACACGCGAAGCTCGTAAAATTTCGCGTTGTCTCTGTCGTTATCGATATAGCGGTAAGTAACGCGTCGGTATTAATAGAGTAGCAATTTGTGTTACGTAGCAACATTCCGGGAGCGCAACGATAAGAGTCATAAATTCTGAAAAAAATGATGATCGGAAAGCGTTGCAATTCGTTTTACTTCGGGGTCGGTCGACATCGGCACGATCGCCATTTTAAGTCGTAATTTCAAAATTAAGCGCGTGCCCACTTTGGATGTTACCGCAATATTATTGTCATCATCGCCGCGGATATAATTTTGTAATTACCAGCGATAACGGATATTATTTAACGACGATATTTTCACGAATAACGGCAATAAAAATAAAAATGATAATAATAATAATATTATTGTCTGGAATTTGGTCACTACGGACCACGTGAAAATAACGATTTTTTTTGTACCCCAGTTCGTATATACGATGGGGTAAGTATAAAAGAAGTACAAATAGAGTAGAAATAACATATTGTCCAGAACCTGTCCGATTAATACGGAAATCTGAATAAATTGTTTTACAATATCATGAGATTAAATTAATTTGTATACACTTTAGGCTAGGTACGCATTTATTCTACGATGATTTATTTCAAAGTATTAATAAACAGTTTAGTTACTAACAGATCTGCTCTATTGTCGCTAAAATCTTTATAACAATGATTACAGCCGGAAAGAGTATGTTTATATCGGTAAAGTTACATGTTACACACAGTTGCCGAAGTGTGCTATGTTATATACTTGTATAAATAATCTTTAAATAAGCCGTGACCCGTAATAAATTGATGGAAGACGTGTAATCTGTTCGCTAGCTTAGGTGAGGGGTGATAGCAAAACTGTAGTGAGTTGGTTCACTAGTATTCAGCAAACTTAAGTTGAACTGATCTAATAAATTTTCTATAAGAAGACCTTTACTATTTGCACGACTACTTCCAAGCAGAGGACTATGTGAATTTAAATCTGCAGTTAGTATTACAGGATAATTTAAAACATAAGACCCAATGTTGAAGAAGACTTCTTCAATGGGTTCATTTGGAGACAAGTAGAAGGAGCAAAATGTAAAAGGTTGTTCCACTTGGACGTGGATAGATAGAAGTTGAAACTTGTATTCGGAGTAATTTGTTGAAAAAGGGCGTTGTCTCGAATTGCTAGTAAAATTCCTCCATGCTCGCGTATTGACCAGAAGGAGAACGATAGCTGGTTTTTAGGTGGCAATAATAAAGTTCTTCATATCGGGCATAAAGGCCACCGCGGTTCCAGTTGAGAATTAGAGTACTCATTGTTCTACTTCAGGTGAAAGAGCTTTGATTATTTATTTTAGATCTTCTGGTTTTTAATAAAGGATAACAGTTCTTAAGTAGAGTAATTAGACCTTCAATATCTGCTGTTAGTTCTTTTACTATTAGCCACGTCGTCTTATATACATACGTAGGTTTCTCCTTATATATATATATATATATATATATATATATATATATATATATATATATATATATATATATATATAATGGTAAATCGTTAAAGGCTGATCCCCTCGTGTGTTACCAATTTATGACGTACTGTACTATTTACTGTACTCCTTTCTGGTAATGTACTAGAGTAAGTTAGATACAAAATGCCGCGATCGCCAGCACAGTTATACTGTGCAAAATATTTTACAACTTATTTACTTTATTTTATTCTATTTTAATTTTATATCATACGAAATTGGACTTATTTTAACTAACCACTCAGTAAACTGAATCTCTCGGCGTAAAGACAACAACCAACAGTTTCGCTATAATAATTATTATAAGTTATAAATTAAGTATTTTATTTTAACTATTATTACACAAGTTTTACATCACATTACGTATAAATAATTCACAAATAATTATTCACATCACGAAATAATACAAATTCACAAAATATACGCAAAATTCATCCGCACATATACAGAGAAAGTATAAGATTGCCAAACCTGGTGGTACCACCGGTGAGATCAATCGTTACTTCCGGATCGTGGTGATGTCCGATGTTCGGCTTGATTTTTGTCTCCGTAGTTAAATATTTATTTCGTTCGCCATTATTTTATTTTCTAAATTTATTCATGGCTCATATTTTTATCCGAGCACGTATATTTTCGCTGATAAAATTCGATCTCGTTGCTTTTCGCTGATAAAATTCGATCTCGTTGCGGACGAGCAGTACGATCGACCGATAGCTATCTCCGACGAAGGTATATCCTCCCATTCGATATCGATTTTAATTATACTATATACGCTTATCTTAATCTAGCACGTGCCTACTTACACATATACATTTACATATATCTATATTACGCTATTGTCGGTTGCTCGCTCTACCCACCATCGTTCTCCGGATTTTCCTTAATAGCCTGGCAATTCGTATCTAACTGAATTGTGTTTATTATTCCCAGGTTATTGGCTATCATCATCCTAATCATTATGGCATTCCGACGTAACTTATCAGTTTTGACGATCTAAGACTCTTACGATGGAAATACCTTGGTTATTAAACGACATCTTATATTACGTTAACTATTATTAAATTTTTTCTTTCATATTTATTTTATTTAATATTTCTTTCGGTACTCCCATCGTCTTAGATCGCTATAATATATATATATATATATATATGTGTGTGTGTGTTTATATGCATACCTGAATAAAAATTTAAAAAATAAACTATACCGAATTTAGCTAAAATGTCTTTAAATTTTACTTCTACCCTGCGTTCCGAGGCACAATGTTTGTTTTTTTTTAAATAAACATTATATAGACCAGCGTAAATCTTTAATTTTTAATTATACCACAGTGCATAATACTACGCACGCACGCGCTAATATTATTTGCCAATATGTGCCAGTAATGTATATGTCGGTACTTAATCGTGCATTGCGATTAGTATGAGCTTGTAGACGTGGAGATGGCACGTTATGAGGTTGTAGATGTGGAGATGGCACGTTTGACTTTGTATGCTTATACATTTATTTATGGTAGATTATTGCGCGTTGATGGATGTATATAGTTTATCTACATATTGTATAATTCAAACTTATACATATGTGTATGTAAACGTTTGCGGTAAATAGTTCAAATTTATACATACGTGTAAACGTTTGCAGTAGTAATTTGTAAGAAATCTTATTGAATTTAAATAAATTTAATTTGATTTCGTTATTATTCATCATCAGTCGTTGGGTTCGATCCGAGCATCGTGATATTATGATTCATTCTAATTGTTCCCCGTGTAATTGATCGTCATCTAACACGGTCCTGGGCGCATCTAACCATTTGTTGTACTGAACTTGCCATTGTAATTATTGTTTAAATTACCGCTTATATTTGTTCCATACAATGTAGCTTTTACGAATTATCGAAGTATTTCGCATTATTACTATCATTATTAACTTTTTCATTATTCCAAGCATGGCTTATTGATTTATTGCATTCACGTAAATCGCTGAAGTAAGAAATCAACTCGGTACGCGAAAAACTGCCCGGAATCTTTTTAATAATAAAAATAACCGTCTCCGGGTTCTTCGAAAACGTCTACGTATAATGTATATAAAATTTGGAAGCATCACACAGATATACGCGCGGTTATTTACATACACGATGCAAAATGTACATTTGAACAGAAATATAAATATTATATATATATATATATATTATACATGTATAAATATTATATATATATATATATGCATGTCTATATAGATAAACGTAAAATATATTTCTCGTATTCTATTCGTTACGTCGGTCATTTTATTTCGTATACTTTTTTTTTTTAAGCATTCTCTAGCCGTATCCGTTTTTCCAATTTAATATTCTTCGTTCTTCTTACCCCAACTCGCTGAAAGTTTCGTCCGTCTATATAGAGAGTTTATCGTAGTCAGCGTCATTAAATATGTAGTATACACGCGTACGAAAACCCGCACCTATATATAGTCGCTTACGACTTCCCGTCTAGAACTACGTACGACTATAGCCGTTATTTTTTCCCCATTTCGTACCGTTTGTCATTCGTTCGTAGCAACGACGACGCTTCGAATCGGTGTTTTTTTTTCTACACCAGTCGTCATAGGGGTAACATCCGATATTAAATGGAAATAAATTTTAGAAATTGGCCGGTAGTATTCTACCTTATACTGACCGGAGGATAATGCGAACAGTTTATTACGTTTGACCGCATTCTATTCGGCAAGGTCGTGTAAGGTCGTACGTAAGATACGAAACAGCGATACGGTAGGCTTTAATCGGAATTTGGAGTCGACTTTTTTTATTGACGACAGCTGAAGGCATTTATCCTTCAATAACTTTCTACCATTTTCGATAGATACACTAATATGAACTTGTGGGTATATAAATATGTGCATCTGTATATAAATATATATATATATATAATCATTATCATCGTCGTATTGTTCCATTACCGAATGTCGTAACTAGATATTGTACGTTTTTTTTTAACGTAAAAAATGAGCTAGCATTCGAAGCACTATTTACATGCGACGCAGATGCGCGCGCATCATATCGGTAAGATAATTCCATTTATTTTTGTTAATTTTTGTACTATTTATCATGTCATTATTTATTGTTCTAATTTATTTGTACGCGTGTGTATATACATCGATACTATTTATACTATTATATGTTGTGTATGTTTATTTATGTGCATATGCGTATATGCGTCGTCGTTACCATTTATTATTTATTAATTCGCTGTTTTTATATATGTATATATTTTCTTTTCTTTCTGGTATATAGACGCACGTTACTGCTGTCCTTATCATGAGAACAATCGTGGCTGCCCCATTTTTACAACCCAACCGGTCTGCGCGACTAACACAGCATATGCCAACACAATTAACTTCATACGCTTTAGCGGGGCCATCTACTGATGATCATATTTCTCTGTCGCAAACCGTATTTATTGTATCGCAACAACCGAATAGTGTAATGCAATGCAATCGAAATACACCCCCCCACTATGCATAAGCAAATTATCCCAAACAATAATAACGTTAATCAAGAATTCGCGGCATTGACATCACGTAGTATTTTGCGCGAGGAGAGCGTTAGTGAGGAAGCAGAAAATGATTCCAAGGTAAAGGGTAATCTCAGTGGAGGTAATAATGACTGGCAGTTGACAACAGAAGGTAAGAGGTAAGAAACCTAGCCCTATCGCTAATAAAAACAATAATAATCATAAAAAAAATGACTCGTAACCGTTACGATGTCCTTTCATCTGACGACGGTGTGAACGTTGATGAAGACAGTCCTCTTACTCATAATGTAAGTAGTCATTCCATAACAAAAGCTCCTAAGCCACCCCCGATATTTATCCATGGTGTAGAAGACTTTCAGAAGATGCGTGAAAAAATTTAAACTATCGTTAACAAGAACAATTATTACACTAAAACTCTCGCTGGCAAGGTAGTTAAAATTAATGTACATGCTACGGAAAGTTATCGTGACTTAGCACGAACTTTTAGACAAGAAAATATTGTTTTTCATACTTTTCAATTGAAACAGGATCGAGCATATTAGTGATCAGGCACTTTTACATCACTCTCTTGAGCATGAAATAATCACGCAGGAATTGCAATCTCTCTTCTTTAGTGTTCGGAATGTTCACAATTGTAAAGCAATTTCAAACTAAAAGACCTCTTCCATTATTTTTTGTAGATCTTGAACAGACGAATAATTGTAAACAGATTTCCGACTTGAAACTTTTATGTAATACGGCTATTAAAGTGAAGCCTCCAAATAAAGAAGCATCGATAACACCAAAATTGTCAACAGTGCAACCACACAAAAGTCTATTATACTACTTTACCAGTTTGTGTAAAATGTGGTGAAGAGCATTTAACTTACAAATGTACTAAAGACTCAAACCTACCAGCTACATGTGGGCTGTGCGGTGGATCGCACCCTGTGAATTATAGAGGTTGCGAAGTTTATATTCGATTAGCCCCAAAATAAGACAAACCTGAATAATCAACAACAAAAAAAAATATCATGGTTAACTATAGACAACCAAGCTAAGTTACTCTCACGTTACTAAACATAATCTTAAAGGTGAATAAATCAATATGGATAAAAAATACAATCGTACCATAAGTGAAAAGCAAATTTTTTAGGCTAATGTTTCTCCGAAAAAACCTGAAACAAATAAACATCGAACAAAACAGCGTGGTTCTGTCTATGCTCACTACGTTAATTCGAAAGCTGGTGAAATAATGCCCTATTAGGACAGCTCTGTGGAATGCTAATGACTTGAAGAACCATAAAGTCGAGATTGAACTGTTTTTAAATTCAAATTCCATAGACGTTATGCTTCTTGCCGAAACTCACCTCACTGACAACGATTACATTAAAATTAAAGATTACATCATGTACTCGTGGTCATATCCATCAGGTAGAGCCCAGGGTGGTTCAACTATACTGGTTAGGGGTAATATCCAACATCACGAATTCACACATTTCAGGGAGGAATATCTGCAGAGGATTAATATTAGGCATACAGACAACACGCGGTCAGCTTGTAGTATCAGCTGCCTATTGTCCACCACGACATAAAGTAACAACATAACTTTTTAGTAATTACATTCAGTCTTTAGGTAGCAGATTTCTCTCAGGTGCAGACTGAATAAGAATACAACGTCTACAGCCAGAGGACGTGTTCTCAAGGAAGCACTGGAGCGTAATAATGCTAATTATATATCAACCGCTGAACCAACACACTGGCTAACTGATAATAATAAATTGCCAGATCTTTTAGACTTCTTGGTTTCTAAAACCGTGGAAGTTTGATGTTCGTGTTTTTGCAACAACACTCCACAATTGATCAGCTGCATAGTGTAGTTAGCATAATAGAAAATTCACTAGAAACTAAAAATATCTGTACAGCAGCATTACTTGATGTTCAACAGGTATTTCATAAGGTCTGGGGCAAATGTATAAATTGAAACTACTACTACCCGCAGATCTTTATCTCTTATTAGAATCGTATATTAGTGATAGATAATTTCATGTACGCTATGATCACGTGTCCTCTGAGCTGTATCCCATCTGTGCGGGTGTGCCTCAAGGCTCAGTACTTGAACCCACATTGTATTTAGTTTACACAGCCGATTTTCCTATTACCGATAGTGTACAGGTAGTCTGGCACTTCTTTCTTCTGTTACCGATCCAAATACAGCGAGTAGTAATCTTCAAACAGAACTCATTTGAACTCAAAGCTGGTTTAACAAATAGAATATAAAAATAAATGAGAACAAATCTGTAAATATACAGTTAAAAGCTAACTCTTCTCCAGTAAGAATCAATAACGCAGAAATACCATTCACAGCAAGCGTGAAATATCTGGGCTTACACTTGGATAGCCGACTAACATATCGAAATCATATCCAAACGAAGAGGAAAGAACTAGATGTACGTACTAAAAAACTATTTTATTTAATGCGCAGAAATAGCGTACTGTCTATTGACAACAAACGTCTTATTTATACTGGGATTTGTTACAATCGAATATGAATACTCGCTGTTGTTGTGTTCCATAAGTAGCATAATTTATATGAGAAGAAAAAAAAGTTAGTTCCTTATCCACTAATATGCCAACATATTTCATTTAAACAGTCCACTTCGTAGAGAGATTGATACATAGAGACATAAATATGTATGTAAGGACTCAATAATTAGGAAGTCAGTTTACCGTCGGTGAACAAACAAACTTGGAATATACATATATATATATATATACACATAATATTTTATATATATATATATATACAGGAAACCACTCCATTAACATCCCAAGACAACCTATATGATTATGCCAAGAAATCATTATGCTTTGCCATGCCATCCGACTAACAATCGCTGCTATACCGAGTCCATGTCGGATAGTATGAAATCTGTGTCCGCCACTCGGTAGTTATGCACGAGTCTCACAATGGAAAATATGCTAGTGGCGCGGAAGCAAAGCATTGGAAAACCTTAAGACCTCAAATAAATATGCCACATGGAATATTCAAGGATTACTGAAACCGGGATGTTGGGAATAATAGAAAAAGAAGTGGATTCATATAATATTGATATACTGGTATTATGTGAAACGCATTGGGGAGGATCTGAATACATATAAACAACTTCCGGATATATAATGTATGTGTTGTGGCATTACACAATGAGTCATTGTGGTGTTTCAATTCTTATACCTAAATCTCTTGATGGATTAGTATTAAACTATAATCCTATAAACAATAGGATACTAACACCCAAATTGAACACAATGCCAGTTAAACTAAATGTAGTTCAGATGTATGCTCCCATTTCTACTGATTCAGATGAAGATATGGAACAATTTTGAAGCATATTATAAGACACGATAAGTAAGATACGGAAGAGGGAGCTAATTATGATACAAGGAGATTGGAAAGTCATAGTCGGCAACACAGAAATGATGATGACATAAGGATTGTTGGAAAATGTGGCATTGGATCACGCAATAAAAGAGGCGAAACTCTCTTACAGTACTGTGCGGAAAATGACCTTACTGTAATGAATACATATTTTAAACAACTTATTACACGTTTATGAGATCACCAAGGGACAGAGTAAGAAATCAAATAGATTTCCTCATTATTAACTCAAGATGGAAATCTAGCATTCTGAATACTAAAACATATCCCGGAGCAGACTGTGGCTCAGATCATGCTACTTGCAGCCCAGTTACGATTACATTTGAGATCCGGAAAAACAACTGCAAGAACTCATAAAACAAGGATTAATAGTGATGACCTCAAGTTCTTTACAGACAAAATTAAAAGGAGACTAATACAAATGTGAACTTAAACAAGACAATCCAGAAAACTCCTGGTTACAGATAAAGGATACCATGAATGAAACAATGATTTCTATAAACGCAAAGAATAAAAATGGGCAAAGAAGGAAGCCGTGGCTGTCAGGCGCAACTTGCAATTTGATACAAGAGAGAAAGAAACAGAAAGCAAAAGGACTAATCACAGTGGAGGCACAACGATCTTATGTCTGATGAATCGACAAGTTCAAAAAACTGCAGACAAGACAAAAGTTAATATATTAATAACATTAATAACATATGTGATGAAATCGAACATCAACTGGAGACAAATGAAACCAGAGATCTCTACCAAAAGATAAAAGTATTATCAAGAGATTTTAAACCGAAAAACTGGATCAATTAGTTACGAATAAGAACGAGGTAGTTAAGCGTTGGAAAGCATATTGCGAACATTTATGTGAAGAGATTTCGGCGATAGTAAGCACAATGAAAGCTGAATAACACAATATGAACCAGACATACTAAAATCGGAAATTCAGCAATTAGAAACTTAAAAAATAATAAACCACCGAGAAATGTTGGCATTTATGCGGAATTGCTCGAGGTACTTCCTACCAGTGGAGTACGGATAATACACACACTGGTAATCAAACATAGAAAACCGGGAACATGGCAGCAAGTTTGGACGGAGTCTATCATCATTACTATATACAAGAAAGGTTCAAGCAAATAATGTGAGAAATACAGAACAATTGTATTTGTATCACACTCAAGTAAATCCTGCTTCACATTATCAATAACAGGCTGAAACAATATGTAAACGGTCAAATAGCAAGGGAACAAGTTGGATTGGTTACTGGCAGAGGGACCAGAGAACAAATTTTCTGTATACGACACAATTAATTGAAAAAAGTATCGAATATGGCAAACCAATGTATTTATGCTTTATTGACTATCATAAAGCATTTGATTGTGTAAAATGAGATGAACTATTGGTAATACTAACTTTCAAGGGCGTACCAAGACACCTGTCAATAAATAATCTATATGTCCAAACAGAAGCCAGCGTAAGGCTTGATGGCGCCGTTTCAGGAAATTTCATCCGCAGAAAGGGTTAAGGCAAAGTTGTATATTCTCCCTCCATACTTTTAACATATATAGCGAGTATATAATGAGACACGCCTTGAAAGGCTATAAAGAAGGAATGAAAATAGGCGGATATCGAGTAACGAATCTACGATACACCGATAATACTACGCTCATTGCTACCTCTAGAAGTGAAATGATAGATTTACTGAAGAGAGTACAAGTGGAAAGTAGAAAACTATGACTTCTAATTAATAAAACCAAAACAAAATTATGATAATAAATAAGGATTTTTTTTATTATCGTATCAATTACGCGCTTATTTAGAGATATCCTGCATTATAAATTCACGTTCGACAGCCAGTCTTCTGCGCCTTCTTCTAGTGAATGTAGCCCAATCAGTCCTTTAGTAAAGCTATTTACTTTACACGAATTTATAAAATGTGACATCGTTTGGATCTCGCCACAGCTGCACAGCTCCGTTTCCGACAGTTTCCATTTGTTCATTAAATATTTGCAACGACCCTGGTTGGTTCTGACGCGATTTAAATTGCACCATGTTTTTCTGTTGAGACCAAATCCTGGCACCCTGCTAGCCGGATTTGATATTAATTGTCCGTTTGTTGGAGTCTGCTTAACCCATATTTCCTTCCATTTCGTAGTTGCGTCGACACTGCTCTGTAGCTCGTTAGCCGTCAGCCATGCTGGTTTCCTGCTGCTGAGACGTGTAGGTGGGGGATCTTTGATAAATTTTTCTACGTGAGAGTGCATACTGTTGTATTTAGCCCATTCTCGTTTGAATGTTTCTTCTCTGCGGATGTGCGGTGGAAATATATTTGCCAGCACGGGAAGCCACATAGTAGGAGTAGATTTTAGCGTACCGGTTACTAAGCGTAGTGCTGCGTTCAGTTGTGTATCGATGTTCTTAGCATGCGAGCTGGCCATCCAAACGGGGCAGCAAGATTCTGCAGCTGGAAACACTAGTGCCAGTGTAGCAGTCCTGATGAGTTTTGTCTCTGCTCCCCAAGCTGTACCTGCAAGGCGAGCGATAAGGTTTACTCTTGTCTTCACTTTTTGAGCTATTTTTTCGGAGTTCTCTTTGTATGTGAGAGTTCGATCAAGAACGACGCCTAGATATTTTGGCGTTGGGTTAAAAAGTAAATCTTTACCATTGAGTTTAACATGTATTTTAGCTTTTGCCATCTGTGAGTTGAGGTGAAACACCGAAGTTTCTGTTTTTACCGGGTTTAATATAATATTTCTCAGGAAGAAAACACAAATAGTAAGTGCATATATATACCTTGGATCATTAATAAATAGCCGTGGCGGAAGTGGAAAGGAGATTAAACGCAGAGTGATATTAGAACTAAATAAAATTTGGAGAGATCATTCCATTGCTCATTCGACAAAAATAAGACTTGTCAACACTTTAGTATTTGCCATATTTGCATGTGGAGCCGAACCCTAGACATTACATAAGCAAGACAAATAAAGAATTGATGTCTTTGAGATGTAGATATGGCGCGGAATGCTGAAAATACTATGGACGCAAAGAAGACAAATGATTCAATTCCGGAAGAGCTAAGGGTGGAATAGCGCCTTCATACTTTATGCCAACAGAAAATCCCAAAATATTACGGACATATCATGCGAAGAAATGAAAACAGCTTAGTAGCAGTAGTAATTGGGCAGATAGAACGGAAAAGGAGGAAAGGAAGACCCGACTCGATGGATAGATGCTGTCACGAATTGTACTGGATTAATAAGAATTCAAGCTATAGTAGGAAGCCGAAATAGAGTCAGATTGAAAAAAATTATATCAAGTGCATTCAAATAGAGGTCACGATAATCATTGTGATGATGATATATATATATATTATATATATATATATATGTATGTATATATGTATATATTATCATCAGTGTCATCGTATTATTCCATGCAGAGCATCGTGACTAAACCATTTTATGTTATTTTTGTGTGCAAAATGAACTAGAATTCTAAGCACTAATTATATGCAAAATGCAGGAGCGCATGTATAAGCTTTTACAAGCAGTGGGAGTTCTATTGCCTTCTTCATGATAATTAAGATATGTGTAATAACAAAGAAACTTTATCCGCGAACTATGATCGAACCAGGGTAATCAGCTAGATAGTTCAACGCCATAGCACCATCGCGTCACATATAAACATGTATGTATGTATATTACAGAAGACTACACATTCACATGTATGCATGTATATTACAGAAGACTAAAACCCTAAAAAATTGACTCAGCATTGTTACGTAAATAATTTGAACAGGGCTTAACTAATTACGTCTTGTTGATTTAATCTTCATTCCTATATCTCGCATTCCTTATACTACGAGGATAATACATTTTATAGTTCGAAACGGTATCGCTTTTTCTTATCTATCACATATCTATCTGCTGTACAAATGTCCGATTATCTATCCCAAATGACGATTGTCGACGAATATGCTATTGTAATCTTAATAAAGAACTATATTTTCTATACAGGTGCGAATTTCGTTCGTACCCGTTGAACGACGGTAAATCGAATTATTTCGATCATACACGTTTAATCGATAGAATGTTCGGACATAAACTATAGTTGAACGAAGATTGAAGCCCCGCAACGATTTTAAGTTTGTTATCAATCCATTACAATGCTTGGAAGGAAGAATGGGTGATGAAAGAAGCTAACTGCAATAATAAACGTTCAGTAAAAAGGTTAAGTACAACGGTTGATCTAGGAAACAACGTGAACAAGCGACGAATCTCTGACAGCTCTTTCCGTATGTGTAGCGAGGAGCAATCTATTCCGACATCTTTTTTATCTAAAGTAGTTGCCCACATAGGTGTGACTTCAATAACCTACGAAAACACCGTGGAATTTACAAAATATACTGCGGGTAAATGAAAAAAGGATTCTTCTGCTGGCACGAACAAGAAGGAATAGCCTATATCTATTCTGGTTTCCTAAGATCTTGCTGTATGCCGTATTATTAATTTACGATAAATTCGCGTGTGTACACTTAGCGGATATTCAGGACAATGTAGACTACAAATGTTTTAGATTACATTTGGCTTCGCTTGTATTTTAACGAGTTTCCGGTTGTACGGTGGAATATTTTCAATGTATATAAGCGACTGATGATGTTTCAAATTAAAACTTCGAATTTTCTTTTTGGGGTAAATATTTGTCTTAGAGAAAATATTTCTTTTTTTCCTGGAAATTAAGTAGCCACGTAACGGGAAAAAGGTAAAATGAAAAATTCGTTCAAAGTGTAAAGCGACGTTGAAGTGTACCCGGAGATTTCAGGAAAAGATGAAAATCCGAGAAATCTGTTAATACGTAAAAAGGCCGTACTCAAAAGTTGAAAAGTTAAAAGACGTAACTGTCGAATTTTTTTTTTCTTTGGGCGTTTTGGAAATTTTATTTTCTAAAAAAAAAGAAATACTGAAGATGTTTATTCGAATTTGTTTTTATATAAAATTCAACTTTTCTCATTCCATTCTTTCCACTGGTGAAAAATCAACTTCAAATGGCGTTTCATTCCCCGTTAGAAAATAATAACAATAAAAATAATAAATACTAATAACAATAATAATAATAATAATAAAAATTTAAAAGCTTTCGAGTTAAAGATTGTTTAAAATAAATATTTGCGAATAGCGTATGTTCGGAATGGCAGCTGGCATATCGACAAGCAAGCTGGTATTTATAATATATATATATGTATATATATATATATATATATAGTTTTTTATATAATATGGAATGTAGTGATTTTTTATAAAAAATCAATTGAAAATTAGTTAAATCATTATTATTTGTTTTCTTATAGAAAACACAAAGCTTTTCGACATTTACGCCATTATCAAGTGAAATATTTTTAAAAAATCATAATTTTAAAATATAAATGAAATATAATTACTTAAAAATATTTGATGGTGATTGTGAAAATATACTCCAAAAATGCTGTTCTGCTTCTGTTCTGTCTATTTTTGAATTGTTGAAATTTAACATCAATATATTTGTTTATTAATTTTGTTTTTTTATATTAACTTTTTTCTTCGATATTATTTTCCGGATTCTGTAAAAGTTGTATACTGGTGGAATTTTAAATTTTTCATTTACTGTTGTGATAAAAGTAAAATATAAAATATAAAAATATACGAACACAAAATTTTTTAAAAAACACAATTTTACAAATAAAATGAAAATAAATATTAAAAAATCTGATTATCCAAAAAAAAAAACAGTGCAAGAATTTCGATATTTAGTCGTATTACTAACAAGCGATGGTCGAGATATAAAATAAATTAGAAACCGTGAATAGCCAAACAAGCGTTCAGAAATTTAGAAACCCGAGCTGAAAGACACAAAACTAAAAATAAACAGATGAAAGTCAATCGGTATTATGTAATGTCCGCCGTGAAATACGCAGCTGAAACGTAGACACTAAATGCAGAAAAGTGTAAAAAGATTAAACGCGTTCGACATGTTGACGCTTAGAAGAATATGGCGAATACCGTGGACGGCAGAAGGAACGAATTCGGAGGTATTACAACGGCGGAGCGGTATGGAAAGAATGAATGTCGTCCAAGACATCCGGAGAAAAAAGGTAAAAGAACAGCTGGTGCATGAAATAAGAGAAGAAGGAATATTGGCGAGTCGAGGAAAAGTACAGGGAAAGACAATGTGAAGGAGGAAAAGACTCGAAATGATTAAGCTTTGAAAACAAGAAAATTGAAGAAATAATAAAATCAGCCGGAGAACGAGAAATATAAAACATGATGATTTATGCCATTTTCTGACAAGAAGAAATGTATGGAAGATTAAACTCAAGTCGAGACGTAGAATCTGCAGTCGTGAATTTACCGAAGATATTACATTTAGGTAATTGCGAGATTCGACAAATTCCATTGTTAAATTAAAACAATTCGCCGAGTATTTTATAAAAATTCCTAAAACCGTTTCTATATATCGATTTAACATTGGAATATGTGCTTAAAATAAATCTTATCCAAATATATACACTACGAAGTTACCGTGCTGCTTCTACAATACTTTCGCGGCTACAAACATAATATAAAATTCGTTAACGAACATAACTATAAAGTGTATATATATATATATATTAAACCTATATCGGTCCACTACTGGACGTAGGTCTCCCCAATCAATAAATTGGGGAGAAAATAGCCTAATCTCCCGTGCGGGCCAGGCAAATTAGGAGATACCAACATGTTTATTATAAAATACCGTTCCTTAGATGACTCCAGGTAATTTTCGATATTTTTAAATAAATACTTTTTTTTTTAAAAAAAATAAGACATTTTGTATCAACCAGAAAATATATATTTTTCCGAACATTTTCATGCACAACGACCGAAATTGAGAATAAGAAACGATTTTCGAAATTACAAAAAAAAAAAACGTAAGCCGTACTCAAACACTAAGTATATTACCAGTAGTCTCTCGGGTTATAATTATTGATTATATAATGCGACCTTGTATAAATATTTAGATACATAGTATCTAAATAAGTGTGAGGTACAATCTCTGACTAGGACTATTAAGTTCAGTGAATAGTCATTCTGTTCCTCAAACCGTAGATTGGTGGATAACCTTTATGACTCTCACGATCCTATTAAGTTCAACTAAAATTGTTTTCGTTCTGCAATTTTTTTTTTTTTGAGGTTTGCATAACTTGTCCCTATCTTGTCTTCTATTATTTGATCTATAGATTTATTTCTCGGTCTTCCTCTATGTCGTTTCCAATTCGTTACTAAGCGCGTACGTCGTGGTATTTTGTTTACTGTACCGGTAAAATTAGTTTAAAATAAACGAATAAAAAAAAGTATTTAGTGATTTTAATTTATTTTTCATTTTAATAAAAATCACTAAATTCTTAAAAATCAAACAAAAAAATACTTCAAACCGAGTTGACGTTTAAATATCGTCATTCAGAAATATAGTTTACGCGCGTCTTGCTATCGTTTTTTTTTTTTAGAGGAAACAAATTACGAAGCGTAATAAAAATTGTTCGCGTTACCAATAAAAAAAATTATAAAAAAAATCAATTACCCCGCGTTGCATTCACACAAGTAGTCGCCAGCGACATGACAAATATATATTCCGCCAGATAAGCGGATACTTTCCATATCATAATTTTCCACACTGTTGAAGCTCGATCTGAAAAACAAACGATATTATTATTAATACGAATGAGTAATAGTAAAATAATTCCGACGAATTTTGTAAAATTTAATTTTTATTCGAGAAAAATATCTGAAAGGACACTTTCTCATCTGACGCATAGATACATTAGTTATATAACGTATTTTAAGCGATTTATTAATATTCGTCTTGGTTAAATATGTTTTCTACGACTGGAACTATTTCCCGTGTTTACCTGTTTTCGATTTGTCGTATTTCTATTGCCAGCGTCCTAATGCACTTCAGCTAATTCCACTGATCTGTTTTCTTAATTTTTTCCGTCATTTTTACTTCACACAGTTTTTACAATTTTTACACTTTTTTAAAAAAATAATTATAATATAAAAAAAGCTAAAACTGTAAAAACTAATCAGGCTTTTACACTATAGCAAACGGTTGGATGCGCCCGGAGAGTAGGGATATCTAAAATAAATCATATCACATCACGCCGATAACCGAACCCAACGACTATGATGATATGTGTGTTCATTTTTTCCTTTCAAATATATTTTTTTCCGTCATTTTTACTTCGTACAATTTTTACATTTTTTACATTTAAAAAAAAAAATAATTATAATATAAAAAACATCCTGTAAAAACTGCGTGAAGTTATAACCAGGTTTTTACAGTTCACTACAGCAAATGGTTGGATGCGCCCGGAGAGTAGGGATATCTAAAATAGATCATATCACATCACGCCGATAACCGAACCCAACGACTATGATGATATGCGTGTTAATTTCTTCGATCAAATATATTTTTTCCGACATTTTTACTTCACGCAGTTTCTACAGTTGTTTTTTTTTATATATTAATAATATTGAAAATAAAAATTGTAACAAATGTAATCAGGTTTTTACAGTTCAATACAACAAATGGTTGGATGCGCCCGGAGTAGGGATATGTAAAATAAATCATATCACATCAGGACGATGCTCAATCCGAACCCAACGACTATGATGATATGTGCGTGTACGCGTGTCAAAAATTATTCCTAAGTAGAAATATCTACGAACGTAACAGGGGTATTCAATGCCGATGATATTCATTTTCAATATATTATGAAAGGACGTCAGCACTTTGCACAACAACCTGATTCTTCACTGTAGTACATTAGCCACGTATATAGAGAATATTTTCGCCTTAAACGTGCTAATGATAAAGTCCTACAAATTTATACACTTAAAATCGGTTTCGGAATTTACGGAGTCATCTGTTAAAAGAAAATTTAGCTATATTTTAAATAAATAAAGTGCTTATAAAAATTCGTAATTAAATATAGACAAAACAGATATCTCCTTTTTAAGTATATATATATATATATATATATATATATATATATATATAGATGTTGAATATATTGGGGAGTAGTGATTTTATAAATTATAAACCAAACAAAATATATTTATCGTGTATGCGCTTGAAAATGACGTAACTGTTGAAAAGCTTTGCAATAAAAAACTTACTAGTGATTAAACTTTGTTATATTTTGTTTGGTTTATTATATATATATATATATATATTAGATCAATAATTAGAAAAATGCTAGCGATTAAAAAGTATTTGCATTAGGCGCATTTCCGATTTAAATACATTTATCAAATGAGTAACAAATAGATCAATTTTTTTTTTTAAATTTTAACACGGAAAGCGATATTGATATCTCTCAAAGGCGAAACATTTTTTATACGTTTTTTCAAATTTTTGCAACACTTCCACATGGAGTAATCGTTTGCGGATAGTGGTGATGTATTATTACAAATAATTTTGGTAGTAATAATAAGTTTTCTATAGCAATTCATGGAATAAATAGTGGAATAAATTGTTGCTCGTTGAGTCGCTGATATATGACTTGAAAATATTTTTCTTCGAAAATATTGGGACATCTTATTTCCGGTGTTTGGACAACCACATATTGGTAAAATTTCTGTGTTCTTTATACCGCTTTATACTTTATTATTAAACGCAATTTAAATATTTTAATTTAGACGAATATATAATTTATACCAGTAAGTACTTAACCATATAAACTAAACAAGTGAAAGTGGAAAAAAATATATAAGCATTAACACAATAGCACAAAATATACCACAAACAAATATATATGTATATATATACATATATGTATACATACATATGTACATATATATATATATATATATATATATATATATGTGTGTTTTGTAAATACACACATTCATTTATATATTCAGATGTGTCGATAGATAATTGTACTGTTTCCTATTATATACAATCAGCATACAGCCAGCAACGAAGAATTCGTGAATATATTCTAGAAAAATTGTTTTTATTATGAATTCATTTTTGTTAGGTGGATGGTAATTTAACGCAACCGATCTATACTACACAAGGTTTCCCATTCGGTAACTCACTTAGAATGATCTAGAAGATCCGTGACATCACCTTGCACTGAATACATTGGTATATATGTATGTATATACATTTATATATTTATATATATATACGATGCATATATATTATATCGGCTACAGTCACAACTGGAATTATACAATCGAAGTGAATTCGTCTATTTTTCTCTGCCAAAATGTAGAAAAAAAATAGACCGCTTGCCAAAATGGCGGTTTGGATCGTAGCCAGACGTATTTCGGAAAAATTTGTAAACTATCCTCCATTTCTCGAATTGACCGTTGAATAAAGCGCGATGCACTTATTAAGCTAAGTTTCTTTTACTCTAGTCAAGCTAAGGTAGAAAATATCTCATTCGAGCTTCAAGATCTAGAATGCCATTGTAATGGGCGGATTAAGTTTTACGCCAAGTCTATCATCAGCATCGCTCACTTTCTCCCATCATATATATATATATATATATATATATATATATATATATATATATATATGTATAATGCATGTGTCGTATGTAATCTATTATACATATATATGTATGTATATATAATACGTATTATGTACGTAATGTATTATACATACATATATACGAATGTATGTATATACATACACACACATATGACGGTGCCGCCAAGTCCTTACTGCCTAGTGTGGTCGACCGGAAAACATGCGAATGGTTTGTGCCCTCACGGGTGTTTCGGTACGCGGCGGCCCGTTCGCGTGCTACGAGCAACGTTTCTCCTTGCGGGAAACGCCTCGGCAGTGCGTTTGCGGTGCCGGTTCGTGCACGGTCGCCCACTTGTTGAACGCACTTACAGATGTGCCTAGGGGAACTTGCCGACGAGCAACTTCGGCCAGGGAAAATGCATTCGGTCGGTATCGTCAAATTTTGGGCGTGCCGGCCGAGAGCTGGACAGATTTCTTCCGTCAGAAATCTACCTGGTCTACCGGCCAACAGTTTCTGCGCATTCTATATAGAATAGCGCTAGAAAGCGGAAACGAGGTTTGCGCTGTACAGCCCTATAGGGCCGCAAACTCGACACCCGAGATGAATTCATCTAGTACCTGACAAGTCGCGCTTGCGCTTTTTGTTGGGGGGACAGTAGCTTCTCGAGTTTCACTAAACGATTATAATCGTTTTTACCGGCCCGGACTTCGGACCCGGGGAACATGCCGGTAGGTGAAGAGTTAGACGGTGACGGCTGCCGCGATACCTCAGTCGCGCCACCGAATACATCGGGCTGGAAGCCGTCTTGACGGTCTTTGGAAGGAACGGGTCGGTGGTATAAACTTAACGGGACTTGTCCCGGCGTTGAGGAACACCGGCTCGGGGAAGGTGGAGGGCTTTCCAGGTAAATATTAAAATTTACTGTCTATTAACCCTTTGAGGCTGCCTGCATAATTAAGTCTCATATGTTTTCCCAATAGCCAACCACTATCGTGTGTTCATGGTTTTTACCCAAGGTCTAAAGGAGACAACCTTGACAGAAAATCAACCGCTGCTTTGCGTTGAGGATGTTTATACTGTGACGACCCGCACGATGTATACATATAAATACATATACACATGCAGATCGCTAACATATATTTATTTTACGTTATATTCTTAAATATAGGGATATAAATATTAAAATATAACGTTACCGACTTCTGGTTTTGAGATGTGCCCGGGATGCCACATGGGAGAGGCCCATGACCGATTATTATAATAAAATAAATTAAATGAAAAGAATAAAAATGCGGTTTTTATTTTATTGAAAATTTATTATTTTTCGGAAGAAATAAAATTACGAATCGAACGCGCGCAATATCCGGCTACGTTTATTTTTAGTATACAATTTTTTTTTTTTTTTTTAAAATATATATATATATTGAAACTTTTCGAACAATTATTAATATAGTATAATACACGGAACCGTCCCTAGCCTAGATGGACCAACTTCACGGTCGAAGTCCCGACGATCCATCCTAACTTCTTCGAAAACTATCCGACTTGACTTTACTCCACCTCGACTAAAATTCAACTAACTGTCTTTCGACTGACAAGATTGAACTCACTCAACTCACTCCACTGGCGAATTCGTGAACTAAAAACTCCGCCAAAACTCGTCTGTTTATTACACCCCAGGACTCTGGATGCGACACAGGTATCTTAGCATTATTATACTTATTATGTACTTTACTGTCGACGAAATGCCGGTTTCTTTGCAATTATTGTTTTGATCTTTTCTTAAATCTTTTTCTCCTCCATAATGGGTTTTTTGACTATTTTCGACGAACATAGTTGAACTAAGGACAAGTTCCATTGTCCCTTATGCTTAAAGGTTATATACTTATACATATATACATATATAGTCTTATATATAATATACTTATTAGTGCGGCAGCCAGCATCAGATAACATATACATATACTCATACACTCCACATACTTGCTTTCTAGGAATTCTACAGATATAGAAATTCCTAAATTGACGGTTTTCGGTGGAACCCTCCGATTTCTGTTTTGGGCTAGCCAATCAGAAAATTCGGAGCTGTTTCTTTTGGTCTTCAACCAAAATACCGACTGAATCCATTTTTTAGGCTAACTCTGACAGATCTTTTACAATTCTAATCTTATCGGCGCCAGCGTGCTTTCCCCAATACATATATATCTATATTTATATCAGTCTAACTATTCTATTTTCTTTTCATTATATTTCCTTTGGGAAAGTCACGTTCGCAATGCCGACCGGATGTATAAACACATACCTATATATATATACAATATTTCTTTTTCTTTCATCACCTTTTACGTACATATTATTAAATTTAATCTTCCAAATATACGTTTTAACTCAAATTTCAATTTACCAACTTTAGTCACTCACTACTACTAACTATGTAACAAGCTTGGTTGTTACATATGCCCCGCCGCACTAAATAAAATTTGGATGAGAGGGTCACTGACCCGGACATCCAACTTTTCTTAAATAACTATTTACATAATACTTATCAATAATTCCGCGTTCGATTTGTATTCATTCGCGTTCTTGGTTTATATAACTTTTCTCGTAGTTGAGGGATGACTGGCCGCGTGCATGGAATGCGAGAAGGTGTACCGCTTGCTAGTATATACATAGTAGTCCGGCAACATTATCGAATTAAGCTATTCGGATGCGGAACGATCACAATAACCGGTTTTTCTTTTCCTTTCGAACTTTGGTAACCATAGGGAGGTTATCGACCCGTCCCTTGGACAAAAGGACAACCTTTTGGTATATATCGTATCTTCGTTATATAAATATTGCCATCTCCTTTTTATTTTCATCTGGGATTTTTTTTTTTTTTTTTTTTTTTTTTTTCATTATTATTATTACTATTATTTCGACATTTTGGTTGTTACTTCTTCCGGCGACCTAGCATTCCCACATCCTGCACACAAACCAAATCACCCACCCCCTACTGGCGGTTATATTGGTCTGTCGCTAGTTGTCATGCTGGTGATGTCGATGGCGTTTGGGATCATTGACTTATATTACTATAAATAATTTTAATTTTTTGGCTTGATATACATGTTAATTTATATCATCTACCTTAATTTTTTACACATTCAAACGTTTCGTAAAGTTTTAATAGCTCATGAATTTATATGCATAAATTATATCATCGATAACGTAATTAATCCTACCCCAACTTAATATACTCGATATTTACATGTTTACGACTTATACTTATAGGTGTATTTAAATTTTTTTTTTTTTTTTTTTTTTTACATGTACCGTCATTTATACGCATACCAATACATACATCCTCTTTTACGTTTCACTTTTAATTTACTTTATATATATATACATAACAACGCGAATTCCTATATCTACTATTTACCCGTACACATATTTTATAAACGTCTTTACAATTTTTTATAATTACTTTTAATATTTATATTTACTTATCTTAATTCCTCGTATTTGCACCAAACCAATAACTGATTGAATTTTGTTGATTACCATTATCCATACCACTCTTCTTATTTTATATAATTCTCCTGCACCTATATATCCTCTGCTGTATGTTCGTTTTCCTCCATCAGCAGCTCGGCATCTAAGTATCTTATTATCTTGTCCCTCTTACTTTGTTCTGAGGATGTGGGACTTGCATCTCCCAGTTCTACTGAAAAATTTGCGTCTCTATACAATCTCGTATCTTTGCATACCCTAGTGGGCTCAAATGTAGGCTTGTCCTATCGGATCTCTCCATGACTTTATAATCTGCTCGTAAACCACGGTAAAACAAGGCATCTTCTGTGTCTACCACTTTTATATTTCCATTTAATTGTTTTATATACGCATTATATTCCTTGACTGCGTCATTGTATTTGTCTGGTCTCTCTTTATCACTTATTGGAGGAATTGTAATCATTATAATTTCCTCACATCCCTTGTTTTGTAGTACACGGAGCAATTGGTCCAAATCATTCGTGCATTGGTACACTGGTCGTCCTCTGACTATATCATTTGTACCAATCATTATCATAACTTTTTTGCTCAATGGCACTCGATCCTTTTCAATTGTCTCTGTTAATCCATTGATCGTTTGACCTCCCCTACAATAGCCGATCGTCCATTTTCCACTTATAAGTTTCGCCGACTTGTTCAAAATACGTTCACTGAATCGTACCATGTTGGAATCCCCTAGTATTTGATACCCTTTGTATATAGGTCCTGATTGATCCTCCATGTCTGTCTTCGTTACCTGAAATATTCGTCTCTCTGTGTTCTTAGTTGATGAACTTCTTTCCATTATCTCCTTTGTTGTACTTGTACAACTATTCTCGATTTCGATTATCTTATTTATCTCTCTTAGTAATTGTTCTCTATCTATAATTCTCACATTAATCAACATTCTCCTCATATGTATCGGTAGGTTGTATAACACCTGATCTACAAAATCTTCTTCTCGCACCGGTTGGTCTAGGTATTTTAGTTTACGACTCCATTTCAATATGAAATCTTCAATTTCTTCACATCGTTTCATTTGACCCCTTAGCCCAGTGAATTCTCTTCTTAAGTCTTCCTGTCGTTCACGACTCCAATATTTTTCTTTGATCTTCCGTTTCGCTAATTCCCACGTTCTACAAACACTGACTATCACACTAGCCCACTCTTTTGGCTTCCCGCTTAATTGGTGGATCATGATGTCTATTTTTTCCTTTTCTGATATATCCATACGGGTGAAGTACATGTCTAGCTCGTTTAAAAATTCTATAATATGTATGCTCTGGCTCGTACCGTCGAATTTATTTATCGTCCGATCTAATTTCGGAACTGTATATATTTCACCAAATTTACTGCACGATTCTCTAGATACGCTGCGTCTTTCCCGTGCAAAGTTACTTATTTGTTCATCAACGTGTTCTTTCAACTCATCTATCACCGCCTGATTCGTGTTTCCATTACTTTCTAATTTTTTCTCCACTTCTTTATTTATCTGATTTACGTTGCTCTGCACCCTTTGTATTTCCTTGACACAGCTAGATATTTCTTTCGTAAGAACACTGCTTGTAGCTTCCAACTTTTCCTCATACTTTTCGACTCGTTCCATTAATTTCCCCACTTTCTCTTCCCATATTTTCTCTATCTTTTTATTTTCCGTTCCCTTGTTGAATGCTATTACTCGTAGTTCCTCATGTTCCTTTTTACATGTCTCTTCTTGCTCACAAAACTTATCTTCTAGTTTTCTCTCCACTGAATCTATCTTTTCTTCTAATTGTCTCGCCTTGACCTGAGAGCCCTCTCTCATTTCACTTATAAATCTGTCAAATTCCCTTCTCATTTCTTCTCTTTCTATTTCAAATTCTCTTTTCCTCTCTTCCCTTTCTATTTCCCTTTCTCTTCTTCTTTCCTCTGCGAACTGTTGCATCATCATTTTCATGATGTCCACCATCATTGTCGCATTTCTTTCGTTACCTTCTCCACTCTCTCCGAGAAAACCTCTAAATTCTTCGTCCATCTTTATTTTATATGTATTTATATCTTACGTTACAATTTACAATTTGATACTCGATATTATGATAAAACAAATTATATATATATACCTTTATACTAAAATATTAAATTGAATAATAAAAAAAAAATTTTTTAAATATATCTTTTTATTTCTAATCCAAAGATCGAGTGCTCGATCCCGAGTAGAAACAATTATAATTAATTGTTCCCCACCAGGGATGCCAATTTATGTGACGACCCGCACGATGTATACATATAAATACATATACACATGCAGATCGCTAACATATATTTATTTTACGTTATATTCTTAAATATAGGGATATAAATATTAAAATATAACGTTACCGACTTCTGGTTTTGAGATGTGCCCGGGATGCCACATGGGAGAGGCCCATGACCGATTATTATAATAAAATAAATTAAATGAAAAGAATAAAAATGCGGTTTTTATTTTATTGAAAATTTATTATTTTTCGGAAGAAATAAAATTACGAATCGAACGCGCGTAATATCCGGCTACGTTTATTTTTAGTATACAATTTTTTTTTTTTTTTTTAAAATATATATATATATTGAAACTTTTCGAACAATTATTAATATAGTATAATACACGGAACCGTCCCTAGCCTAGATGGACCAACTTCACGGTCGAAGTCCCGACGATCCATCCTAACTTCTTCGAAAACTATCCGACTTGACTTTACTCCACCTCGACTAAAATTCAACTAACTGTCTTTCGACTGACAAGATTGAACTCACTCAACTCACTCCACTGGCGAATTCGTGAACTAAAAACTCCGCCAAAACTCGTCTGTTTATTACACCCCAGGACTCTGGATGCGACACAGGTATCTTAGCATTATTATACTTATTATGTACTTTACTGTCGACGAAATGCCGGTTTCTTTGCAATTATTGTTTTGATCTTTTCTTAAATCTTTTTCTCCTCCATAATGGGTTTTTTGACTATTTTCGACGAACATAGTTGAACTAAGGACAAGTTCCATTGTCCCTTATGCTTAAAGGTTATATACTTATACATATATACATATATAGTCTTATATATAATATACTTATTAGTGCGGCAGCCAGCATCAGATAACATATACATATACTCATACACTCCACATACTTGCTTTCTAGGAATTCTACAGATATAGAAATTCCTAAATTGACGGTTTTCGGTGGAACCCTCCGATTTCTGTTTTGGGCTAGCCAATCAGAAAATTCGGAGCTGTTTCTTTTGGTCTTCAACCAAAATACCGACTGAATCCATTTTTTAGGCTAACTCTGACAGATCTTTTACAATTCTAATCTTATCGGCGCCAGCGTGCTTTCCCCAATACATATATATCTATATTTATATCAGTCTAACTATTCTATTTTCTTTTCATTATATTTCCTTTGGGAAAGTCACGTTCGCAATGCCGACCGGATGTATAAACACATACCTATATATATATACAATATTTCTTTTTCTTTCATCACCTTTTACGTACATATTATTAAATTTAATCTTCCAAATATACGTTTTAACTCAAATTTCAATTTACCAACTTTAGTCACTCACTACTACTAACTATGTAACAAGCTTGGTTGTTACAATACAAAGGAGAGGGGAGTTAACCCTTAAAGAAAATCATGACGGAAGGTAATGGAATACAACCATCATAACAATAATGTCCCTAGAATATCAACATGAAAAAGAAGTACACGATATATGGTATGCCAAGCACTCCGTTTGGCGCGCCCGGCGTTATCGAGTGCCCAAGCTTGACAATGCGAAATATGCGACTGGCCACATAATAATGGGCACCAGGTCGTAAGCGGAAAATGAGTGTCTGGACAGTAAGCCAAGAAAAGTAAAGACAAGAGACCGGAAACGGAGAAAGAGAAAGAAATATATGAGGAGAGCCACGTAGACTGTAAGAACGTTATGACAATTAGGGAAAATAAACAAAGCATGTATTGAGGCGAAGCGCTTGGACCTTGATATTTTCGGGAAACTTTGTCCCGGAAATTGGAAGATAAGTGCATTGACGAATATGAGTTCACACACAGCGGGGCAGATACACACGAAAGTCGATTCGGGATACTGATGAAAAAACAGACAGATATTGCAATAACCGAGATAATTCCGGTATCGGATAGGATAATAATGGTGAAAACCAAGATGAAACCAAGATAATTTATAGTGATTCAAACATACACACCAACAGCTGATAAAAGCAGAGAAGAAATTGAGGAGTTTTATAAAGAACTAGAAAACATGCTTAAACGCGCTTTTGTAATAGGCGATTTTCATGCAAAAATCAATGTGAATCATAGAAGCACAGCAGCGGAAAGATACTGCCTAGGCAGTAGTGACGAACGTGGGGAATGTTGTTTACAATTTGCAGAACCATATGACCTTAAATTGTGTAACACACGGTTCAAAAAGCATCCAAGAAGGCCATATACATGGATAAGCCATAGAGACGAAAGCAGGAACCAAATAGACTTCATTATAATTAGCGAAATATATAAAAATATGGTGAAGAATTGTCATACTCACTCAGGAGCCGATTGTAACTCAGACCATATATTACTGGTAGCAAAACGCGAATTTTTGTTTGGAAAAAAATTGAAACTTTCGAAATCTAATAGATCAAAAAAATTGCAAACAGGACTTGATCAGGAGGCAGAGAAAAATTGTACTATAAAAAGAATGGAAAGTACAGCATAATGCATAGACGTAAATCAAATAGTTACCATCGAGGAAGACTGGAAACGATGAAAAGGAGCAGTAACAGACCTTGGATTTCTCAGGAAATCATACATATGATAGATGAAAGAAGAAGTATCAACGACAGAGATGATGGATACACTAAATAAATAAATAATTAGCAAATGTACAGAAGGCAAACTAAAATGGCTAGAAGGAAGATGCGTGGAGATTGAGGAAAGGAACAATGCAAGAGAAATTTAAAAAAAACCGGATCACGAATAGCGAAGATTAAAAACAAGAATGGAATTTATTGCGGTAACAAAGAAGAACTAGAAGAAATATGTTATAACGATACATATCGATACTTTATTGCGACGAAAATTGACCGCGACAAATTGATGATAGAGCAAAAGAAGATGCAACGAAAATAGAAATGTGGGAACTGGAAAATGCGATAAAAATAAGCGAGAAATAACAAAGTCGCAGGAGACGACCAGATACCAGTTGAAGTCGTCAAGAAGGTGACATCTGGATACAAACAGCAATAATGTTACTAAATAAGATATACGATGAAGGGAAAATACCGGACGATTTTAAAAAAACCTATATTTATACCGATCACCTAAGGAACCATCGTCACAAGCATGCAGCCAGTATCGGCTGAATGCGTTAACGAGTCATACGCTAAAGATACTTCTCTCAATAATTAATACGAGAATAGAGCGAATGTTGGACACGCAGCATAGATTTATCGCTAAAAGAGGCACCAGAGACGTCGCAGCATTGTTTAAGGATAATTACGCATCGCTTAACATTAGATGTGATCGCTTGTTTTGTCGATAATGAAAAAGGAATTTGATCGAGTAAAGCACAGAGAACTGATACAGATACTGCAAAAGTACAATATCGATAATATTGCAGATAATTAAAGCAATATATTGGGAGGATCAGCTTACAATCATTAGTGGAACACCATAAATTTGCGGTAATACATTCATTCGGTCGTTACGAAATTTTCGAACACTTTTTCGAGCATAGGTCGTTGAATTTTTAAAATTTCTTCAGAAATCCGAGTTAGAACTGATACAGATACTGCAAAAGTACAATATCGATAATATTGCAGATAATTAAAGCAATATATTGGGAGGATCAGCTTACAATCATTAGTGGAACACCATAAATTTGCGGTAATACATTCATTCGGTCGTTACGAAATTTTCGAACACTTTTTCGAGCATAGGTCGTTGAATTTTTAAAATTTCTTCAGAAATCCGAGTTTTCAAGTCTTTCAGATCTCGTGGACGTGTGTTTCGTAAACGAGGCTCTTACCGACGAAATAAAAAATCGCGTAATTTTAATTTCGAAACTCTTTTTGCACTGTCGCGATCGATTCGCGCCGAAAATAACGTTCCACGCAAAAATGCCGTGATAAGGGCAAAAACAAATCGCTCGTGTGCACACTAAAAGCGGAGCACGCGGTTTGAACTGCGTTATTCGAAGAACAAACCCGTCCGTCTTCTCTGGGTGGTTACCCTAAATAATCTACAAGAACTGAAGATACGAAATCGCAATTTTAAATTTTAATTCCTTGTAAAACGCTTTTCGCTTTTCAAATTTTATCGATCGATCGATCGATTATTTTTTTTTGCCATCGTTTATTACGATCGGGGTAATTTTATTTCGTCCGGACATGCCGTTTTTTTTTATTTCTTGTTTTAGTAATTTTATTTTTCCTCAGTAAAATTTAGATGTAACGGATGCGAGTTCTATTACGACGTTTCTTTCGGGAGCTAACCGTTCGAGGATATTAGGAGACGAAGGAATTTATTAAATTTTCACAAACAAGCAGCGTAATTCGAAATTTTGAAATAATTAATAACGTTATTGATAGTAACGATTGCGATAATTACGATAATATCGATAATATAAAAATGACGATAATAATAATAATAATAATAATAATGACGGTAATAACGACGATGATAACTTTTGTAATAAAATTAATCGTTCCGTCATCGATAATTATGACAAAGAATAGGTTCTGTAATATACTGCACACAATTAACCGAATTTCTATATATAAATATTCGTATAATTCGCGGGGCCGAATGGTGTTACATCCTTCGCAGCAAACTAGCATGCCGATAAAGTGTAGAATATAAACGTACGGTTAGGGATTTCTCGTATTATAACGGTTGCTTCGATTTCTACGGAGTTTCCCTCAAATCCGATTACAATGAAAATCTTCCAACCGTATAGCACACACACACACATATATATATATATATATACACGTAAGCATAGAAATGAGAATGTATAAATATATATATATATATATATATACGGTATATGGTGGAGTATATGTCGTCACACGGAAAGCATTTTAATCGTTCTCGTAGGAGGATAGAATGATATTCAACTACATCGTGCAAGGCTTCTAATTTCAGCCCAACGAAATGGTTTTTCATCGATTGCACCAGCGAGATTATATCGTTTTTCATTTCCGGAGCGATGATCTTAATGAATCACCATCGTAACCGTTACTAAGACTTTTATGGAATCAGTCGTCTCCAAGTCCGGCCTCTGTTTGCAAAATTGAATGTGTCGATTAAATTTTTCGCTACAGTCGGAGGAATGGAAAGATAGCATTTTCTGAATTACGTAATTAAGACGAGGGAAAAGGAAGTAGAATGAGGCTAGGAAAAGATAAAGGGAGAAGCGAGTATTAGACTAATGACTCCGACGAGTCGACCAGCCTGAGAGGATTGAAGGTAAGATTTAAATCACCTTGACTCGGATTTGTCATATTCAGGTAATAGAAAGAGCGTCGCGACGCCATTTTCTTTTTTCAATCGTCTACGAGGATTAACCGGCAATGCGATCGTATACATTCTGCTTATATTTGGATTTGCGCTATTTTGTAGTTCCTCGAAAAATCTCTCGTACTGCTCGCAGTATGTTTCTTGAATAGACAGTATGAGAAGGTGATTGAAAGGACGTGATTGCGCAATAGTATTTTCCCCCGTGTCCCTTGTATCCGTAATAGATTATACGTTTACACGTAGTATCGCGCAGTGAATCTATTTCACGTTTGAAATGCCCTCACCTTCCCCGAGCCGGCGTACACGATCCCTTTATGTCTATACCGCCGATCCGTTCCTTCCAAAGACCTAGACAGCTTTCCAGCCGAATGATCTAGTGGACAACCGTGCAGCTCGATTCTATACTACCAGATCGGCGGAATGATTGTTAAATATTGATTTCTTTCGACATTCAAGTTTAAACCTGATTTTTCCTCCAGCAAACAGCCTGGCGCGAGTAATCACAGTTTTCCTCGTCTAGGTCAACATCATGGTAGCGTACTGTCATCGATTTTCAACTTCGAACACGTTACTTACCGAGTGATGTGTTATTTTGCTAGGTTCATGACTGTGCCTACTTAGTTAGTAATTCGTTATATGTCAACGATCCCGATGTATGTGTGGGTGTATTCGAATATACGCGACGAGTACAGAAATTAAGAAAAAAAAACAATATTTGTAAAACTTTAGCGAAAGCGGCAAATAACCTAATCGATGATTCATCATGTGCTGTCTCCATATCGAAGGTAGGCGATTACTTACCTATATATATTTTTGTTGTACAGTGTACATGCAAGGCAATCACACACCCAGGAGAACACTGATTATAATCGTTTTGTTGTCACAACTACAGCCCCGCGAGGTTTTGTATTGTTACTAGCGCGCATATGGTATTGTCGGAGTGGTTTGCCATTGTCTTTCCCACGCGACGATATTAGTCGATTAGCGATATAAAATTTATACGTAAATATAACGCAAATGGACGGAAAATAGTACTAAATAAGAACTTGTATCCGATATAAAAATCGGTTAATTTTAAAATATATTTTTTAGAACTAATTCTTCGTTAAAATGTATCTATTTATTTACTTTTCCATTTATTATAATTACTATTTTGATAGTGTGGCTGCATTAACGAGCCATGTGCACCCATGGACTTACTGGGGTCCGGGATCTGATTTAAAAGGTTCAGTGAATCCAGGAACAGGAAAACATTATGGATATGGTAAATTTAGATAAGAGTTGAGGTAAGGAAGGCGGAAGGTTGTGCTGTATTCTGAGTGTTATGAGAACATGCCAGTATGTGGGGTATCAGCAATTGTGACATTAAAGCGGGCAGAGAGCAGGGTCTGTGCCTTGAGTCGAATTTAATTAATAATTATTTCCATTCTTCAAGTATATTTTTTATAATTTTTTTAAATATATATATATATATATATATATAAATTTATATACCGTGCTGTATACTGCTACAAAGGCCAGAAGCACGGTTTAACTATGAATTAAACTAATACATTAAGTGTTAAACTAAAAGTAACTAATGAAGTTAGTACAATTGGTCTAGTATGTTTGTCTGATTGAGGAAAGTCAAGAGATTATTAAGGTTAGCAGTGGAAAGTACTTCGTTAATAGTGTTTGGAAAATTAAGGTTAGAACGGACAATGTTGTAGGTAGCATAATAAAGGAGAAGGTAAGGTAAGATAAGTTAGATAGTACAAGATGAACTGGGAGGGTTAGTATTAAAATTTAGAATGACCGGTCCGCACTCTTGTCAGTGCTACTTCTTCTCTGCGTGATTAGGCAATAAGGTGGATTAACTTTGCACGGTGATGACTCAAATGTTTTCATTCTCAAATCTACGTCGCGCGTTTATCCTTTTTCCAGCGAAGATTTGAACGAAATAATGGATAACCGCACGCTCATGCGCAAAAGAAAATACGAATCGGCTCCCTCGCTGGCTCAATATACAATGCACTAAATAGAAGTTTCACTACGACACCGAGTGATCGCATTACAGTAAAACTTCTTTTAATCGTCACTCTCTATTATCCACCATTGTAGCAGCAGGTCGTCGGTACAAAATAATTTCCATTGAAAATTTGCTGTCATCTGACGATACGACAACGGTTAAAGATTCTTGAAATAATTACATTTGACTCTACAGAATGAGTGGAAACTATGAACTGACCCTGCACTACCCACTAGCGAAAGAACAGGAACGTTTAGTGTTGACGAAATCATGAAGCTTTGCAATGACGATCTGTTCAAGAATAACGCGCTCATAATTGAAGATGTAACAGATTGGTTAAAGTGTGATAAACAAGACGAAGGTTTTGAAATGTTGACTAATGAAGGTTTTTGTAACTGCATAATAATGGTGAAATTGACAATTATTGAATCAGAATGCAATTAAAATTCAGCAATCAGCCATTCGAAAACTGAAACAAAGATTGGTTTGAAATATGAGAGAAGAGGCAAACTTTATACAACTTTTTAAAAAAATACGTAACGTCGCCATAAAAAAAAACTCGAGCTACAAAAGAAAAACACAAAAAAAAAAGAAAATTACCGACTATTTTAGATGTAAACAATTTGACGTAGAGGCAGTTTCTCTAAGTAATTCTAACATTGCGCAATGTTATATTTCAAAATATTCTAAATGTTATCCAATTAAACATATTTTTTTTTAATTTCTCACCTAAATAATTTACAATCTGGTATAGTTCTGTATATATGTAATTTGTAATGGAATTTCTCTTATCCGTCTATTCAGTTATCCGTCACAGGCCCAGTCCCGAAGGTGACGGATAAAAGAAGTTTTAATTAGTATACGAATGTGAAGTCATCGCAAAATATTTTCGTTACCTTTTACATACCACTTACGGATGATTATAAAATTCCGTTAATTTTTGAAAAAAATAAAAATAAATAACTAACGCGGGAACGATGAATTTAGTTCCGGTAGAATATCCGCTAAAAAGAAATATTCATCGATTCCAAAAATATAAAAGATAATCGAGCAAATTTTAAACTTATAAACGAGTTTACTTTGTATTATCCCCAAAGTTCTTCATTATTTATATTCCAACCGAAACCGGTTAATAATAATATCGCGAAGTACGAAACGTCTATTCGGGAAACGATTATTATCGTCACTTCCTACCGCTATCTCTATTAATCTTCGTCCGTTTCTCCGTTTTACAAGCGAAACGCTTTCCCACTTTTCGTCATTCGTTCCCTCTTTTAACGGCGGTCGAAGGGGTTTATTCATTTATCGGAGTCTTTTTCAAGCGGTAAAGAAATGAAAAAAAGGCCGTTGTAAAGTCTGAGCGACGATAAAAAAGAAATAAATGAAGATAAAAATTCCGAGAATTCCGGCGCCGTTCCGTTCATTTTAAGAATGTTTCGCTGCCTTTTTAAAAGCTTCCTTATAAATAGTCGACATGTCGCTCGAAATAAAAGTAACCGTACACGATACCAGTAAATAAATACCGTATTTAGAAAGTTCACCTCGAAGAAAAACGAGCGTATTTGATTCCACATTCGCGCGCACAGACGCACAACGCACACAACGTATATACATATATATATACACATATATATATATACATATATATATACATACATATATATATATATATATATATATATATATATATATATATATGTATTTATAAAGTAATGTATACTCGTTCGAAATTCGAAACTCTAGTCTACTTTTACTGAACAGAAAAAAAGCTCGATCTATCGTTTATAAGTGAACGAGTAAAATTAGAGTTAATCGCGATGCCAATAAATTTTTTTTTTTCAAAAATTCTTCCGTCAATTTAACGTTTCCAAACCAAATCTGCTATTCCCTCATTTCTCGTCTTTGTAATATTGTACATATCTGAACTATGTATTTTCTTACATTTTATTTTCATTTTTTTTTGTTTTTCTATTTATTTATTATTATTATTATTGCGAAAGTACGGAAATTATTTGCATCTATGTGTTCTTGATAAATTTACACGTACGTACGTATGTAGTTTTTGTGTCGGTGTATATATATACACGAGTGTGTGTGTATATTTTAAGTACATAAGTATTAACAATGTCGTTGCGCACGTATGTGTGTTAGGTATGTTTATTGTTTTTTCATATACTGCGCTGTAAAGTGGTGAAAGCTTTCTACTAGTGTATTGTAAAATTTACATAAATAAATAAATAATAATAAAATCAAATAGAAAGTATTTCAGCAAGTATTTTTAATATATTTATAATATTAGCTATTTATTTATTAAAACATATAATCATAATAATAATGATAAAATTGAAATATAATTACAACATTAAAATTGTAATCATAAGAAACGGAGCTAAAGATAATAGATACATACATACGAGAGCAATCCCGGTTAATAAATGCGCGACCGCCGGACATTTTAAAATGTATATTCATATGCACGCAACTGCCATGTAGTATAAGTTTAAGATCTTATTGTAAATTACAAACTAACGAGTTTCACGAACTGGGAAAAAATACGAAAAGATTAAAATCAAATCTAAGCAACCATACCATATGTAAGGACTGGTTGATATAACATTGAGCATAAACGGATTAGATGGTTAATAGTTCAACTTCATTAATTTATTTATGTTTCCGTTCAAATGCTTCTCCCTAATTAGCGTACTATCTAAATGTCAATAAAATGCAAATATTTAACATTTCAAGATTTAAATAAAATATTAGAATTTTATAATCAACCAGAACGCGCTGAAAACTTACTTTATTCAACGCCTGCAAGTATTGGTATATGCTACCAATGATGCTACTTGCTTTCGATTGTTATTTATCAAAAATGGGTAGGAGTTTTCTATTATTATTATTATTATTATTTTATTATTTTATTAGTAAAAATAATGAAGTACTTTGATTACGTTGTAAATATTTCATACGGTACTTCACTTTAACAACGGCTGATTGTATCACACAAGCCTCCACATACCCACCGTGGCAAAATCCAACTCTACAGACTAGAAATCCCGGCTCACGGACAAGCAAACAATTAAAATTCACGATAAATCTTGTTCGACAAGAGTCATGGTCGAGATTAATTACAGATAATCCAACCGGGAATAGAAGTGGACGACGTCATACCGAGCAAACAAACACGAAGAGGATGAGCCCGATTAGGAATCGACCATACTAGGTTAACGCACGGGCGACTAATCGAGGAGATTGCGTTGTCGGTAATATGCGAGTTTTGTAAAGGTTCAGCGTTTACCGTAGAACATGTACAGAATGTCCGAAATTCGAACAACAATGTAATCAGTCGTCAATAATTGGACTAGATTGAAGTGAATCATTATAATGAAAATGTAATACAGCGCGTAATATACTTTCTAAAAATAATCAATTTAAAACAATTATTATAAACTAAAAAAATTTTATTATAAGTAGAAAATAATTTTTTTTAGTAATTTATTGTATCTAATTTCTGCGGACACAAATGACCTTTGTAGCCGAGCCTCCTAAATCAAAATATAATAATAGTAATAGTACTAATTACGTACCGTTTATATTTATTTACGTATATATGTATTCCGTTTATGTTCATTACCTTCATACAGTTACCACCTGCTTCGGTAATTTTTAGAAATTATGAAGCATTTCTTTACTTTTGTATTTTTCGTTTACAACTTTTATAATGCAAGTGATTTTAACTACTTAATTGTCTATTTTTCAAAAAATCACTACATTTCAAGCCAGTTCAAATGATTACTACTCCAATTGCGTAGTACTTCGTTTCGTAAATTTTCCGACTTATAATGTCAGTTTCGTCAAATATCGGAAGAACTCCTTATCCGGGTGATGAATTTTCGTCGTCATCTTTCACTTGTTATTTTCTCATTTATCGTTCCTTCTATTGTGGTTTGTCGGATATCCGTTATTTGTCGATATACGTGCTATCCAGCCACATGTCACATTCTTTATTATGTTCATTAAACTTATTTTTTCATCGACGTTTCGGAGTACTCGCGTGTTTTTTATTCCGGTCGCCCATTCAATTTTCTGTATTTTTCCATAACTCGATATTTCAAGTGCCTCCAGTTGTTTTCTCTTATTTATGGTTCAAGTTTCTGAGCCATAGTACGCTCGAAATGTATCTGTTTTAATCTCTCCTTATATACTTAGATTTTTTGAGACGTTAACAGTGATTTCTTTTTAATAAAAGCGGCCTTCGCCTGAGCTATAAACCCACTTAACAGCCAAATCGCACAATAGGTAAGAAATTTTCTCGAAAATCAACGTTTGTTACGGGACGGAAGAACAAAGGTGGGGGGAGATCGGGTGCGTTAAAAACAAGGACGATAAAAATGAAAAGATTAAAATAAAAACAACGTTAGTTTTGATTATAGACGACTGCGGGAAATCAGCTGGACATATGTAGTTAGCAGATCGGCATTATGAAGAAATACGCTACAAAGGATTTGTAAGACGCGACTTAAACGGTTAGAATGAAGATTACGTCAGTATCGGAATATTCGATACGACCTTAAGGAAGATTAACGCCGAAGTAATTGCGTTAAAAGCTTTCCCGCTATTTCCAATCCCGTCCGTGGCTTCATATATTTTTACAACCAGGACGCTTCTTCCCATCCGGGTCCGTTTCGACCTTCGATATTTCTTCGAATTATTAGTTTAAGCAACTGGTACCTGCATTCTATAATTACGTGTCCCATTTGTTATGAAGTCTCTCTCTCTGCATGATGTGATTTGGTGTGGCGGGGCAATACTACAAATCTTAGAGTGATTTTCAGTAATTGTTGGCTTTACGGCACTCTGTAACTATACAAAACGTATTATTCAGCGCTCTATCCACTTTATGATAACGAACAGTGCAAGATGACTACCGACATCATCCTGTATATCCAGTGAGACGAGCCCATGTTGTTTATATAAACCCCCAACACTCCTCTTTCCGTCATAGCTTCTACTAATCAATTTGTTACATGCATTTAATATGTGTTTCGTATAGAATTCAGCGATTCCGAAGACGATTGCAAATTGCTTTCGTCGTGCGTGATTTTCAAAAGCGGCAGATCCTTTGATGCCGAAAGGGATGGAGAAGGAAAATGTTGAAACTGAGCCGATATTTAATTAAATATTTAGGAAAGTTTCAATATTATTGAACTGTTCTACAGTATCATCGGAAGAATTTCTTGCAGTAAATTGCGATAATGTATGTTCAGTCCCAATTACGGCAAAGAGGTTTTGCAGATTGTTCGAAGCTCGAAAAATATCGTTGATATTAAACAATGAGTTGAACAATGCAGTTCCAGTTGCCACAACATCTGAAATGCGCAACATCGTGAAAAGTATATTTAGATGCACATTCCGACGGTGAAACGAATAACGAAATAGAAATAGTATCGAAGAATTTATTGAAAATTTCATGTTAAAAAATACAATGCAAAAATAAAAATATCAGATTATTCACTAAAAAATCTATAAATGTTTTATATTCTTCAAAAAAGAAAATTGAAATTATGTATGTATTAAATTTCATCGAGTTCTTGAATAGTATTTTATTATCGATTTTTATTAAATGCATGCAAACATAGGCATCTATTTCTATATAAAATGTAATCTATTTTTTTTTTTTTTTTTAATATCGGTTAACACGAAATAATGAACAATAATTAATTAATACATTCCAAAAAAAAAAACAGTTAGGAAGAACTTTAGAAACAAAAATAACCGTTTTGGTGAAGTTTGATGGAAATTACAAATTTGATTTAGGTAGAAAGACGAGATCGAATCAAATCTCATTTGTAATTCATGTTAATCCTAAAATGCGGAACGGTTTAATATGAAGAACTTAATTAACGAATGCGGTTCGAAATTGGTAAACAAACATTAACGATATCGTTCTAACAAGCGGAGCAATATGAAATGAACCCTTTCAATTGGAACGTCCTCTATATGGTGTACATGTTGAATTTGATTTCTAACTCATCCACTCGCGTTCACTTCGTAATCGCTTTATTCTCGCTATCGGTATTATTCTCATTATCGTCGCATTACCTTCAATCAACGTTTACGGTGGTGAGATAATTCCGATTTATTAATTTATTAACAATCGTAATTTATATTATCATTTTTAATATCATACTATGGAGGTCGTCGAGTTGTGTTTGTGTGTGTAAGCGCTACGACGCTCATATGCCTCGCGTTCTTATGAGCCACACATGTCTCGTCGTTTATCGCGTTTACGATCAGGCTCACGTAAAGATTATTCGTCCCCCCTCCGGTAAGTCGACCATTGTCTCCAAACTCCTCTTTCATGAACCTGATCAAATCGGCTTTACTGATGATACAGTAAATAATCCTAGTACTTCTACACCGATAACACGTCTATTTCACACGAACAAGATGCTAACACAAATCGCATTACTTTAACACGTGAAAAAAATACCGCATGGCAAATTGTTAAACATACAAAATGTGGTAGCAAAACGTGGTAGACCTAGGAAAAATTCTAATACATCAGACTCATCGTCTACTTTACCGAAAAAACCTCACAACATTTTCACACGCCTGACTACGGATGAGGGTGAAAATGATAACAACACAAAAGATGCGCGAATGCAAGAAAAACATGAAGCTATTCAATAGATCTGAATCTTTGCCAAACCAATGCGCCAAATATAAAGAGAAGTGTTCCACCTATTCTCGTAAAAAATGTTAAAAATATTACATAAATAAGGAATGATTTATCGATAAAACCGCTACATTCTGGCTGAAATCGACAACAACACAGTTATACCTAGTAATGCCGATAGTTATCGTAGTATAGATTATTACGATCTAAAAATTATTATTATTTTTTTACATATCAGCTATTAGAGGAGAAACCATTTAGGGTAGTTCTATGTAATCTGCATTATTCCACTGACGTAAACGAAATTAAAACAGAATTAGAAAACAAAGGTTTTAGTGTATATCGTTAATGTTGTACATCCCAAAACGAAGCAAAACCAATGCACTTCGTCGATCTTAATCCTTCTACTTTAAAAATGACGAAATTTTTCTTATAACTGGACTCCTTTATACTAAGGTAGTCATAGAAGAGATCCGAAAAAACAAACTAACGGTACAATGTAAAAGATGCCAACTATACGGGCAGGCGCAAAAATTATTGCCATCTGCCGTATAGATGCGTGGAATAAACATAATTCTAGGAAATGCGATAAAAAAGAAAACACAAGAACGCAATCAATGCCCTCAGACATTTAAATCATACAATAAGCAATTCCCAGAATTAACAGTAACAAATCAAGCAAATCCTCGGATTACAAATAATGAATTACACACTGAAGATGTAACTAAACATGATATACATACAACGTACCGGAATGTTTTATATACAAATTATTATAATACCGATAATATCCAATCGATTCGCCAATTTTCGACGTATGTGGTTAGGGCTCTAGACGAAATAATGAACGAATTTAAGTCAATCATTACACCAATGCTAACAATCTTACACAAACTACTTGATAAATTACAAAAATTATCATATGCTTAAACGTCCAGAACTCTACATCTCCTATAGATGTCCAACAAAGCCTAAATACTTTTCTCGTAGAAATTAAATCTTTATTCAAAAAACAATGATAAATAACCTAATCTCTACAATAATGTCCGTTCTCATCAACGAAAAATCATTGATAAAACATGTTTCAATAATCAACTCAACATAGCGCTCTGGAACGCAAATGAGTTGCTACAGCATATACCGGAATTAGAATTTTATCTCAATGAAAAATATATCGATATATTATTAATTTCAGTATACCACATGAAGTTATGGGAAACTGTCAAAAAACCCATTTGCAATCGACCAGAGTAACAATAAGGCAGAGTGATAGTATCTTAAATGTGTGGCAGTGGTAGAGTACTCCATAAGCCAGTAACAATTCGTACACTTTTCAATATAAACATAAAAGAATAAAACACATGCTATTATAATGTATCACCTGCTTTTTAATCGTATGTAATATATATATTTAATTTTATGAACTTTATTAATATGTAATATATATAAATAGCTGAGCAGTCATATTATTTTGATTATTATTGCCTTAAAATTCTTCATAGAGTTGTCCTGAAATTGTATACAGGTTTTGGTGGTGGTTTTCCTGTAATCTAGTTCCGCGCTATTATTACTGTATTTATTATTTCTTTTTGTTTTCATTTTGTATACGTAGTAAGAATTTGTTCGGTATACGTAATAATATTGTTTTGACATTGATTTTTGTAATTTATATTGTGTGCTAAATACACTTTTTATTTATTTATATACACTTTTCAAGCGAGATGGGAAGAAACCGATTCATCAGAGGGGCGATTTCGATGCGAAAAATACATTTTGGGGCTCTCGTTTAATAAATCCTACAGGCAGAAACCTTAAAGTGGTTATAGACTTAACAAAACGTAACATATTGTTGGGAGACTTACCTACATATTGGCCGACAGACGGGAATTCCCGATTTGTTAGGTTCGTCTATAAAAAAATGCAATCTCAAATAACTATAGGAAAGTTACGAATGGTTCTTCATTATTACATTCTAACAACTCGATCGTTACATTAAAAATCGATGAACAGATACAGATGAGAGAAAGAAGACGTGCATTATTTAACAAGTTAACAAACTGGAAAATGTTTAGGAATACTTTAGAATAATGTCAAAATCTTTGCATTTCACTTAAAATGAATGGACAATAGTGTAAACTCATTCAGACAGCTAGAAGTATTAGGAAAACCCCAAAACGGTTCACGAGAAGATTATCCTCGGAATCAAGCTCAGAAATCGCAAGCTGATTACATGGATTAGGGAACATATTAAATTGGTAGTAGGCTTAAATGGAAATAGGCCGAACATTTGACAAGGCAAAAGGATGAAAGATAGACTAAACGGATATTACAGTGGTGGCCGATTGGCAGACAACATCCGCGAGATAGGCCTATGTCTAGGTGGCGAGATGATATTGTTAGGCGGCAGGAATCAATTGGATTCGAGCCGCTATAAGAGTCGTTGGAAAATTTTGGGTACTGCCTACACCCAGCAGGGTTGGTATATGCATATCGTAATATCGCCATATACATATATCGAATTGGGTAGCGACAACTTTTCATGCTGGTTCAAAATTTCACCTAAATTTCTTGAACGACATTTCATTAAAATTGTCTAAATTTCGAAGGTTATTATTTCAACATTTACGACGTTTATAATACTTTCATTGAGAAAGTATATAATTATATAAATTGATAAATATAATTTCCAGTGTCCGTGACGAGAGAAAATACGTTAGTTAATTTTTTTATTAACGACCGAATCAAGATTTCAATCATTTATTCGAATAATTTTCACGCGTTAAATAGCGATCGAAATTATCCGGACGAATAAACCGCCTCTTAATTTAACGTCTAGATATAATTTCCCGGGACAAAAGAAAAATGGGACAAAATTTTAACGAAATAATAACCTTCCGTGGTTGATTACCGTACGAAAAAAAAAGGACATATTTTATACCTCAAAAAAATAATTTGAACGTAAAAATATTATTATTATTATTATTCTCGCTATTATAATTTTCTCGTATAACGGTAACGGATGTACAACCGCTTTGGCTAAAGAAAAAAAAATGAAAATAAAAATTGTGAAAAGAAAAGAAACGAGTCATCCTTTGGAAATTTTAATGTAATTTACGCGGAAATGACTTGGAAACAGTATGCACGAAAAAACAGAGAGACAGATTATTGCAGCGACGAACCTGGTATCTCGATGAGGATGTCAGACCGACCGCGAAATAACATCTTTATAGTTACCGCCGTACCAAACCCCCACTTAATACCGCGTCCAGAGTTAAATCCGTCGAGAAAAACACTTCCACCTAAATCCCTATAATCCGTACGTTTGTTTTTCTTAATATTCAGGTTTTCCACCTTCTCCGAACCCACTTAGTCTTCACTATTCGTTCGTATTCGAAGACTGGACGGAATTTTCCGGGATAATTTCCATCAAGCCCGGCAAGATGGTGTATAGTAGTATCTGTTTCGAAATGTGTATACGATGTTTAGCCATTCCGGGCGCGGAACTATTCATCCGACTTTTGCTAACGATATAATTAAACGGACAATATTAGCGACTACGTTTCGCGGTCGCTGCAGCGCATTTGTTTATCTTCGATTATTAAATTTCGTCAGTTATGTTATAACCTTGACACTTGTACGAACAATGTTACTAATTTAAATTATTACTTATACCGGCCAACTGTAAGGTTTAAGGAAGATGAAAACTATTACTAGTATTTCAACGTACGTGGATATGTAATACACACGCACGGATACGCAACATATATACATATCATATATACTCATACACTCGAGCATACTTCGATATACAAACATCATAAAAATTGCTTATCTCCCAATGAGCTTTCGCTTGTCGACAGGTATTTTACATTTTTTGTACGATTTAATGTTATTACTCGTTATTACTAATATATATATTTTTTTTTGTGTCACACCGGTCTTTTGATCACAATCGACATTCGGTTGGTTCGAGTCGTTGCATATATGTTACGGTTCGGCAATCGTTCGAAAACTTCAATAAAATTTGAATCGTTGGTCATAGACAATGACGAATTTAAGCGCGCATTAACGGTTCTTATTCGTGTAGAACAACAATCGTCGTTTCCAGAAGATGTTGATCGGTTAAAAAATGAATTGCCGTTGAAAAATAAAAGTAGATTACTATCATTGACACCGTTTCTAGATGTTGATGGCATTCTGCGTGTTGGCGGTCGGATTCATAATTCGTCGTTTTCAATGGAGAAGAAACATCCAATTATTTTGCATGCTCGATCACATCTTTGTCGGGTCTAGACATTTACATGAAAAATACTTTCACGCCGGTCGTTTATTTTTGTCGTCACATATTCAAGCAAAACATTGAATTGTCGGTGGTCTGACAAATGTGATCAAACTTATTATTAAAAATTGCGTTCATTGTGTCAGATTAAGAGCCCAAACGAGTCAACAAATAATGGGTCAGTTACCTGCCGCGAGAATCGGAATCGATCGTCCATTTGCCAACACAGGTGTAGATTTTGCTGGACCATTTGCATGTAAATGTGTCGGACATCGAACTACTCGTCAGTACAAAATATATGTCGCAATTTTTATGTGTTTCGTTGTAAAGGCCGTTCATATTGAAATCGTTTCGGATTTGAGTACAAATAAATTCTTGGAAGCATTACAGCGGTTTATTTCGCGAAGAGGAAAACCATCAAAGATTTATTCAGACAATGGTACCAATTTTGTTGGAGCTCGCAATTTTTTTAAATTGAATGAAGATGAAGTTAAAAAGTTCGCCTCTTCAGAAGAGTTTTGCTGGGAATTTCCGCATTTTGGTGGTATTTGGGAGGCAGCGGTAAAGTCTGCTAAGAAATATATAATTCACGTTACAAAAGGAAATGCTCTAACGTTCGAAGAGTATAACACATTGTTCGCTCGGATTGAGGCTGTCATGAATTCGCGTCCACTTTGTTATGGTGAAATGAATCAATTTGATGAGGAAGTTATAACACCAGCTCATTTCCTGATTGGTGACTCGTTGATGTTTGCGCCTTCGTTTGATTCTTTGGATGTATCTTTACCAAAGTGGTTGCAGATGTTGCAAACACGACTCTCATCGTTTTGGAATTTATGGAGTAAGGATTATTTGAATCAATTACAAAAAAAAGGAAAATGGGAGGTTACTGTCGAAAATTTACATGTTGGCCAAATTGTCTTATTAAAAATACTGAATTGCAAAGTATATCAATGGCCGTTGGCAGTAGTTGTTGCTGCACGACCAGGCAAGGATGGTATTGTTCGCGTCGTAGACGTAAAATTAAAAGGATCCATTCATAGAAGACCGATTTCATCGTTAATAATTCTACCTACCTCTGAACAATAGTTCAGCTGGGGGAGTATGTTAGAATTAATTTATCTGTTTAAAATTTAATATTTAAATCTTATATTTAGAATAATATTATTCTATAATTAGTTGTGGTAACACTCATAATTGTCATCACGTTGAAGCGAATTCGTTGTTAACCTTAAAAGATAAGATAAGAAATAGTTGTTGTAAATTGTGTCGCTGTTTTTCGTTTTATGTCGTGCTCGTTTTTTGTTCCTCGTTTTAATTTGTTCTAAATGTAATTAAACGTTTATTAAATGTGTTTGTCGTAAATTAATATATTTTGGTCGTAAAACAATATTCCACGAACAGTGTTAATAAAATTGCCCGCAAAAGTTCACAATAATATAGAGATGTAGTCAAAACTTTAATTAATTAAAATGCGGCTTTTCATAAGTACCAGTTAAAAAGAAGAACGAACACTTAAAGTTGTATTAAACATAGTTCAGTACCTATTGAAGACATAAAATCTTCTCCTTGGCTGAAAAGGGACAAGAAGACACATATAGTCAATATTAAACATAGGATACAGAAATAACCGTTGCCACTATTTTTTATCTATATAGAACCAAATAGTAATAATAAGACATCTATAACATTGAATACTTACTAAACGATGGAGTTAGATTTGATCAATCTAGAGAGAAAAAAAAACACCACTATAGTTCAATGTATGAAATGCCAATTATTACTAGAATGTACTGCACTAGACCATTTAAAAGTATCAAATGCGTGTGGATTAAAGAAACCCTGCCAAACCCAGTGAGACCACCAGAAGAGAACCTGGCGCCATGGCGAACAATCAATCGAATACGGGTGGTCTGTGCTCGAACAGCATCATTGATGATGAAATGGGGTCTAACAGAAGATCCGAAAGTGCAAAGAACTACAGATAATTCCGCACATATTGGATTGTAAGCTCGACGACATGTATAATACATGATGTTACCGAAGCAAGCTAGAATTCTGGCTGGATACTGGGGTACGATAAAAATATTTTTTATTAACTCTAACGCAGTCGTTTCGTGTCAAATTGATTACTGAACAAACTATTGATTTTTTAAATGAGATATATATACTCGTCACACACCCTTGTATGTGTATGAAGTAATGTGCGATTGCGTTTATTTTTTAAGGATACTTAACCGGGAAAACGTACTATCGATGTAATTTCTGGATTTTATTTATTTATTTTTTCAAAATTAATTACGACTGTAGTTTACACGTTGTTTTGTTGAGACTAGTGTTTTTCAGCCGACGAAACAATTACTAGTATTCCATTGGATAGGAGAAAGATTTGGATATGTACGAAGAAAACCCGTATAATATCCGAACAAAACTATCTCCATCAGCTGTGGTTGTGAGGATCTGTAGCCGGATGAAAGAAAAAACGTGCGAAGAAAGAACAAATTTCGTTATTCGACTCAAATTTAAAATTTATTACGTAGAACACGACCCTTTGCGGTATTGTATTAGACGGGCTAAATTCGATAATCTGTTGTAAAGGATACGAGTATAGAATTTCATATACACGATAATCGTCCTACTTGGATAGAATATTAACGACGATATAACACACAAATAAATATACGTATAAAGTGACGATGTAGAGACCCGATCACCTAGGCTATCATTTTGTAAGAAAAACAGAAATGGAACGTTCGTGTGTGTATATTTGAAACATATGTTTTTTTTTGTGTATTCATGCGCAGATAAATGACCTGAAATTTGTAAATATGTAAACATCCGTATACAATCATACGGATATGTGTATAATTCGTACGTACAATGTTTTACGTATGATATTTTACGTTACACTCCCACGAATAAAATGAAATAGTAATAACAGAAAAAGCTGGAATGTAATAGATTAAAAATTATTAAAAAATTGATTTATTCCGCTGTTCTCACGTACAAGCATCAGTGCTAAAGTGTGTACGCAGCCTGTGCAACAAAATAACAATTCAACTTTTATGTACATAATACTTTTTTTTTTTTTTTTTTTATTTTATACAGAACGATTTTAAAAATTGATTTGCAAAAGGAGATCACGTTACTGAAGTATTTAATTTCTTGATAAGTATTAAAGAAATTTAGAAAGTGCAAATTTATGGCATGTTACTTCATCCGCGTATTGTAGAAAAACTACGTTGCTTTTTCTGTAACGAATAATGTGACTGGGTAATCTTTCTCCCAAAAATAATGGGACTGAGTAAGGTCTTTGTATTTATATATATTTTTTTTTTACCAATATCGGTCCAGTAGAGAAAACAATATTCAGACGATGTACAAAAATCAGTAAGCAGTCCAAATCGGCAGAGCATAATGATCTTACTTAGCTTCCTTTACTTTGAGAGCCACAAACAATGGAAGTACAAAAGTTATAAAATTCTTTTATAAAAAAAAATCTTACCTTATTTAATGGATTAGAAAATATTTATCTATAGTCTTATGAGCAGTAACGCGGTTTATTTTAAAAAGATTAAATGATAATCCGAAATACAGAGTCGATAGTTATGGACGATAGATCAGCGTAGACTGAGGCACACGAAGCAACTAATAAATCAGTGTAGGTTAGATCGTCATATAAGTGTTTCCGAAGATATGGCCGTCATGTGGGCCAATCATGAGGCGTAACGTTTCTAATCTCGTTGGATATAAACATACGTAAATAAATAATACACATTTATACACACCCACACACACATATATATATATATAATATTTAAAAATTGCCTGATTATTTATTTGTATGTTTCTATCAGTTAATGTCCCCGGTATCTCTAAACTTATTAAAGTTTCCTTCAGTTGCTTGTTTATATAATTTCCCTAGAACGCATTTTTAATATGTATCAATTTCTACGTGTATTTATGTGTGTACGTATTACATATATTATATATATTATATATATATACATGCGTGTATATGATATACTAGGTTAAAATAATAAGAACGAACATTAATCCTTACAGTAAAGGCATTAGCTTTCAACGTAAATACCCGGCAGAAATTAGGAAACTCTTCGACGGGGTTTAATACTTTATAGGCCTTACCACAGATGTTATTCTCACCCCAGACCCGCTGTCGTTTATTAAAAGGGAAACAATTTGTAAGCAGTTACAAAGGGTCGCTATAAACGGATTATTCTATGTGTTGTTGAATGTACAACAATGCTTTTGTAAATATTTCAGCTACATTCCGGTTGGTAAAAATGTAATAAAACGATAAAAAAAAAAACACTATTATTAATTACTACAAGTAATCCGCGAGGAAGCCGCGCAATTAGTTTGAAATAATGCGAAATAATTTGTTAGAAGATTAGTATCTTGCGGTTGAACCAGTTGAATTTTAAAATCGAACATCAATACCGATTAGTAATGCATTTTTATGGGACACCAAAACGAGTTGTATATCGTTCAACGGATATTTTAATTGTCTCTTACGTTAGAGATAATTACTTTAATGTATGCATATCTATTATTGTTATCGCGCGAAAAGTTACATTATTTTTGTTTCAAAATGGCAACACTGTGGACAATGTAGGTAACTATTGGATTGTGTACTGGGGAGTCGTCATAGTGATTTCTTCGTTCTATTTAACTTCATTGATTAGTGGAGAGTAGTAATGTACAATGAGTTCATTATAATTTTTTTGTTTATTCAGGTCCTGTAACTGAGAACAGGCACGTGTCCCGCTGTAACTGACGCCCATTTTCAAAAAGGATAAACGATTCCGGTGATGATTTCGAATGTTTTTATTTTTTTATTCATACGCATTGCGTAACAGTTGTTTATGTAATTCCATTTTCAAACTATCGTTCATAGTTTCAAGCAGTCACTAGATTGAGCTCGCTACGTCCTTTATCGGTCCAAACTATATCATATTTTCATTCTAGTATGGTCGCGAATTGTTAGGTAGTATACCGCTTCGGGTTACGATTTTCAATTGTTGTAGCAGCCTATACTAATGTGGTGCTAATCTGCTTCGGAACTGCTCAATCATTTGCATGGTTTTTTTTCAACATCAATATGCTGGTCCAAACGGACATTGCGATTATTTTATATACTAGTCTAATTCGGGGCAATTGTCGAGAAATAAAATAAACAAAAAAAAATGTGATTAAAATCGCTAGATTTTTATATAAAAAACACCGCAAAGCTTTTCGGCGGATGAATCGTCATCAAATGGACGTAAAAATATAAAAAAAGGTATCTGATTTATCAAAAATATTAGGAAGAAAATAAAATATAATACTTAATTTAGAATAACGTATTACAAAAATAGCAAAACGAAAAAACAGTTATAAAGAAAAGCCTAGTAGAAGAAACAGAAATAATTAAACAAAGATATGAAAATAATTGATTAAAAAATTTTGACGAAGAACTATTTTTAAAATGTATATTATAAATTTATCTTATATATTTTTATGTTTCGGGCTATTTAGTGTAATTGTTAGCGTATAAATTCTACGTATGTGGTTGATTTGTTGATATTGTTGTTTACCTCTTTTATTATCGCATTACTTTATAACCAAAACGTCTGTTTTTGCGCTTCGCTTTTTTTTTTTTATAATATTTTATTCTAAATTAAGTATTTTCTTAGATTTTATTTTTTCCTTTTACTTTAAATATTTTTATATTTTTTTTTATTGATAACGGCTTAACAGCCGAAAAGCCGTTTTTAGATAAAAATTGAGTAGTTTTAATAATTTTCTTTTTCCGATTTATTTTTTAAAGATCGCTACATTCCGCACACTATTCGTCGAATGATGAAAATTACCGAGAAGTCAATTTTTTTATCCGATCGATTTCATTGTTGACATATTTCTACCAAATCGGCTTGAAATGTAAGTGAATTAACCGAAAAGTTCATTTTGCTAGTATGTTTCCATTACATCGCGATTATTAAATTAAGTTCGATTGAATATTTGGATTGTTATAAAGTTATAATAATAATGTTGCGAATAGATGGTTTTATTCCGTTTGTTTTAATAGGCATGTGTTCGATATCATTTGAGCGTTATTATCTGATTCGCATTTTATTTTATTTATTCATTTTTCGGATTTGTAATTATTTTTTCATCGTACGTTCTATATTTTAAAATGTACCGGTGTATTCTATTGAAATTGAAATAAATTCGATTTAGCTTGAATTGGTTGTTACTTTATTAAAATACGTGAAATAATTTTAAAACGATTGAGCACTTTTGTCTCCAGCCACTATTTCTTCTTCTTCTGTCGATAAAGAATATAACATTATTATTATTATGATTATTATTATTAATAAAATTGAAACTTAACAAAAAAATTGAAAATTGATAATTGAAAATTGAAATTTGAATTTGAATTACTATTACTTAGTAAAGGGAAAACTGTGCTCTACAGAATGATTTTGTTTAGTTTACTTACAAAAAGTATATTCGATACTACTTCCGGCGGTACGTTTGGCGGAGCAATTAATTGATATATCTATATTTATAGGTTTATCCAGTATTCCGCGTGATTCATTTAAAGTGGTGTGTCCACATGTTTTGTACTTAATCGGCTTAAACCATTATACCGAAGCAGATACTCGAATATTTTCTGCGTTTGTTCCCACACAATTTTCTTAATATAGCGTTTCCGGTAGTTAACTTTTTTTTTTTTAATACTTGTATTGTTTCCAGGTTAAGGTCCTAAGTAACTCCAAGGTACGTAGTTGTAGCGACATTTTCTAGTCTTTATCGTTCTCATTGAATATTTATGGTTCCCTTTACTTCTCTGTTTCTGAGATGGAATGTTTTTACTTGGTTTTTTATTTTCGTTTTTTTTTTTTTTGGATTACGTTTAAGTTTATTTCCAATATAATAGTCTATCGTAGTGCGCGAAGTTGATGCGAATTTTTCCTCCACTTCTTTGAAAGTTTTTCCTTGTGCTGTAATAATCGTCCGCATACAAAAAAACGTTTGGTTTTTATTATTTTCTAATAATAGTATTTAAAGGAAATACAGGCTGACAAAAATACGGCATGCTTAAAGTCGTTCTGCAGCAGCAGTTTGATATTCGACGCGGATAATATCTATCGGAGATCTCGATGAATTTTACGTTGTAGATTATCGAGTATGGTGAACGCTTCAGAGAAGAGAAAAATTAACAATTTTCTTTGCATCTCTGATTATATAGTACTGCATGCGTTTCTCGATTATAATTTTTATCGGCAGTATCAACCGAATATTTCACCGTCCCATTCGAACGCGGATATATTAGACTCGACCGTGACGCTAACGATGTGTTCAAAACGAAACATAATGTTTCGCTGAAATACAATAGAAGTCGTAATATGTAATTTAGGTATTTCGAGCGCATATCTGTGACATCCGGATGAATCCTCGATACTATCGAATGCCATTCGAATCGATGTTTGTTTCGTTCTTTATTGATTTCGTTAATTTAAAAGTATATACACGATTTTTCATAGTCCACTGAAATATCGTTCTAACTACTACTAAATATTCACACTCGTGTATATTTCGAGCTGATTAATTTATCCGCGCGCAATATCTGTTGAACATAGATTAACTTTGCCATCTCCAGATGAGTCGAGGAAATTGATCATATCCTACGTAATTATTTCACATACGATCTTTGCCTATTCGAGTACCTCTCCTCGAAATCCTACGCGCGCATAATAAACGTACAATAGTCAAGACGTTCGGCAATAATACGACGATGATGAAAAAGGGGCTAAATTGGGTCGACTTTTTTTTTCTCGCGATCGAACTTGTTTTAATTTACAGGCCCCGTTTGTAAGACGCCGAGAATAATTTTTCCCCGGGAATCCCGAAAATTATTTACTAACTTCGAGGGGATCGTAAATGAATATGCGCATACGATTCATTCGATTGTCGGGCGCATCTCCTCCGTCTGTTTTTTTTTTTCGTATTGCGGGTCGTCTTCGTATTAGAGCTACAATAGAGACAGACCGCTTCAGTCTCTTATTTTAAATCTCGTTCGTCTAGTGTGATAAATAACCGTCATTATAGAAGCGAGCCATTGCCGTCTCAGACCGGCTGCGGTAAAAGGCGTCTCTTTTCAACGCGTCTTGACGGATTAAATCGCGCGCTACTAAAACCGGCCGTAAAGACGATATTTCAGCGGTTAGCTTTTTTTTCGACACCACCGCGATACGACAAGAATGTGGTGGTGGCGGAGATCGAATTTTTCACTTTCAGAAAGAAGGTTATTCTTCTTTGGACGAAGCTCATATTTTTCTCCTTCAGCTAACAACCGGCGATTATTTACTGGCCAAATTCTACTAGTTAGAACGTTGATGTAATAAATAACGATGATAACTATAATGAGGAGGAAAATAATAAATGAATAGTGATAATAACACCTGTAATAATGATGATGACGATAGCGTGACACGTGGAAATTGGCAATTTTAACAAGTTGTTAAAAGGTTCACGCCATCGCGAAAGAATGTTCAATTTTCTTTCGCATTCTTAGTGTAAATTTTAGTCGAGGCAGACTAACCATCGTTTTGTTTTTGTTTTTTCGAAATAGATCCGAATCACTTTTTCTGTGAAAAAACAAACCCCGTAAATCGGTCATGTTGAGGTGCGGGGGTCGATCGTAATTTGATAAACTAATAAAGTGGAATTCGAATTCACTTTTCCAAATTAAACGAATTTACCCATTTTTTAAATGTAAATATAATATAAATATACCAACTATCTCGTTAAATCTATCACGTATACCTGTGTGATAAAAGTAAAAGCGTACGTGTCACTTTAATCGTACCGAAATTCAATAAAATATAATATATTACCAGATTTACAGATTAAACGTTTGTAAGCTGCGAGCATTTACAGGTAAATCACGCCCGTAATATGTGTAGCTTGTGTTTACACTTTAAATAAATAATTGTAGCCGGATTTCAAGTTCCTAATCGATCAACGATAAAGTTTTATCATCTCTCTGGGTATTTAAGTAGTAAACATGAAGCTTGGAACTGTTTCAGCAACGATTGCCTCAACAAGATAAAAAACATTAAATTTTAACATATTATCACCAATCGATTCCGCACGAATTCCTCTACGGGTCAGTCACATACCCGGTAGTTTCAGATTTGATCATCATCGAAGAATTTAACAATACAACATCAACACCGTTATGTTATCTATCATCGAATCATACTTATATATAGTACTTGCTGGAAAACATTCAATTCTAACCCCAAACAAATGATACATTTCTGTGCCAAACAAAAAAATTATAATTAGTTTTAAAACCTTTATTAATTGTAATCTTAATTTGAGTGATTTTTTTACACTCCATTGCCATAGATTTGATAGATTTACTTGTAGTCAATTACGGACGGATCATACCTTAATGTTCCAAAAATATCTGCCACCACCTCTCCCATAAAAACTAGTAATATATCTCGGCGTACATTATTAAAATTAAATTATAACGAGAGGCAACTAAAAATTTGCCATATTTATATTAAAATTAAGTAAAAATATTTATTTATGCACAAATATTGCCAATTTCTGTTGAACAAGTGGAAAAATAATAACTGTAATAAATTCTTTACTGTAATCTCTAATGGCAATAGTCTCTGGAAAACGACTAAATACTTCACAAAGAAAATTCAACTACCTCCTCCGTCAAACGATCCTGAGGTTAAGTTCCTCTCCTCCCATTTTTCAAATCAAAAACCTTGTAATCAAAAACATATTACATGCGAAACATTTTTAATAAACATCAGCTCGAATTACTGCAGTAAGCTACTGAAAGGTATGTTTCACACACGCCTTCTAAAGCGAGATATTACGTTAATATTTCGAAGAATAAAAATTCACTGGTAGTACGAACGATTGTTTGTCTGATTAAATTTATATTATTATCTTATTTGCCCAGCAATTATTTTAAGATATCTAAGTTTGCATTTTTCCACCCAAAACCCGAAAAAGATATTACAAATATATAATATCAGTTGTCCCGTTCAATTTCTTAAATATAGCTGATAAAATTATTACGAAAATTTATTACATTTCAGCTGCAAGAAATTGTCGCAGAATTTAATTAAATTCCAACAGACATACTAAAATACTATAAATGTGCCTGATATACGTATTTTAATATATTGTGTGAACCTGAAAAAATTTGCGATAACCGTAAAATGTATAATAATTGATTAATTCGTGTCATAGGGTACTACGATGTGCAGTAACCGTTATACACTCTATAGTCACGGTATCAGCTATAGTTACACTGACATAGAAAAAGCAGAGGTCCTGCTCACTACTTCAAAATTCACGGGCAGAACTTACAATTAGCCTCCAGCTTTCAGCGCGAAAAAATCCAGTCTGAGGTTCAGAGGTATCTACGCAGTACTAAGACGTATCTACATATAACTAACACTACCCAAGATTGTGTTAACGTCCTTTGTCCTCTAGAAATATCCAATATCATCAAAAAAACGAAATTAAATTACTCGGTAGGCCCTGATAATATATCATTACTTATAATCGAGAAACTCCCTCATTCCGCCATTGTTGTATTATCACACATAATGAACGATATCTTTAAACTGGGATACTTTCCGCAAAGCTGGAAACTTGCCAAAATCATCGCCTTGCCCAAGCACGGTAAGGATCCTTCGCAGATTTCCAACATCCACCCCATTAGTCTACCGAGCAACCTAAGTAAAGTTGCTGAAAAGGTGATTTATGTTAGATTATTATCCCATGTCGACAACAATAACATATTTCCAAACTTTCAGTTCGGCTTTCGCTCTCATCACTCTACAACCCAACAAATATGTAGAATAACCGAATTACCCATAACTTCAACTTAAATAAGCATACCGGCATGGTACTATTTGACGTTGCTAAAGCATTCGATACAACTTGGCACGCAGGTATTCTTTATAAAATGATAAAATGTAACTTTCCAACATGATTAATTCACTTAATCAATAGTTACTTAGGCAATAGATCTTTTTATGTATCTGTAGGTAACGCTGTCTCGTCTCACAAATCTTGCTCTGCGGGTGTCCCGCAAGGCAGTATTATCGGACCACTTTTGTTTTATCTTTATAATTTTCCAAACCCACCCAACACACAAGTGGGACTATTTGCTGACGACGCTGCGATATTCTGCAGCTCCCATAGACCTAGCACAATTCGTAATAGACTTCAGTATGGGATATCGCGTGTACTTACCCAGTCGCGCCACCGAATACATCGGGCTGGAAACCGTCTTGACGGTCTCTGGAAGGAACGGGTCGGTGGTATAAACTTAACGGGACTTGTCCCGGCGTTGAGGAACACCGGCTCGGGGAAGGTAGAGGGTCTTCCAGGTAAATATTAAAAATTTACTGTACTTAAATACTACAATAAATGGCAAATTAGCATAAACCCGAACAAAACCGAAGCTATTTTCTTCTTCCGCAGGAGACCTTCTCTACCTGACAATCTGATGGTACAGGGAAACACTTTAGAGTGGTGCGATAAGGTTCGTTATCTTGGTGTAATCCTCGACTTTCACTTCAATCAAGACAAACAATGCTTTCTGTTCCTTGTACCCCATTCTTAATCACAAGTCCTTCCTCAACATTAACAACAAGATAATCCTCTATAAAGCACTAATCCGACCAATACTTTGCTATGCTTGTCCTTCCTGGAGCTCTATATCAAAAAAATCTCTTTTAACAAGTTACAAGTCATTCAAAACAGATGCCTCAGATGTATTCTCAATGCACCTCGCTATGCCAGAATCGATAGTATGCACGATGCTACTGACCTGCCTAATAGTAGAGATTTTGTTCTAAAGCTATCGACTGACTTTTTTATTAAATGCTCGTACCGAAACAATGTACTAGTCTCCTCGATTGCCAATTACGATTCTAAGCAACTTCGTTTCATGTATTTCAAATATAAACACAGGCGATTTAAACATAACATTATGTAGTAATTAATTTTTAATTTTTTTAATTATAATTTAACCTCTTTACTTAGTAAGCACCTTCGACACCCGTGTCATCCACTTTTTATATATGTATGTATATATGTATATATGTGTGCGTATATACATAGTATTTATTTAAGAACTTACAACCTAAACAATATATATTTATGTTGCTTAGACTTAAGTTTCTTTACCATCACGTATTACTTGTAATTAGAAAACGTGTTTATTTTGTAGTCTTTTATTTGGCATTTAACGTTTTGTTTTGCTTTGTTCTTTATATTCTTAGTGTGTTATTGTGGCAATCCCCGGTGCACAATGTAACCCATGTTGTACTTTCTTTTATGTTTATTACTTATGCAAATATAGGTTGTTGTTGTTGCTATAGTAAAAACGTGGAAATAAAGATAGTTCTATTCTGTTAAGTAGTACGCGTGTATATCTATATATTTTTTTTTAACTGCGGTCTGGTACTTTCTGCATTCACTGATCAGATCCGCACTATTAATTGAAAGCCTCGGGTAATCAATTCTAGTAATAATAGGGAAATGAGATACGAATATGTAAACTAACAACGTCATTGTTCTTGATATTTTGAATTATTCCCTCAACAACGGCGAGGTTAGTGTAAAAGACTAAACAATTTCTACATTCTGAATAATAAACAGGTACCCCTGGCGGTATATCATGCTTTTTAACTTGTGGGTTTGACAAGTGTATCTGAATAAACTATGGGTGTAAAGGTGCAAGGAACTGCTCCCTGTTTGTAACTACATTTCTGATTTGAGATCTTACTTGTGTTATTGTGTCAATTTCATTAAGTCCAATCGTTTTATTTCAAATTGCTACTTTTTTATTGAAAAAACGTTCGATGGTGCCTACTTTATAAAATAAAATGCAAATTACCGGCTCCTTATTATTTATTAATAAAATTTTACCTCTCAGAGAGATACTTTCAGGTTACTGTCAACGAGGCCTAACATCTATCCTATTAGATTTGGAATACCCCAAGAGAGTGTGCTTGGGCCGGTACTTTATTAAGTATTATCTTCGGATTTTACGCCCTGCATAACTACAGCTATTTTGCTGATGACACTGTTATATTGTCTGCCGACTATGACTTCGAGTTAGCATCAAATCGATTGCAGAGACGTCTAAATGAACTTAGAAGCATGGTTCGCGTATTGGAAAGTTTAAATCAACGAAACTAAATGTTCGCATATTGTGTTCACTGAAATAAAAATTGTACGAATTATCCAACATTAACGCTCAATGCAGTAGAAATACCGACCACAGGTAATGTGAAATACTTCGGTGTGTACCTGGATCATAAATTGACGTGGCGAAAACACATTAATACTAAAACGAAACAACTCAATATAAAATTTAGTAACATTGGTTAATCAGAAAGATATCCACACTTCCAATGGAAAGCAAAGTCTTGTATGAGGCGATTCTAATATGGTCTTACGTGATAGTGGAGTTCAGCTAGCAATTCGAGTATCGATGTCATACGATCAGCCCAAGATAGGATCTATGCGCAATCGTCAATCAAAGGAGTAATCTGCAACCGTAAGGAACGATACATGTAACGGCTAGAAAAACACATCAACCGCCTGTCTCTCAGAACTTGATAGTAAACAAGTTCAGATTCGTACGCTTAAAAAGGCCGTAATATTAGTAATTAGCATATTCTATAAGATCGCGCCTAGTGCTTTCCTACCATTGGAAAATAGTTCACTCGTAAGATAAGTAGCTGTGGCCACTAAGGCAAGCTCCGATAAATTAATTTAATCGTTAAACGTTATCATAGCCGCTTATTGCCGGTGCAGATTGTGAACATAAAAAAAAAAACGCCGTCATTAACATTCAGTCTAGCTCTGGCAAACGTCTCTTTTCTGGCTCCGCCTTAACACTATATATTCATTTACAGTTCGTCAATTCTTTACGGTTTATCGTTTTCAGTGATCGTGTAAAAATCCGTTACTGGTTTGAACAGCGAATTTATTGAAAAGTCCTACCTTCCACCAGCCGGCATAACCTCGACATCAGACTATGTACGTTAATACCGACGTCCAATTCTTTCCAAATAACAGTTTTCCAGCCAGTGAACTGGTTGCGCAATTAGAAAGCACTATAGGAGTGCCACAAGGATCTGTTTTAGGAACATACTTGCGGAACATAGTTTTCTCACAAATGCATAATATCAAATTTTTCTAAACAATGTGAATGTATTTGTATATCGCAATAGTAATTGCTGACAAGTGTGAAAATGAGTTTGAAAAATTTTTCAAAATTTATACAGAACTCGCGAATTGGTTAGAACAATATAATTTAAATATTATATTCCAAGTAAAATTATATGTTGTGTTTAACAAAAAATTAAAGTATTAGGGATTAAATTTAGCACAAAACGGATTAAATATTAGCACGATTAGTCAAATTAAATACTCAGGCGTATTAATAGATAACAACCTAAAAGTTTATTCCCAATACGTTACTAGCAAAATAAATAATTTTTTAATTATATTTAACAAATTGTATAATAATAATTAAATTACAAAAATAAAAACAGATGGAAAAAAAAATTAAAATAACATTATATAAAAGTGTAGTATTACCCAACGTTCTTTATGTGCCATAAAGAGATTTCAGAACATATTGCAGAGCTTTCAAAGAACTATAGCGATAAAATTTATTAAAATCTACAAAACTACCGGCTATATGACACAAGCAATGTCATTGCAAGGATCAAATCATTCAGTTTAGATATATAGAATTATACTAACATATTTTCCATAAAAAATAATATAAATTTGGATCACGAATTTAGTAACGTAAAATATCGACACACTTATTTCATTCACAAACAAAAACTTTTAATAATTAAACAGTTTGTATATTGGAATAAGATTATACAAATAAATTTCAATCATTATGGAATGAATATAATGGTACCGCTAAAAACTTTTCCCCCAGATATTGAAGAAAGATTCAATAATACATCATTTACACCTATTTAAGGTACAATTTATTGCAGGTCACGGCTTATTTAAAGATTATTTATATACAAGTATAACATCGCACACTACGACAACTGTGTCTAACATGTAATTTTAATTGTGATATACTGTTTCCGGCTTTAATCATTGTAAGAAAGATTTTAGCGATAATAGAGCGGGTCAATTAGTAACTAAACTGTTTATTAATACCTTCTCCATTTCATAGTTAAATCATCGTAGAATAAATCCAGCCTAAGTATACGGTGTATAAATTTAATCTTATAATATTGTAAAACAATTTGTTCGGAATTCCATAAACTTAATCGGACGGGTTCTATAGACAATCTGTTATTTCTCTTAATTATATTTACCTCGTCGTTTTTACGAACTGCGGTAAAAAAAAAAAAAATGAGCAATTGTTGAGTCGTCAACTGTCCGAACTAATCACCTACCGTAGCTTCAGATCTGAAACCGAGCTGGTAATCAATTTCCCGATGAAACGAATGAATATAGTCTGTTCGATCGCGTTGAATAAATTAGCGTTCGATTTATTAAAATTGTCGATCGATAAATACGGTTGTCGGCACATCTCGAAAAAGAACCGAAAAAAAAAATTATAAATTGCGTCAAATTTGAAACATTTCCAGCAATTATTATTCCTTCTCAGAAACAGCTCGTTAAATATAAAAGGATGAAGCGGTTTTCCCTGAATATAAATTCTTAATTGCGTCGAAAATTTTTATTTTTTTATTTATTTTTTATTATTATTTTTTCAACGTCGCGAGCTTAAAAAGATGTCCTTATATTTCATAAGACAGGAGCATTTCTAACCGGCCGCGTATTTTCCACTCGGTTTATCCTTTCTGAAATTTGAAGTACGCTTCTGCATTTTACGTTCTCAAAGATATACGCAAAGAATTAACCACCGAAATACGCCGTCCGGATTTTTATTCGTTCCATCCTATAAGCAGGCTATACTACGTTCTTCAGCAAAACTTAATTAACCGAGACACTCAACAGAATTAGGACCGGACAGGGAAGATGCGGATATATAATGCAGACAACTGCTGCGTGTCAGTAATCCAAGACAAACAATGCAGCATATATTAGAAAACTGTAGTGAAAATGTACCACAGTAGGTTTAATATTTCACAATCTTAACGACGGATAGACTGGCTAGCAAATTTAAGACTTATGATGAGAATTTTGCGTAATTATATATAACCGATGATTATACGATAAGAAGAAGAAGCGAAACTTAATAATCGGGCGTGGATATGTAATAATGATATTTCAAAAAAATAATACCAGAAAATATTCGAGAAAAATGTTAAAAGAAAATAAAAGCTGCCAGTCTAATTGAAGTTAATTGTTCGAAAATTACAACATTATAAAGAAATCGAACTGATGTTTCATTATGGGTAAAGGAAACGAGGTGGCATCATCGCGATTATTATATGTCGCATATTTCAAGTACACGTACACTGAAAGTACATTAAACAAGTATATTCACGATGATGCCACGCTATTATCGACCCGCTGCTGGGTGTAGGCATTCCCTACACTTTTCCGACGATTCTTATCTTGCGCGGCTCGGTTTAAATTGATTCCTTCCCATTTTACAACATTATCTCGTCACCTAGCCATAGGCGGACGTCGGCTGCCAATTGGCTACAACTGTAATATCCACTTAGTCTTTCATCTTCTTATCTTACCTAATGTCCGGCCCATTTCCGTTTTAGCCTGGCGATCGGCTCCACTGCGTCTACCAATTAATTCATGTAATCGCCTTGGAATCGTTGAGCTTGATTACAAAAATAATACTCTCGTGAGTCGTTTGAGTAATTCTTCTAGTTATCCCTTTAGTAAGGCTCCATGTTTCAGTTCTGTATGTCAAAACCGGGTGGACACACATTGATTATACAGCTTATAAGTCTATTCGGTATTTTCCTATTTCTAAAAACGTTTGCTAATTTTCAAAATGCCACTCAGTTTAGTTTCATATTATTCTTATCCATAGTCGTTTCCTGTCTCAGGTAAACATATATTTTTTCATACTGTATCTTTCACAGTATTCATGATTTTTTTTCATTTTTTTTTTTTTAATATTTATTTTGTCCTATTTTCCAAGAGTGTGCGTCCAGTTTGTTTTATCATTAATTGTGTTTTCTCAGCACTATTCAATAACATTTTTTTTCCATCTTAATACTCAACCGAAATTTTATGAAAAAATAACCGTAATCCGTTTCGACTAGTACTAGTATTTAAATTAAGTAATATTTATAGTAGAAAAAGAAAAATTTCCGAGAAATTAGAAAACGAAAAAAAACTAAAAACGTAGAAAGAAGACATTTATTTATATACTGGTAGAAATTGCCTTATTTTACAATATGCCTATCGACTAATATATATGCCGCGGTGGAGACTAGTTGCTAGAATGTTCGACTGTTAACTCGACGGTCGGGGGTTCGAAACCAACACGCGACATAGAAAGTTTTCGTCATTATTTAATTCTTAATTATCACAGAGAAGGCACTCCGTATAACATCATATGCGCGCGCATCCGCATATAAATAGTGCCTTGAATGCCAGCTCATTTTATATGTAAAAATAAAACGTACAATAGTCACGACGTTCGGCAACGAACAGACGATGATGATGTATCGACTAATAATAATAATAATAATAATAATAAAAATAGTTAATGTATAAATGTTCCTTTCAAGAACTAATTGTAAATTATAAAATTTTAATTGAAAAAAACCAAATTAGAAAATTGGAAAAACTTTATTAATAATTCCATATGTCGGGGCAAGCTTTATAAAATTGTTGCTGGAAAATTTAAACAATTCGAATTTCCACCCATTAAACTCGGACGTTACTAATCAAGATGATAAATATGTAGCCCTCCTCGATTATTTCCTTCCGACTAAAGAGGATAATCTAGATTTCTAGAACAACTTTGCATCATATGCGAATGGCTCATCTATACAGCGGATCTGAATCAAGTAATTGAATCGCTCAATACTTCAAGAGCAACTCCATCAGATAAAATTTCAGACGTAGTGTCTAAAATGTGATACGCGTTATTTTTAACTCCATTCAAAAGTACGAAAATCTTTTGATCGAATGAAAAATAACGTGTTTTAGAAGAATTCTCGAATAATTTCAGCATGTCTCAAGGAGGTATTTAATATCTCTACCGTAGGAATTGTAAATAATGACTCAACATCGAAATATAAAATCGGCATAGTTTTTAACGAACGAATTTAAATTACCTATAAATGGAGCTATTTGTGACGTCGATCGTTTTAATAAATTGCGCGGGAAAATAATGAAACTTTGTTAACTGTTATAAAAATCCACCCATAAAAAATCTACATCGGAAACATTTTCGAATTAATAACTTAATAAATAATTAAATAAGCACTATTGTATAAAGTTTAAAAAATGCGAATTATTATCGATCGAATTTAAGTACAAAAATGGTATTTTATCGGTCGAAGTAATATGTTTTTCCACGAGTCCACGTTTTTGTATTATTTGTACTACCAGCGTGATTTATCTCGATATTTTTTAAGTACGCATACGGAAGGTGTGTAAAAATTTCAAATTAATGTTCTTAATTGTTTCTTGCACCTAGGGAATATAATTAAACGTGCGGGGCATAGTTTTAACTATTCGGTACTATTATGAGGCGGTGATTTTATAATGGCCGCGATGAAAATTTTTGTATATTACTATACCGTTAATTTGTTTCTACGTTATAGAAAATACCGAATACAAATATTTCCGTACCGAATGTTATAACCATTACTACCGGAGAAAATGCATCGATAAAAGTATAAACAAAGTTCATAATATTTATCACGAAAGAAGTTAAGTGTTAATTGCGAGGGGGAAAATTATAAAAAAACAGAACACCCGTTCTCATAAAAATAACAGAGTCTATACACACTTTTCTGATTAAAATGAACTTATACGTTAGTTTATTTGTCGGCATTTAGAGTTCAGAGCTGACCCACTGGAAAAAGACATATACGCCTATATATCTCTTATACCTATGTGGTCGTAAAGATTGGTTAATCACTTATCATTTTCTGTAGGGAATTTTAACATATCGTGTAAAGATTTGAATAATGGGTATTATTCGAAGGCGATGGTCCTTTAAATCTGTTTTATATTCTGCTTTTACTTTTCAGTATATTAAACATTGATGTTGGCGTAGATAGTGTAGACTTTTTATGAACTAGGCAAGCCATTTTTCTTATTCACACAATCATGAATATATTCGGTAAATTTTGAGTCGTCTATTAATGATGATTTACATTTTCAGTAGAAATGAACGTTTTTAATTTTAACGAAAGCCTAAGTAAAAATTATCGACTCAGTTTTTTTTTGCATCGTGAAGTTCGATTTTCCGTTTATATAGAAAAATTCGGTATATTTTACAGTCGCTTATGATTCTATAAGAAGATACCGTCCTTTATTTTTTCTTTCTTTTCTTAAATGGGCTTTTCTGATTCCACCCAGGGCTGTAACGAACGGGCACATGTCTTACTAAATATTTTGTAATCAAATATAACTGCGAGTTGAGCAGACATCTGAGACTAGTTGGTATTCATTGGCTTACAATACGTGACAGGTATTTCGATTGATATACATTCTGCAATAACTGCAGTTGAAAAATAGGTGGTTTTCATCGGCAATCTGATCTGCATCGCGAGGATGCAGAATGGCGAAGAGTCTAATTTGTGTGTAAATAGAACGTACGGAATGTCGTTGATGTTACGCCTTAGACTAACGAATAATCGAAATTCCGTTTTCTATGTTGGCAGGAAGATTGAATGGAATTGAAGGTTGAATATTCTACTAAATTAACAATATTTCCAAGCACGCTTCCAAAATTCCTTATGCGAAAATTTAATCGTAACAACTTTTTAAACAACAGGTATAATTTCGACGATTAAATAAACGTAATGGAAATTTGAAACTACTTTTTTTTTTATTAATTTCGGCAATGGGCACTAGTAGGATAAATAACGTCTAAATGCGTTAATATATATTTGCCAGCGGACATTCGTAATAGATAAGTAATAAAATATAGCGCGCGAACTAGATTATAATGAAATTGAACTTGTATTACACAGGCTTACGATGCGTCATAAAAATAAAGATAGAATGTCGGAGGGAAGCGAGTGGTAGATATATATATATATATATATAGGGAATGAGATATTAGTAAAGGAGCCGGAATAAATGCTGTGTAGTTCAGGAAGCAACGTACTCATCTGTCTTCTATATTAAGCCTATTGTCACGAACTGACAACCGTACGAAGTTCGAGTTAAATTATCCGCTAGATTACAACGCAGTTTGGAATTCGTAATTTGCAATTTAATCGAAAGCTATATATATATATATACATTCACACTGAAGACACAGATGCTTGACAAAATTTAAAATCCGTTATACGCATTCTGAAACTAAACATCGAAAATTCCTCTCGTCTTAAACATTGGTCTTATCGATCGGTAGGTATGAAACTCGCGTAAATCTTTATTTCATATATACCATAACTAAATTCGTTCGGATTTTTTCTGTGACCGAAGGAAAACCTCGATTCCACCGATATTCGGATATTCCAATATAGTAAATTCTATAAAGATGATTAACCGATCTTTACGACGACACAGGTATAAAAGATATATAAGCACAAGCGTATAAAACACATCCTTTTCCAGTAAGCCAGCTAAAATACCCTAGTTCGAATATCAATAAATTTATATATATATATATATATATATATATATATATATATATTATTTGTATTTTATTTGTATTACAATCTTAAGAAAAATAAAAAATCTTAAATAAGTAATAATTATAGATACATTATTTATACACGAAAACATAATTTTTTTTTCTTCTGTCTCTTCCCACATGGAGTTAAGAGACATCATCATGGTCTGATTTCTAATCCACTTAGTTTTATATCTGTCTTGGGCTATCCTAAACAATTCTTCCGTCGTATATCCTGTCCAGTCGTTTAAGTCATGCAGCCATAGTCTTCTTGGTCGTCCTCTGTCTCTTTTTCCATTGATTCTTCCTTGCATAAATCTTTTATTATTTCATATTTTTCTCCTCCCCATAGGGAGCGAAGGTATCTCATGTTAGAGACGGCTTCCCGACAGCATCTGTTCTCCAGGTAGGAGCGGCTGAAATAGAAACGGAGAAGGAACAGGAAAAACCACTCCGTAACGAAAAAAAAAAAAACTTTCCTATATATCACATGGCCGAAAATAGAAAATATAAAACATAGTAATGTTCAATAAATAAATTATAATACGTATAAGTTCGTTTTAGTAAGAAAAGTGTGTATACAATCTGTTATTTTAGCAAGTTTTTGTATTCCAAATTTTTCCTGCAATTTTACATATTTAGCTTAGATTATAAATGTTTACTAATGTGTTTTCTGGAGAGAATGATTTAAGCTAGTTAAATATTTGTATTTAGTATTTGTACATATATTTTTTTGTTTGAATAACGTAACATTAATGGCATAATAATAAACGAATTTTCAATTTCAATTTTGATTTTAACACACAGTACGCACGATCATTTTATCAGTGAAAAAATTATTGGCGAAAAGAGAAACCGCACACTCCTGGTATCCTTAGCCATCTATATTAACGTTCTTTATAAAATGATACAAATACGTACATTCTGGAGATAATGAATTTATGACTGAATAGTATAATATGATCCCTTTTCAAGTCACAATAATCGCAAGTCGAGCTGTCGATTAAACGCCATCATAGGTGAAATAGTGTTCGATGATGTCTAAAGCGTAATCTGCATACCGTTTTTACGTAGTCGCACTCTCTATATTCTTGTATACCGTGAATTCCTCTTATCGACAGTACGTTTTACTAATATATAGGTTTTCCCTTTCTGTTGTGTTTTCGCTGTGTGCATTTGAAGTGATGGAATCAAACCTCGTAGCTTTTTTAGTTTTCAAGCTATTGTGTATTTTACATCAGCTGGACTAAATGATGAGATAGGTGGTGATAATTGGAGTGATCGATTCAACTCCTGTGAAAAGTGCATAGCATGTTGATTATCAATATTATCCTGATGAGGAGTAAATACTTGAGAGAGATATTTGGCAAAAGTTTGAAACTGTTCATTCCTGAGATTACGGAGCTGCATTGTAAGTAAGGAACTTAGTTTGTTATAATGGTGTTTAGAAGATGGGTATCTATTTCGATGTCATACACGTCTTTTATCGCTAACTGTACCTTTGTATAGATTTTGAAGTGAATGAATGCTAGCGGTTCAAACAGCACGCTGGATATCTCATGTAATTTTTCGAAATGCAGAATCAATTTCATCGGGGTTCTGAAGACGCACATCTGATTTAACAGTTCACGGAACAAATCCCAGTTAACTCTCGTGTATGTAGAATCTTGTTGGAAGCTTATATGAGGTCGTAGATATACTGTTAACAATAAAGGCGAGTGATCATAACAGAAGTCAAAATAATTATTTATTTCGATTGAATTTTGGAAATGAATAGGTCTAGAAGATAGGGTTTCTTGTTAATAGCTGTTGACCAGTATGTGGGTTGCCTTGGGGATGTAATTATGTAATCATTTTTCAGTGCACATTTGATAGTTTGCAGGATGGTTTTCCTTACATAAGGCGCAAAATGGTAATTTATCACGTGGTTGATTACACTCATGATGGGTATGATTTTCCCCACAGCGCACCGAACGATAGTGGCAGTATTTTTTGGTGTTGCATAAGCCTGACAATTATAGTATTGGGGTATTTTTTTGTGCTTTCTCAATTTTAATGTACGTATTTAGTATGTACTTAATATCAAATACTGATTCATTAGTTCGTTGTTCAGTTAAATCTACAAAGGAAAGAGGAAGTGGTTCTTTTGTTCTATTTCGCAGGACGTTTGTAACGGCACGAACAGAGAACCCTAAGGAAATCAATTTTTCTACAATAAGATCAGCAGGAGTGGTGTGATAAATATTTCGGATAACAATCCTATAAGAACGATCGATAGGTAATTGATACGAATAAAATTTAGCCTTCTCTTCTTTCAGAAATTTGATGCTTTTTCTGTAATCCTCTGCACTAGTTACTTTAAGGATTACATTGTTTCTTAATGATTTAAAGTTTATGTTATTGCCGATAATTCCCAATAATTTATGTCTAAGAAAACTGAAATTAGTTACATTAGTAATGTAGATAGGTTGAATATTACAAGATTTATTATTTAATTCGACGTCCATTTCACTATCTTGTAATGAATCGTTATCAGCTAAGAGCGAGAATTTATTATTGGCTACCAATTCATATATATATATATATATATATATATATATATATATATATATATATATATATATATATATATATGTGTGTGTGTGTGTGTGTGTGTGTGTGTGTGTGTGTGTAAATCACCGTTTGTTTTAGTTAACTTAAGAGAATCTTATAGGCGGGGACTATGATATCGTTATCAGTTCGCTGTTCATCCGACGAATTTATGAAATGTCCGCGTGTCGGTAGAGGCGACGGTGTTCGCGACTAACGCTGGGGGACGAGTTATCATCGTTAATGCAATTAATGCAACGTGCCGATGATCGTAGGCACGTGCGACAATAACACGCGTTACGCAAGCGCGTCTACAATTATATCAAAATACACACACGCGAGCTTACGATATATATATATATATATATTTCAATTACAATTACAATAGCCTGTATTTCCCATTTTTATTCAAATTTACAAATATTATTTTCTTAATGCTAAACTAGTATTAATATGTATAACTTTCTTAATGCTAAACGAATACTAATATGTATAACTTTTCTTAATACTAAACTAATATTATTATGTGCAGCTTTCTGTAATGCTAAACTAATACTAATATGTTTAAATTTATTAGGGAAATTAAGCCCGTGAACGAGCATTGGCCTCTTCCAATTTATTATACGTTTACATACTTTAGCCGTTTCCAATCCATCCCAGACTGCACTTGCATATTTCACAATATCGTCCCTCCATCTCATTTTTGGTCTTCGCCTCAATCTTTTCCAATTGATTGGTAACCATTCAGTACATTTCTTGGCCCATCAGCTTGTGTACATTCGACCTACATGTCCAGCCCAATTCCACTTCATTTCCAGTATTTTGCGGAGAGCATCTCTGTTTTTGACTTATCCCGTAATACTTTATTACTGATTTTGTCCGTCCTTGTTATCCCGATCATTTTCCTTTCCGTAGCTCTTTGAGCTATTAATATTTTTCTACTTTGTCTAACTGTCAGTGACCATGTTTGCGCACCGTATTGTCATGGCAGTAAGGACGCATGGACTGTAAATCTATGCTTTTCTTGTACGATTAATATTTTGTTTAAATATTTCTCGTAATTCCCGGAATTTTGTCCACCCTATCGCTATTGTGTGATTTACTTATTTTTCTATTGGATCTTTAAAGTATATTATTTTGCCTAAATATGTAACATCTTCCACCACCCAGTGTATCGTGTTTCATTTCAATTTTTATTTTTTCTCCGTTTGTTAGTAAATCTGTTTTTTCATAAGTTATTTTCAGACCCTTTACTTTTGATTCTTCGTGTAATTCCATTAACATTGTTTTGAACTGTTTCGGAGGAGCTGAAATTCTAGTTACGTCGTCTGCAAATCTAAGGTTTGATATATAAGTGTCATTTATATTTATTCCCTTTTTTCTCCAATTCAGGTTTTCAAATATTTCTTCCAGCACAGCATTAAATATAAAACTGCCGCTAATGGGCCACCTTGTCGCATTCCTCTTTTCAAAGGAAACTTTTCTCCTTCTTTATCCAACATAATTTTTCCGTATCCATTATCGTATATGTTCTTTAAGATTCTTATATATTTAGTTTGGGTTCCCATACTTTGATACAAACTGTCATGATAAACCGAGTCAAAAGCTTTTTGGAAATCAACAAATGCAAGATACATTTTTATATTATATTCATCAGCCTTTTCCATTGGCCTTTTCCATTAGCTGATGTATTGTATGTAGGTTATCAATTGTTGAAAATCCAGATCTGAAACCTAATTGATCTGATTGTTGTTGTTCATCTAATTGAACTCGTAACCTCGTATAAATTAATTTCATAAATATTTTCTATAACGTCTGCTCTGAAAACTTATCGGTCTGTAATTTCTTATATCCTCTTTTTTATCTTCTTTTATGCAATAATGCTACACGATACGACAAAATATCACATTCACATAATCGATTAAAACTTCCATATATTTTATTGCATATATTAGCGAAATATCGCAAAAATTTTATAAAAAACGTGAAAATCACGATAATGAGCTAATTAAAAGCATAAGCAGTTACGATATATCTACGCGAGCGTTACACTAAATATAAACATCGTAGACTTAAGCACGGATTTTATAATTAATTCAATTTTAAAAATCAATTAGGCGATTTAAGTTATTACGACTAATTTAAAGTTAATTATAACGTTTCGTTTTATTCTTCTTGTGTAGGTTTTTTGTTTTAATGTTTCCCACGTAATATATTTAATATACTTATGATAAAAATTAAATTTTAATTTAAGTTCAAGTTGTTGTTTTTTTTGGGCTTCCATACAGTTTACCCATGTCTGTATATTATGGAATGAATAAGAAAGGGCTACTTATAAATTAGGCAGAGTAAGAATTAATGTAGGGATGGTGTAAAATTAAATAATGATACCATAAAATATAGTAGTATAGGGCCGTATATACTTCAAGAGAAATTCAATATTTATAGGAAACGTAACTTTAAGGCTGTGCTTGATAACAACGAATTGTGCAAAAACATATAATGCTTTTACTCACCGCCCGTATAATAATATTTTACTACATCGTCTAGTAGTTATTTCGCTATATCAGAGGGCAATAACGAAGTTACGCGTGCATAACGCTGAACTACCTAAACGATAATTAATCATTTTTTTCTCATTTTAGCCTTCATTCGTCCATATCGCGGGGTGAGGAAATAAGATTAGATAACATTTCAGATATGGATACTCGTATACGATAAGCTTACTACATCATTCAGATTCAAAAGTACATTTGTCGTTGTAGACGATGGTAATCCGAATTAGGGTAAGGTGCAAACAAAAAAAGTCAATAAGAAAATAGCTTAAAAAAAAAACTCTACTTAAGATAAGTTCATTTTGAAATAAAAGTGAACACATTCGATTTTTTAAATTTTACGAATTACCAATTAATCGACGATTTTACCACGATTATAATATAGACGCGACACTACAATAATAAAAGCTTTAATCCCGAACGAGAAATTGTACTGGTCGATAGATTACGATTTGCTCATCACCATTTATTGCCTGATCGTCCATATGCAACTTAGAAAAATGCGCTTCTGTCACCTCCGTTTTGAGCGGACAATCTGCAGTCCCGACGATGTTTTTTTTATGTTCTGAGCTTTATCATATGTTACTACGCTTCCCATACATTACACCTCCGTATCGTTTCCTTCTGCGTCTGGATAATCTTCAATTATTCCCTCACATAGCAACATTTCTAGACAAGTTAATATCACTGATTAAAATTTCTTCGATCGTGGGTTACTATCGACGAATTGAGAAAATCATAAAAACGTCATATATTAAAAACAAGAAGACGATATATATATATATATACATACCGTCTAAAATCCGAGAAGTTAGCGTTTTCGTATACAGGGAAGAGTACGAGAAAGACCAACAAGAGGAGGAAGACGACTGGAATTGATAAGAAATCTATTCAATAAGTCGTTTTGTAAGAACCTTTGAACTCATTACGAACGCTAGGAAACCAAATGGATGCACAGGATGCACGCAGTCTCCTACAAGTGGTGAAGCGATTATAATGATGACGATTGATGTTTACACCATTCTCGTATGTTTATTTCTTTATTCGGTATTTTATCGGTGCACACGAGATATTAAGCGTGCGGCTCTAGTACCGTGACTCGAATGTTTCCAATTTCTCGTAAACCTATTTTCATTATAAAATTGCGCTTTTATATCTACGAAGATATCGTATTGCTTCGTAATTCATCGTTGGACACCTCGTCACAATCATATTCCCAGATTATTCCAACGACTCGATCTAACGTTTTCTCATGTGACACGTTTGATTACTCTATTAATAGATATTGTCCATCAATGGCAACACTTTTCCTAAGCTCGGTTTACTACGCGCTTATATTAGCCATATAAGACGATTTTATAATAATATGCACATCGTAAATGATCGATTTTTACTTGTACGAATATAAATATTGGTCGCCGTTAAAACGAATAATAATTAATTACGTCGGAAATAACAAAGACCAGCAGATGTAGGTTGGGTGTGTGGAAATATTAACGGGACTAGCAGATAAAGTCGTCCAAAAAATATCGGTCATACGCAACAGTGGCAAATCGTATATGAAATAGGAGAAAAATTTATTTCTGAAGAACGAAAATTTTACGCGAATTTTATCGACAGCTAAAACACTATCGTAAAAAAAAAAATTATATATATAACGGAACGAAACGATTAGTCGGAGGGGACAGTCGATAAAAAAAAATTCAAAATATATACGAAAGATTCATTTGTTATTTTTGATTATGGCAGGTTCATTTTTACACGATTTATGTATTATAACTTTATTTGATTATCATTATTATTATGCATTGTATATATATACATATATACAATGCGTAATAATACCGGAGGATCACGAACGAATTTTTAAAAGAACGCCGTAAAAAGTTGAAACACTTCAGCAATCGATTATTCTATAATGTAATATTTCGGTTTTCAAAAATATTTATTTACAAAACCAAAAACATTTCTAACCAGAATCTAGGTTACTTGCCTCAAGATCGTCAAAACTGATCTGCTGGATTTTTTTAACAAAAAGAATATCATCTTTATATATGAAAGCAGACTCTTGTTTTACAGTCAGATTACTACTCGACTCGCTAGTTATATTATTGCCAATAACACACTGTGTATGCTTGAAAGCTGGCTAAATGACGTCAAATTAGAACTCTCTGTATGCTTTGTGTCATTTTTCACCAAATCGTTAAAAATGAAAAGGAACAATATTAAGGTAAAATTCAAAGGCGCGCACAGTTAAATTATCTGGGAGCAATACTCGACAAAAAATTATCGTTTAAATTTCATATATAGATTCGATCATTTCAAAAATAAGTATTATCAGATGTTTAAAAGCATGTCGGAATAAATGGGTATTTGCTTTCAATTATAGGATAGTCTTATATGAATCATTGGTTGAGAACATAATGTCATATTATAGCTCAGTATTTACTGAACGGTTGAAAGTTAAATATGTGTTAGGAAAAAATTATCTCGGTACAAAGAATATTCCTCTAATTAATGCGTGCAGAGCCTATAGAACAGCTTCACATAGTGCCATAAATAGCAGGTGTCCCTCCAATAGACCTACTCATTTTAAGCAGAGCGATTATGTTCGCCATAAAAAACCATCACACATTCCCGTACATAAACTGAGCGCTGCTTGATCAAACTAATCTCTTAATACCAACAAGCCGTATAACCCCACTTAGTCACACCAAAATTTGTGCGCGTCCATCAAAAATAATATAAGAAAATATATTCTAGAAACGTGGCAAAACAGATGGGAGCAAGATTTAAACTTACGTTTCGATAAGAGACGTAAGGGAAAGGCATAATCCTCGAGCCAATTAACAGGACACGACAAACTCGCCGAATACCTTCATAGATTTGGTCTAGAGAACGATGATAAATGCCCCTGTGGCCAAGTAGAAACAGCGCGACACATACTATTTGATTGTCCGCTGTATAACAAGGAAAGGAAGTTCGATTAAACAAATTTTAACTCTAAAAAACAAGTCCATAGCAAATAATTTCGAAATTTTCGCATTCCAAGTATTACATTCCAGATTTCAAAAATAACTGATAACTTCGGGCAGTGGTGCAATGTTGGTATAAAGGTTTATATTTGCATTTTTCCTGCAGCATTTAACGTTTCGTTTTGCTTTATTATTTATATTCTTACTGTGTTATTGTGGTAATCCCCGGTACATAATGTTTGTATAACCCCTTGTGTTATATTTTCTTTTATGTTTATTACTTATGCAAACATACTTTGTTGTTGTTGTTGTTAAAATTATATATATATGTGTGTGTGTGTGCGTGTAAAAGTGTGTGTGATTGTTTGTGTGTTTATTCAATGTAGTCTCGATGATACCACATGTGAATTTTAGATCACTTATTCAAAATGTGAAAATTATGTGTAAATATTTGTAAATTTTTATTGTGAATCATGTACGATATATCATTATATATATTTTTCTAGATATATAAACATTGTAATTATTGTTTGAATGCGTGTGTGAATAAATGGTTCATCGGAAAGTACACAGTCCGCAAGAATGAAATTATGAATGTGTGAATATATATAAATAACTTTATACTTCGGCTACTTATAATCTGAATGTTTTTGTAAGGAGCCGCGACTGTCTGATTAAGCCTAACGGTGGTACAGGAGATGCTGTCATCCAATAATTATACATAGTAGACTGTATTCACTAATATCTTAAGAAAAAAATAAATGCATTAATCAAAAAATAAAAATAAAAAATTATATTAACGGTGAACCATTTCGCCAATAATAAGTAAAAAAAAAAAACCTGACCTTTATTTAAACAATATCTGGAGATTAACATTTAAATATGCCGCTGACCCAAAAACACTTGTACAAGTGGAAAGAGAAAATTACACGGAACATGGAGAAATATCCGGCTATTAAAACGCAACTCGATAGAAAAATCAATGCGCGAAAATAAAAACGAAGCGTTCGCCATGTTCCTACCGACATTATCGCCGACCTACCGCGATGATTACTCACTATGGAAAGGGAAGTTTTCAACGGCCAATATATTCCGTCCAGTAGGAAAACTTGACGGTTTCTTTGTATCTTTGCGATGTATTCACACCGAATGCTTAAGCCAGTAACTCCTCAGATATCATCGAATAGTTAGAAAAGCCGCTGAAAACGAATCTATAACAACGGCTACCTCGAGTGAGATATAGCTTAGAAAAATATTAAATGGAAAAAGTGGATCGAACTTGACCCGATCATTGGGATGCTTTCGAATGAGTAACTTCGTAAAAGTACTATACTCATAACACAAACATACAATACCGTTATCCGTAATCATTTCATCATACAGAAGATCTATCTCATTTTTTCCTGTTCTTTCAAAAGTGTCTGGAAAGATAATTTTAAAACGATTATTTCCGATATTATTTACGAATACATAACGCTATGGGACGTGTTCGTGATGGTTATCGAAAATAGCTTTGGATACAATAATATCCGTGGGACTGCATTTCCGGATGTTAAGCAGACCTCCGAACTGTTGTATAAACTTTAACGCCTTTCTCATTTCTATCTACTATTTAAATCGTATATACAAGACACGCGTTCGCGAGAGAAATTAGCCTATGAATACGCAGATATTTTTTCAGTAAGTCCCGTGGTCCCGGCAGAGAAGCGTTCTTGATCCAATATTATAATTAATCTACACGTGCGACTTCTCGATGCTTGGAAATACAGAGAAGTATACGCCGATGACGCAGCGATACTAGCCGTGGATATGTATGAATGGCCGGAGAAAAACTCTGCGGCAATAACTCGGCCATGTAGAGACTTGGCTAAACCGATGGCTCATCAATAAAAGTATGTCAACCCATATTCGCAAATCGAAAAATTGAACGTCCGCCAATCGAAATAAACAATGTCGTCATTCCAAATACCGAAAACTGAAATATTTAGGCACACGCACTTTTACACTTGACTAACCTGGGCTGCTCATGCTAACTAATAGATCTGGGTTATCGTTGGAAAATACAACTTTACAGTATGAAAGAGCTTTAAGACCCATCTGCTTATGCGGTCTATAACTGATTTTTCCGGAAATTTTACATATAACTTTTTTCTTTATAAATATTAACTTTGATTATATTTTTACTAATGCATTTTCTGCAGGGTTAGAACATTCGGTAAGGAAATATTTGTATTTTCTATAACGTAGAATTAATGACGTAATAATAAACGAATTTTCAATTTCAAACACGCCCATAATCTAACTGCCGCAAACGAAGAAACAGACTGCGTCGCTATATATTGGGCTGAAACATGAAATGTATCCGGAGACTTTTAAGTAGAACGATATTTACTAAAATTGGACGAGTAAAATTCGTCTAAATAGAATAGGAAAAACGTTTAAAAAAGTATTTCATTCCGATCGTAGCATTTAGAAGTAGTAGTTCAACTCGAGTGGCGAGTTTCAAGCGCGTAGATACACGTACGTTAAGCCGATCAAGGAAGTAAAGTCATTAAGGAAATGCAGGGAAGGTGCGAGGATGTCCTTAGAACGAGATTTAGTCTCTTTACGGCAATTTAAAACGAAACGACTTTCCAATTTTAAAGAGTTGGGACAAAAACGAGTGTATTTATGTTCCTCATGAGTGCTATATACGTGACGGTACAGTTCGTTAAATGCTACTACTAATATTCGCCCAAACTGACTCGTACTGATTTTTTTATATATTAAATATATATTTTTTTTTAATAGAGAAGGCGCGAGATGCGAGATTCAGTTCCAGTGTATCAAAATCGAAAGACGAGCGAAGTGTTCAAAAGTTTATGACATTGAAAAAAGTGAAAGTATATAAATGATAAAAATAATCATCAACTAATAAATATATACGTGTTTGTGTGTATTTATATACACGTGTGTGTGCGCGTGGGAGCGTATTTAAATCTATGTTACGTGCGTGTTTTTCTACAAACGATATTTTAGACTCGCGGTGAAGTAATATTTTGTTAACTCACTATCTTCATCCGCCAAAACATTCGTTCGTAGTTTTGAACACAAACCGCCGAAACAAACTATAGTAGCCGTATACGGCGTAATCTAATCAGATAACGAAGACGGAGAAATATCCCCAGGGTACAACTTATTTTTCATACTAAAGTGGTTTTCCTAAAACTTGACACGGTTCCCCCTGATATATATATATATATATATATATATATATATATATATATATATATATATACATAAACACCAAAAAAAGTACACATATATATATGTACATACATCCAGCAGCGGGGTAATATTGGCAATACGTGCGAAACGCCTAACTCCTCAAGTGCTTTCATACTGTCGAGCCGGAAGACTGGAAAATGTTTTACTTTACTAATACTTTAATACTGCGAAATATTTTCTTTCGGTGTTACAAGACGTGTACGTAATTGCGTAATTCACTCTTTTGGGGGCTTCCATTGAATTTCTTAACAATACAGCGTCCAGTTCGTCGGGCTAACTAAAGTTACGTCTTATTTCGATATCTCCGGACGACAATTTAGCATTTTGGGAGTAACAACAACCGTCGGTAAGTTTAGGTAATTCTTCGAAGCGGAATGGTTCATTTTTTCTAATATACGCAACGTATATATTTAAAAAAAAAAAGAAAAAAGTGAAAATCCCACTCAAAAAAGTTTTAAAAGGTAACAGGAAAGTCGTAAAAGTTCGTTTCGAGTTTCGGTTAGAGAGAAAAGTTTTAACGGCGGAAAATATTCGAATTAGAAGTTTTAATGCCATCGTATATACTACCGACGATAACGACCGCAACTTTAATTCGGTTGACGTATAGGCTTTGCTTAGATTAGTTCGGTTTACTGTTCGGTATAGTTTATTATTTAACGAGATATCCGTTAACGGCCATTAATAATCTCCATACTGCTGTATTTCGAATCGATAGTAATGAATAAGTAATCGCGAAGAAAATTAGAATCAATGAAAAATGTAGAAATAAGAATCGCCATAGACGCTATAGAGGTCGAAAGTTTCGATTCATCGGGAGCTGGATATACAGATGAACCAAATAATATTTATATCTATATATATGTGAGAACGGCAATCAAGGATACCAGCAAAAGAGTCCTGCCTCTTACTACTGGTTCATCAGTGTCGTATATTGACGCAACCTCATTCAATACGACTGTCGACTGCTTTGTCGTCGTTTTACGGTATTCGCTTCTTCAGTCATTATTCATCCTTACCGTCATGCGATTTACCTCGCCGTGGACTTCATAATAAAACATCCAATATCAATTGTATATTCCGACCATATCTCAGCTCTGAACTCCTTATGCGTATTTAGCAAGATTAGCATCCTACAGTCAAAGAAGTAGGCTATTATTAGTCAAACCGAACCAATTAGCCTCGTTTCTGTGGATCCCAGCTCATGCCGATCCTAAACGTCGCAATTTCAGCTATTGATGTACGTAATTATGCTAAATAAAGACTTTTTTCTTCGTGGAAATAAAGGTGGAAATCGACTTGCTCATTAAATAAGTTTCGCCAAATCAAGAATCCGCGGAGAAGATTTTGTGCTCAGCAGATTTCACCTGGGTCATACAAGACTAACCCATTCACAACTGATCATCAGAACTCCGGCTTCTCAGTGCCACGTGTGTAGCGTCACGCTTCTTCCATATCCTCATTGACTTTCGTTTGTACTCCTCACTCAGATTGTCTCTCAACCTTCTCTCCTCACTCCCTCGTTCAAATGAAAAGATTTTTCCAACTCACGAGATAAATACCTGGTTATTTAAAAGCACCAGTATGTTAGGTCTTATATTGAAAAAAAGAAATGACGGTAATTTAATACGAAGCGCGTGTAATATAACAAAACTACTTTCAGTTTCATAATCGCGAAACGTAAGTGAATTGACGAAATATCACGATGAATGAAATATACCGTACGGTTTATTTCCTGCGCGTAACCTAGTTTCTCTGATGAAACATGTATATACAAACACACATTTATATATATATATATACATATATGACTCATACATTGAATCATACATACAGAATCAGTAAAAGAAACAGCAGGTGTAGGAATAGTTCTGAGAAGAAGTTTTGAAAATAAAGTTATAAATAATCTGCAATATAATGAAAGAATAATTATGGTTAGACTGGCAATGCGGCCAATAAATACTGTTATTCTACAGGTTTATATGCCGACGACGAAATATAATGATGATGATGATGTAGAAGAAATATATGTGGAAACATTGAAGAAGTAATTAAGCATGTGAAATCGGACGAATGTCTAATAATAATGGGCAATTGGAATGCCATAGCAAGTCAAAAAAAGAACGGAAAAATTATAATGGCCTAGGAAGTAGAAATGACACAGGAGAAAATTTAATAGAATTCTGTATGAAATATAATTTAATTATTTCGAATACTATATGTAAAAATCGCAAGAGAAGAATTTACACATGGAAAAGGCCAGGAGATAACCACAGATATCACATAGACTATGTACTGGTGAAACAGAGATTTAGAAACCAAATTAAAGACTGCAAAGGTTATCATGTGACAGACGTAGAAAGTGATCATAATCCGGTAGTTATGAAATGCTGTTTAAAATTTAAGAATCTAAAGGAAAACAATGAAATGACACGGAATATGGATAAAAGATAATGATATAAACAAAAGAAAAAAAGATAAGAAAAGATCAGTCAGCAAAATAAAAAGGAATGTATTGAAGGAAAATGGACACCATTAAAAATAAAAGTAATAAACACGGCGAATACCGTATGAGGAAAAAGAGAATGAAAAAAAAATGGTTGAATAATGAAATTTTAGATATAATGGAGAAACGAAGAACATACAAAGGTAAAACCCACAGTACACTTGAAGAATGAAATTAATCGGAAAAGTAAAAAGGAACAATGAATACAAAATAATTTTTAATGTAGGGAAAACGGAAGAAGCATATAAACTAATAAGGAATAATTTTTCAAACTGCAGAATAAAACGCTAATTGAAGATTGAGACATAGCATATAGATGGAAAGAATACGTGGAAGAATTATATATATGATAAAGAAGAAAATATCGAAAAAGAAGATACGGTAGGTATAGAAGATAAAGGCGATACAATATTAAAAGCCGAATCTGACAAAGCGATACAAGAGTTAAGACCGGGTAAAGCGCCTGGGATAGATGAAATACCATCCGAATTATGACACAACTTTGGAGAAGAAGGAATTACACAATTATATAATATCATTTATGAAATATATGAGATACGGAATATTTTCGGCAATTTTAAATAGAATATAATAATCGCAATACCGAAAAAAGAAAAGGCATGTGAGAAATATAAAAATATCAGTTTTATCACATGCGTTTTAACAAAAATTCTATATAGAAGAGCCGAGCAAATGATGGAAAGAGTAATAGCAGAAGACCAATTTTGTTTTAGAAAGGCACCCAGAGAAGCAATATTGGCCTTAAGATTAATCTCATTGCAGAAAGAATAAGGAAAAGCACATTTATAGGATTTACAGGATTTATAGAAATAGAAAAGGCAAATGGTCGAATGGAGAAAGATGTTTATAACATTTTAAAAAAATGGGATTAAAATATAAGGAAAGAACGATTATATATCATCTATATAATGATCAACGGGTGATTATAAAAATTAGAAATGAAGAAAGAGAAGCAAAAATTGGAAAAGGTGCAAGACAAGGATATGTATTGTGTCACCCATGTTATTCGATGTTTACATAGAAGAAGCGATGAAAAAAAACTAAAGAAAAAGTTAAAAAAATACCGCGATACACGTGGAAAATGTTAGTACGCTTAGATTTGCGGATGATATCGAGCTGAATCAGCTGAATCAGAAAAAGAACTGAATAAAAGTTTACACGCTGTAATAATATAATATGAAAATAAACAAAAGTAAGACTAAAATATTGGTATGCAATAAATATAATTATATAAGTAATAAATTTAATATCGATATTAAGGAAGTAGAACAAATAAACGAATTTTGTTATTTTGGAAGCGTAATAACTAAACATGATATAAGGGATATAAAGAGCAGAATTTCAAAGCCGAAGCAGCGTTTTATAATAAGAAAAGCTTTTGATATCGGGAAACATAAATATAGCCGTTAGGAAAAGACTGCTGCAAGTATGTGTATTCGAAATTTCCCTGTATGGGTGCGAAATTTGGATAATGACGAAGGATTAGAAGCGAAGACTGATGACATTAGAACTCTGGTGTTACAGAAGATTACTAAAAATAAAATGGACAGATAAGATAACCAAAGAAGAAGTATTGAGAAGAATCGATGAAACACCAAACTTGTTAAAAATCCAAATCAAAATGAAATCAAGCTATATTTTTACTTACAATTTACAATAACATTCTGCAAATGAAAATAATAGTAAAAAGAAGAACCCAAACAATAGGCGACACGAAGGGCTAATCTAAAGAAGGGATGCATCCGGGAAAGAATGTAATTGGAAGAACGCGAACAGATTACATTTCACAGATACTTGAAAATGTGAAGGCGCCATCGCAATGAAGAACTGAAACGGATGGCACAGAATCGACAGAAATGGAAATCATTGACAAACCAATCTTAAGATTGAGCACAATATGATGATGATGTGTATACATATATAAATTACATACGTACCATCATATATATATATATATACCGTATTTATTCAGTAAGGACGATGTAGCCGGCGAAACATTATTCGGTGGAGCAATTTTAGGACGTACAAAAGCGAAGGAAACAAATGTGCTTAATAGATAACTGTTTGTATCTGTAAGTGTACTGTAGCTGAAATAAAAGAAAAGTGGGAGAATAGTAAAATGATATGCGTGTGTAGTATTTTCCTGCTATATACTGATGAAAAGTATAGTCCCTAACACCATCAGGAATGTTTGTAAGAAGAGCATGTCCGAATATGTATAAAGAATTAAAAAATAGTCAACAAAATATAATATAAGTAGTGAAAAAATATAAAACCAAAAAAAATGCGACAAAAAATATCGGTTAGAATTTAAAATAATCAAAAAGGGACAATGAAAATAAAATGTTATCAATACGCACGATAGTATAGTGAAAAAATGTACGATACCAGAATTAGAATTATTATAAAACGTCAAACAAAATGCAAACAAAATCTACTGTAAAATTTTATATATATATATATATATATATATATATATATATATATATATATAAATATTCTTAAAAATGATAATTAGAAAAACGAATTAAATTTACAATTAAAACGATCAAATGTACGTAGAAAATGTATCTCTGTAAGAAAACGTAATCATTATAAACGTAGTTGTAATAATAATGATAATGACCATATTCAGAAGATCACGTTTGAATTAACGAGAAATAAGTTATGAAACATTGAAAAGGAAATATATATGTATTAAAAATATAGCCATCACTCAAAAACCGTTTTCGCATTGATAACTCCATGAAAGTACCAGACACTGACGTGATTCAGCTTAGAAAATATAGGATACTGTTCTCTCTGTATTTTAAATTTAATTCGAAGGTCATCAAACAGGGCACAATCAAATATAGATATGATCAATAGAACCTGATCACCAGAATTACAAAAGAGGCGCACCCTGGACTGAAAGCAAAATGAAACCTGCGAAGATATGAATTAAATTTACCACTGTCGGAGAGTAATTATAAATGAATACAATTTTGAGATATCATATAACCGGTATCGTTATTTATGAAGGTATATAAGGCACAGTAAAAAACGTATTTATTAATTTATCCTACGTTAAAACATCGTATCATATTTTAAACGCATTGCCAATCTGTAAATTATTATTTTTTGAGGAGATTTTTACAGATGAAAGATATTTCTTTAATATGAAGATCAACAGATAAGATCTGAGCTATGGTCCCTGGATCGCTGTTTTAGGTGCAGTTACATATGAAGTACATATAAATATATATATATATATATATATATATATATATATATATATATGTTTTAGAAATAGTTAATTTTTTTTTTTTAATGGCCTGGCTGTACATACCATTTAACCACCAAGAGAACAAAAAATAAATCAAAAATAAATATAAACGGATGAATTCAATCAAACTAAAGGAAGGGAAAACTATAAAATATTAATATAACAAGAAAAGAAAATAAAAAAGAAAAGGAAAAATATAAAAATAGGAAAAGAAAATAATTCACAAAACAAAAACCCAAATGTTAAAATCGAATATGATTAATACTAAACAAATTAAAATAATATTATTAAATAACATTCAAAGATAAAAAGAATACAGTAAGGAGGAAAAACACCAAGATAGAATAACTTATCAAGCGAATACGTCTATGTTCGAACCATCAACAGCTAAAAAATAAATGAATTATATATTCTCCAAAATTAATACTATTACGATTGGTACAATGAACGTAAGAAGGATTTACAAGAGTGAAGTTCAAAAACACTACGATGACCAGAACGTAGCCTACATATGACAGTAACAAATTTGCCGAGAGTTATGATCGGAATAACAGAGGGAAGATGATTGAACCAGGGTACATGAGGAAATTCAGTTTGAACAAAACTATAGGTTTTACCTTTCACTGAAGAGTTATGTATACTTTCAACCCAGTAGGTTTTAAAGGTCCTCCTAATCACGTCATGTAGGTCGCTTGAATATGGGAAACGATCTCCAGAATTAATAGCAATTTTCGTTAAAATATCAACTCTGTCGTCCGTGGAAATGCTAAACGAAAATGTGAGACTTATAATTAAAACTACTGTCTCGGATAGCCGAATGTGCACTAAGGCTATCGAATAACAAAATTGCCGATACAAAACAGAAGTTTTACAATATATTCACACGCCTTATCAATCGCCAACAGCTCCGCTGTAAATATAGAAATCTCAGGAGGTTAAGAAAACTGCTGTATAAATAAATTCGGTATAAAAAACGCAGCACCCACATTCTCATTAGATCTCCGTAATTTAGATCCATCAGTGATGATCTGAATTTATTTAGGATGCTTTGTTCCAGTAATAAAATGAAAATGAGAATTGACTATTTCAAATTAATTATCGACAGGTGTGAATATCAATGTCCATATTAGATCGATGTCGTAGGGAAGGTTAAAATATATAGTAGGACAGAGTTAAATCGTTCGAGGGAAACATATATTAATGTAGTACAGCAATTCATTCGTATTGTCATATTTCGGTCATATCGTAAGAGGGTCAAAGTACGAAATTTTACAGATTAACGTACACGACCAGATGATGGAAGGAAAAACAAGTCCAGAAGGAAGGAGGACAGATTAGCTGGAAAATATTAAAAATTGGACCAACATATCTTCGTTACGATTAATTGCAGATAACAACGTAAAATCTACTCATTGTTGATCGCCTACGCTCTTATGAGTATGGCGCATAGAAGAAGAAGAAGTATAGCTACTGCGCGTGTATACTATGTGCGTATGTTCTTGTCGAAACGAACAAAGTAGAGACAAGTTAACGAAATAAAAAATCTACTCCGTTTTAGTTCAGCACGAGAAAGAAGTTACAGTTTTTCAGTAGTACCGCATCCTTTTATACTGCAGGTAGTATCGGCGGATATGAAACTTTATTCCTTAAAACGGAAGACGAACGAATAATAAATGAAACAAGGAATGAATATGAGCAAATTTCAACTAAAAAGGAAGCCGTAATATAATAAATAACGTCGTAAATGTATAAAATAATGATGATGTTGGGATTTAATAATAAGCGTATAAATAATAGTGATAATAGTAATGATAATATGATAATAATAATGATAATAGGGAAAGTTAACAATACCGATAATGATGATAATAAAAATAAATAAAAAAATAAATAAAAAAAGGGAAATCGTAAAACGAGGAAAATTTTTTAGTATTAGGCGTCTAACGTACGAACGTGTTTCTGCAATTCTTGGAAAACAAATCGATCGATTTTTTTTATACATGCAATCCGTATTTATAAAAATAAGCAGCAGCGAAGACATGTTATTTTCGAAACAAGGGACGAGGATTGCATCCCAATGAATGTTGGTCCTACTTACTAATACTTTTCATCTTCTTCTCTTCTTTTTACGTCATCTCCGACCGAAGTTTGGCGATCAACATAGCTGTTCTGGCTTTGTCCTTGGACACCTCTGCTAACTCTGTAGATGTCGTGTTGTACCACCGACGCATATCACCATGAAATTTTTCTTCTCCCTGGTTTCCGATGTCCCTCGATGACACCATTCAGGACAAGTTGAGATAAATAATACCTTTCTGAATGTCTATTTATATGACCGTAATATTTTAATTTACTGGAGCATATAGTGTATAGGAGTTCCATTGGTTTTGAAATTTATATATATATATATATATATATATATATATATATATATATATATATATATATATATATATGTATATATATATGTATATATATATGTATATATATGTATATATATATATATATATATATATATATATATATATATATATACATCTCCAGCGCTTCGATCTTCTTTTCAAGAATCCAGCTTTCCATATCGGAGAGTAGTACCGTTCGTACGTAACATCGCACAAGTAGTCGTAGTTTTAACTGCAGGTCAATGTCTTTCCGGGTCATCGGATTTTTCATATTTAAAAATGTCTTCCTTGCTTTTTCTATGCGTGATCGTATCTCGATCGATTGATCGGTTTCCTCATGAAACCACGTACCCGAATATTGAAATTTATGAACTTTGTCTATGACTTAAGCATTTACAGTTAATTTGATATGACTCCGGTATCGCTCTTTCTATGTATTGCTAACCATTTTGTTTTGCTTATACTTATTTCAAGGCCATATTCTTCGCTTATTGCGGTGACTCGACCAACCATTTCTTGTAACTTACTAATGTTATCAGAGATTAGAACTGTATCGTCTGCATTATGTTTGGAATATGATCGTCATCCCTGAGCATTTGCTTGAAAATTGCTTCTGAACGCAACCTTGTCGCACACCTTTCTTAATCGGTATTTCTTCTGATTCAATATTTTCGCTTCTGACTTTTACAGTCCGATTCCAGTAAAGTTTCCTTATTAAACGATCGTTTCTATATAATCTATCAAACGTGGTTCTCGTGTTCCCAAATTCGTAATCCATCACGTGAAACTATTACGTTTGGAATTGGCTTCGGAAATACGAAAATATTCTACTAGTAAACTTTCATTTCAATATAATAAAACAAGATGTTCTCATGTTCCATTTCCGAATTAGCAATAGGTCGCATGAAGCTCTATTACTTTTAGAATAGGTTTGATAAATATGAAAATTTTCTACTAGTAAACCATTGTCCGTGTGTAATAAATTAATTAAATAAGATTTCCTTGTTCCTATTTTAAATTATCAATAGATTACACGAACCTCTATTACGTTTGGAACAGGTTTCAGAAATATAAAAATATTCTACTAGTAAACTATTGTTTCTATGTAATATATTAAACAAGGTTCTCGTGTTCCCGTGCCGAATTAGTGATAGGTTACATGAACGTATTACTTTTGGAATAGGTTTCAGAAACATGAAAATCTTCTATTAGTAAATTATTGTCTCCGTGGGTAATATATATTAAACGAGGTTCCCTTGTTTCTAGTTTAAATTAGTATTAGGTTACATGAACCTATTCCTTTTAGAACAGGTTTAAAATATATGAAAATATTTTACTAGTAAACTATTGTTTCCGCGTAATGTATTAATTAAACGAGGTTCATCAGGTGCTCCGAATTAGTAACAGGTTACACGAACTTATTACTTTTGGAATAGAGTTTAAAATTTTAGATTTTCTTCTAGTAAATTATCGGTTTTGTTTCATACAGCTGTTTTACAATTGAAACAAATTGTAGGCAACCAGCTATTTCCGTGTATAGCCACAGCGCATTTCTATTATATCGAAAGTCTGTTTGGCATCTACGAACGCCATATACAGAGATCCATTTTGCTCTGTAGCCTTTTCCATAACTTGTCGTATGGCATATACCTATTGTGCTACGCTCTTGTCTAAGTCCACATTGTTCCTCCGGGAAATAGGTATTCATTACTAGTTTTAGGCGTTGTTGCAGGATTAAGTATAGGATTTTTTACAGAGAAGTGATGTATCGCGTTAATTTGAATAATTCTTCTTGTTTCTTTTATTATTATAAATGGAAATAGCAGTTGAAGTATTTGGGTACAGTTGAACTTTCTCATATCTCCTTGAACAGTCTAATAAAATATTCCACGGGCACATTTTTGCCAACTTGATGTATTTCGCTTACGTAATCTAATCCAGCGGCTTTATTCGCTTTCGGTCTTTTAATGGCATATACAATTACTTCCGCAGCAGTTGGAATGTCCAGTTCATAGTAACTAGGATTTAGCACTTTTACATTTACCAAGAATTCATTGCTCAATAATGTTTTAAAATAACTTTTACTTTGTTCCTAATAGCTTCAGAAACAATCTTGCGTCTAGTAGTTGGTTCATATATTAAATACTCTACGGTATAAAAAAAACTTGATTACCATTTTTGTCAACCATTTCTTACATTTCTTTGGTTTTATTAACCCACTATTTGTTTTTGTCTCGCCTTGCATCTTAACTTTCAAAGCCACAAATTTCTTCCGTTTTTATTATTATTTTTTTATTATTTTTTCACCCCATAAATTTAACTTTGAGTTTTAATCGTATTTCTTCAGAACTATCAAACCAGTCTTGAGAGCGCTTCTTTTTTGTAGCCTAGAATATTTCTACATGTTGAGTTTATGTTTCGCTATATATGATTCCAAAATTCTTCAAAAGATCCCATTTCACTTAGTATGTTCTTTTATAAGTTATAACTCTAACCTAAATATTTTATGCACATCTCTGGTTTTTAGGAAATTAATATTATGTTTTTTTTATTTTAACTTCTTTGGTTGGATGGTATTTTATGACTGGGAACATGAATTTCGATCTCAGTAATAGTCTAATCTACACATCGATTTTAAGGTCTGTCTGGACATACGGGGTGCAGCTGTGGAGTTGTGCAAAGCTGACAAATATAACAACTATACAGACTGTCAGAAATAAGAAGTTTCGGCTGATAACAAATGCAGCACACCAGGTCATATATATCATGATTTAAAAACATTCCTTATATATGTGAGGTCATTAAGCAATATGCACGGACATGCTGTGACCCTGGAAAATCATCCAAATACCTTTAAGTTGTAGAAAACTCCTGAACCTAGTCTAAAGTCATGGTTACCGTGTGTGTACCAATGGGTATTATACACTTAACTATTATGCACTTCTCCTATATATTGCTAATTGGAGTAAATATTAATGAGAAAAAAAAGTAATATGTGATCTGTGTCTCCATCTGCTCCTCTCATTGCTTGTGTATTTAAGCAGTTAGCTCTATGTTTTTGCCGTACTATAACTTAATCGAGTTGATGCAGATGAGCTGATCTTGGGTGTATCCAGGTTCCTTTATAAATATCATTCATCTAGAAAAAAGTATTAGTAATACTTAAGTGGCGTATATGCACTGATTATGAATGTAATTGAGCTTGATGAAAACTTTATTTTCATTACAATAATTCTATCACTTATTCCGTATGGCTCCTCTATAATATAGGTCATTATTTTATTGTTGATTGCTAAACCTACTCCGTTTAATCTCTTATCTACTGCTTCAGTAACTTTAAAGTAAATTGTATAGCATGCACTTTGTTCGTTTGTCGTTCCTTCTCCTGGAAGTCTTGTTTCCGATGATGCTGCTATATCCGTCTTATATCTATTGTAAATGTATTGAACGGTAAAAGGAACAAATGAACTTATACTGGACGAATTTAACGTGGAACTCCGTGACTAACCATTATGTACAACCGAGCACTGAAGTTCTTCAGTTATACTGTACGCTCAGATAATATACCCAGAGTGAGTGTCCGAAAGAAACCGCGTGGTAAACAAAAGAAATGACGACCAGCAACAAAGCGTGTCAATATTAGAGTTAAAATGTCCAAATTAAGATGAAAATATTCGTTCCCGCTAGCTGTGGCTTGAGAGGTGGGAAAATTTTCGAAATAAACTTCTTCGAAAGTTCGTTGGTTTCAACGAAGTGACGCGCTCCATGCAGATCTACAGAACAAAACGATACTCGACAATCGGAAACGGATTTCTTACCATTCGAATCTGGGAGCATTGGCACTTTCGTCTACTGATCTGGATCTCAGTAGGCTGAAACGTATCAAACTTCATCAATTGGAATTAAGTCACTGGGCTATTCCTCTGCGTAACGCTATTTATGAATACTGCTTATTTAGTTTAGATCTAAGGTTGCAGAAATAAAGGCGGCTACCCTTTTCAGGAGCTGTATTAAATATATATATATACGTATAATTTACCTAGTTTCACGTTTAATAGTTCAACCGAATACAGAGAGAAGTAAACGCAGAAAACTGATTGTATAATATCCACTAACTTTCCGGCTTACGTTGTAGCAGAGTTACTTAGTAATTGGACGACTGAAGAATACCAACCGAAGGTCGTTAATTACGTAAGAGAGGAAAATACACGTGTCGGGGGTAAAATGGAAATAAAAAAATTCCGAAAAGTTCTCGAAAGAACTACAAGCAGAATACACGAAAATCCCATTAAAGAACTTTTCATTTTCACCTGTCCGAGTAGGTTGCGCTTGGAAAATTTGTAACATCGATAAAAACTGTAGTTTATTGTAGGAATACGATGGCGCCTGTACGTCGTCATTACTGGATAACATCGAGGTTATCTTAGTCCGATTGAGATCGAAGACTAAAAAGCGAAGTATGTATTTTCTAAATGTTGAATATATTGGAGAGTAGTGATTTTATTAATTATAAACCAAACAAAATATAACACCGTTTAATCACTAAGAGTAAGCTTCGCAATAAAAAAACTTTTAGCGATTAAACAGTGTTATATTTTGTTTGATTTATTTATTTTCTAGTATTTCACAACGAATAAGATTAAATCGGATATAAAATCGTTAATCTATAATATACCTTAACGATCGGATATACCTTCATTTATTTATTTATTTTTTTTAAATGGGGAAGCCTTTATATCCTACCGAACGTGATGCTGTACTTACTAACTCATATTTCTATAAACTCGGACAAAACTAATAAAAAGTATGACTATGTCCAGAAACAGATGTAAATTCTCCAGATGTAAATTCTCCAGATGAGGACAAGACCGTTTAGAATTTAAACCTCTTACAATGGGGTTGTATATAAACGAATAAAGATAAGAGGTGTATTTTAGTCTGTGCTTGTTCATAGTTGAAACGGTTAATTATCTTTCGATCGATATTTTTCTAAATTATTAAAAATATAATTTTTCAATTTTCGGCGTTATTCAAATTTAAACGAAAGGTGTATAATCTCTATAGTTTCCCTTCATTAAAAGATTTTCCCGGTTGAAACGAATGTATTGAAGGAGTATAAAGACGGTACGTATACGCTATAACGACTTATTGGGAAATAAAATATAATAATTAAAAAATCAAATTTAGAATAATATTCGTACTAATAAAAAATACGTAGAAAATATAACTGGTTAACGATATTTATCGAATAATAATACGGTTCGATCGCCGAGATAGATAAGGATAGAGTTCCAAAGTCCCCCCCAATGCGATATAAATAATCATAATAATAATAATACAGGGTAACATATAGTGGCATCTGAAAGAAGTTTAGCCACACTTTGTATTAATAACGAATTACCGGGAAATTTTATACCAATACGAGAACAGATAAGATATGTGTGTAGCAATCAGGCTTAAGTTCGTTCTGGTATCATATCGTCGTTGAATTATTATATAGTCTATGTCGCGGTGGCGTAAGTACTCGACTGCCAACTCGACGGTCGGGGGTTCGAAACCAATATTCGACATAGAAAGTTTTCATCATTATTTAATTCTTAATTATCACGGAGAGAGAGCAGTGGTACTCTATTCCGTATAACATCATATGCACGCGCATCTGCGCTGCATGTAAATAGTGCCTCGAATGCTAGCTCATTTTGTACAGAACAAAGAAAAATATTACTAAACATAATATCATTGTACGGGACAATTTCCTACTGCGCTACAAATCTTATTGCTTGTGTACTGACCGTTGAATTTCAACTAGAAAAAAAACCATTGAAATAAAAACTGTAAAAACAAAAAATTTCGATAGAAAAGGATTAAAAGACGAAAAATAAACGTACAATAGCTCGTCACGACGCTCGGCAACGAACAATAGGACGACGATGGTATCGTATTCTTCTGATTCGTATTCGTATAGAACGTGTTGCGTTGTAATATTCATTCCACAATAGAATGAAGTTTTGAAGAGAGACGCAAAATGATAGTAAAATATGGATTAATAGTTTCTAGTAGATTTTATATATTATATATACATGTATATATATATATATATATATATATATATGTGTGTGTATATAAGGAAATAACTTTCGCTCGATAAGAAAGAATATTATTTTAAAATCGAAGAAATTTATTGGCAAATGTTACACGTTTCACTACTTTACGTTTCTCAACGACACTCGGGTGTTAAAACTTCCTGAAAATAAAATTACATTTTAGAAATATTTAGTATCTAGTCAACAGTTCTATTCTCGTTTATATAACGAATTTTCTAGTCGCGTGTAATTAGTTTAAATGTATTTTATACAGACTCTTAACTAATAATGATGAAGTCAAATCAAATCAAATCAAATCAAATCAAATCAAATTTTATTCATTCTTCTAATAATAAACAATTTAACAATAATACGTAATAAGCAAATTAATGCCTATTTCGCAATGAATAGCGATAATAACACATATAAACCAAGTTAAGCAGAATACCATGCAGCATGCAAACCCATTTGAAGACTTTTTTTATAATGAAATAACTTAAAATATAGGAACATATTTATCATCACTAGAAACTGAACATTCATCAAACATATTGTAATGTTAAAAAACAAAAAAAATTAATACATACTTACAACAAGACTTATTATAAAAGCGTGAATACGATGACTGTAACGGCGCAACGTTGTGTACACGCTTCTGACGCAAAATAAATAAAATGATTTTTTAACTATAATGCTATACTTCATTAATACAAACACGTGATAAACACCTTTGATGAATTTTGTTATCAATTTTCTGCGTCTTCGCTTATAATTTAACTAATCACAATTTTTAAATAACGAGACAAGATGTTAAATAAAACGGCGCCAGCTTACAAGGCCTGTCTGCTCATCCTAGATTTACTTATAAACGGAATTTTCGCGCCATGGCTGTTTCTCCTGTTCTTGTTTTTACTATTACAGATTGTTATGCTAAACTTATCGGCACATTGTTAATTAGAAAGGTCAGCAGCTGTAACTTGTACAATTCGTGTACCTTTAAAAGCGTTTGATAATAGAATAATAATGATAATGATAATAATAATAATCTAGTTTCGTGCGGTTAAAATATTATTTCGGACAATATCGACGCATCGTAATAAAATTTTTAATAATAATAGTCACACGTAAGATCATAAATTAACATAGAATTATACCGAATAATTATGGGCTTCGGTTAAAGGAAAGAGTTATATTATATAAAGGTCTTATCCAAGCCATTTATGGGTATGGGTGTGCCACTTATGTAAATAATAAAATTTTAAAAAGAGTTAATAAACAGCAAAGAAAGTTTATACTACACATATCCTCACTATATAAGACTGCTCCATCATCTGCTGCCTGTGTGCTAGCCAATATCCTACCCCTTGACCTATTTCTAATTGGCAGGGCCATTATTTCTGAATTCAGAATCACTGATAACTTAATACAAGTCAATACCTGGATAAATTTAATATTTCTGATACTGACTCTTGTTTGGCCATCGAAGTAGTTAACAAAAAATTATTAGAAACGAAATATACAATATTTGGCAATCGCGCTGGGATTTAGGCAAGAATCATCCACTCATTTTTCCCCGATATCCTAAGTAAGATCAGTTATAAAAATAAGCGAATAACCTTTTTTAATTCACAAATTTTGACTACAGTAACTTCGGTGAATATGTGAATAGATTCAATTTAACTAACACACCACAAACTGTCAGTACTGCAAGGAAAATACTCCCGGTACAATTCACCATACTATATATATATATATATATATATATATATATATATATATATATATATATATATATATATATGTATGTATATCAGTGCTGTTACTTTAAAGAATATAGAGATAAATTTAAAATAGATATAAATTCCCCGCTTGTCATAAATAAAAATAAAATTATCGGCTTCGGTACTTTCACTTAATAATGCAGAAAAAATTGTTTCTAAAATAAGTGATCAATCCAGTTAATATCAGCATAATACAAATGTTATTCCAATATCGCTTTCTTTATGTGTAACAATATGTATATGTATATTTATATAAGTGCATACATGTATGTTTTTCTTTTAATAATAATAATAATGCGTCTTTATCGATAGTTCAATAGCGATTATCAGTTGTAACAATATAATAATTACTCACCGGCAAGCATTATAAATAATCTAGCTTAAGGATATTTTATAAATTTTTTAAAAACGTAATTGGTTTTTAAATTTTGCTGTTCTATTATTGTTAATAATATCTTTAATTTTCCTAAATTCCCCTTATACATAGCATTTCATTTACGCTTGATTTCAATGCGTTTATATTATTTTTACTTTTTTTTCCTTTATTATTTTTGTACATATTTCATTATTATAATAATATTATTCTTACTTCACACACATCCTGATGGCTTAAAGGACTCTCATCCCTTAATCATCATATATATTAAGTTACAGGGAACTACACATACACCTAAATTTGTATTTACATGTATACTTTTCAACCACAAAACACACTGAGTTATTTATTTAGTATTCTAATTCCACGCACCTTTATACTCAGAACTTTTTCAAATACATTTGCTGCGTAATTGCGGAATGGGGAACCATTTAAAAAAAAAAAAAAAATAATATGGGTATTAATCACATCGTTATAAGTCACCAGGAGAAACGAAATACATCTAGAATCCGCAGGTAGCGCAACAGTTCCTCCCTGCGGTATACCGTCAAGTTGTATTAAATATTCTATATTTTACATTTTTTTTTATTTATACATTTTCTTTCTTTCATTATTATTTCTTCTACGTTTTATAAATGTATTCGCTATATTTTTAATATACGTACGATAAAGAATAGTCGACAAATTTAAATTTTAATCGTATATATAAAACTAGGAGCTACCTCTCAGGGGCTAGTAATTCAGGGGACGATTAGAAACGCAACAAAAAAAAAGGTTTGCCAAAATCCGACTAAAATTAGAAGATTGTTGTCCGTAAAGTGGCGATCTCCGTCAGAAATCTACCTAGTCTATCGGCCAAGATCTCCTGCGCGTCCTTTATAGGATCGTGCTCGAAAGTGAAGATGAAGTTTGCGCTATACAGCCCACGAATAGGGTCGCAAACTCTTCACCCGAGATAATATCATGCAGTACCTGACAAGTCGCGCTTGCGCTTCTTGTCGGGGGGGGGGCAGTAGTTCATAACGAGAGTTTCACTGAATGATAGTTGTCGTTAATTTTATCGACTCGGCATTCGGACCCGAGAAAGTTGGACAGTTGACAGGGTTGTCCCGCGTTGAGGTACGCCGGCTTGGGGTAGGTGGAGGGCCTTCTAATAGTGAAATAAATTCACTGTAAAGTGGCAATCACGATCGAAGCTTAGATGTCGATCGATATAATTCTTTACGGGTGAGAGTCGTAATCAGAACTAATATACTGCTAAATATATTACAAGTGGCGTTTACGTCGGGGTAAAAACTGGTAAGATTATAAACTAATCAAAATCATTAAACGCCTTAAATTTCGTTATAAATCGTTATCTAATTTCGTTATAAATTTTCGTCAACAACACGGGGGCACGTAAAATTTCGTTGTACAAATTTCCTTACAAGTTGCGACTCTACAAACGGATAATCATTTTGAAACTCTGCTTTAAAAATACATTATACATTGGCCACTCACTCGCGATGTGATTAAAAAGTAGCTCATTTTGAAATTTCTTTATCGCTTAGTTCAGGAACAAACATTACTTATAAACCGCTTATCTCTAAAATATGCATTATAAATCGGCTTCGCGTGATGAGATAACTTCAATAAAAAGATAATTTTTAAAATTATCTTCGCGGTCGATATTCATAATTAGATAAAATAATTTCGGAATAACCGCGTACAATTTAGAAAAAAACGATTTATTCACAATAAAATAAAACAATATATTAATATTAATAAACCCTAGTTTACGTTTCAAGCAACAATCGGATGTAGTGTAGTTATAATATATTGTTTTATTTTATTATTAATAAATCGTTTTTTTTTCTAAATTGTACGCGGTTATTCCGAAATTATTTTATCTAATTCAATAAAAATATTTCGTTAAAAAGTAAATTTAATAATAAACTTAATTAAAATATTATAAACTCGGCAAAGTATTTTGCAATCGTCGATAACTATAACATTTCATTATAACGCACGGAATTATAAATATATACACGCGTCTCTGCCTGCGTGACGGTTGTACTTTATAAATCTCTAATCGAATATCTTTCGAGTGATCTCTTAGAGGAGGATTTAAAATAATTTTTTTTTACGTAAATTTCGATATCATTTTATCGCTCTCGTCCTCGGTTTTAAAATCTCATTCTCTTTCCCGAAATCATTCTGAAAATAAAGCAGTCAGCTTTTGTTATAAATGACAAAAAAAACAATTGCAGCGACGGGGCGATTGCGCATCAGCAAGATAATATCTAGAGAAATCCGGTACTCTATAAACACGTCAGATAATATATTTACCACGTCGCGGTGTCTAGTAGTGGGGTATCAGTCGCGATAAATCGGTCATATACGAGGCCTAATATGTGAAAATTGAGATAATATTACAGCCGGGTGTCTTAATTATTGCCTATTAACCAGATTTATTTTTAACCACTGAAGATACTGCTGTCGCTTTAAATAAAAAAATTAACTGATTATCGACGCTAAAACGTTAATTATTTAATTTTTTAATAACTCAAAATAAATTGCCGCACGTGGCTAATGTGTTAGTTGAGTAGGTTTACGCGCGCACACATAATACATAAATACAGACACTCTCATACATATATATATATATATATATATCACACACATACACATAGGTGAAGAAGCAATATACGTTAACGCCAAAGAACTAGAGCAATCTGCACTCAGGACCCTTACGACTAAATAATAATAATATAGAGAGTGACCCAGAGAAGAGCGGTTTTTATTATTAACCCGGCATTGGTCGCATTATGAGATTTTTTCTCACACTGAATAATTTTATGTCTATAACTTTGGGACCACTGAAGTATATTAGCTGTAGTATTTAGTACCTCTCGACTTAACCTTCCGGATCATGATGTAAAAACAGTTTTATGATCAGTGCATTGTGTGACGTGGTAGTAGTTCATTTATACCGCGCGGATCATAAATGTGAGAATTTTTCCCATTATACGACTAACGGTGTAACTTAACATTACGTGTAACGATGCGACCGTCCGTGTGACTCTGTTCTGTGAGATGTTCTCTCATGATGCGCCAAAGTAATGTGTAAAGTATTTTTGTATTTTTGAATGTAAAAATCAACTTTAATAATTGATTTTTAGAACTTTTGTTCTTTAGTTTTGCATAGTTTTAATATTAAGTATTTACTTAAATTTCATTTATTTTTGCTCGTATATTTCATAATTATTATTATATTTGAAAAAGACTAGTTTTTTTTTTTTGTTTGGTGAATTGCGTTCATAAAATATGGGTGATTACGAAATGGAAAAGCGCAGAATCACAGAAATGTAACAGGAAATTTTAAATGAAACTGATTTTAAGAACAAAAATTCCACAAACATCATTCGCAACGAAACAAGACATAACGAAATTTTTGAATATAACAAAAGATGAAGAAAAAGATAAACCATCAATTAGTTTCTCTAATACAGTATGTTACTGTTGCCTGAGATGGAGCAATAGATACAATAACACGAAGTGTACAAAATGCAACAAACTGATCTGCAAAATTTATTGTATTGCATATTGCATTAATTGTTCTGAAAATATTTTATAAATATTGATAAATTTCATGTACAATTTTATTTATTTACTCTTTTTTAAATATTTTCGGTATAATTTTATTTAGATATGTATCTATTTCTATTTATCTAAATATATGAATTTTTGAATGATGTACTGTTATGTTTATACATATATAAATACATCAGAAGGTATGTTGTAAAAAAAAAGGTTTTAGAAAAAAATAAAACGTCATTGGTTGCATTATGAGAAATTCTCTCATGCGAGATTTCTCCTCACATGAGGGAAATTCACCCATGCGACCAACTATGTCTCATTTTTTCATGCGACCAACGCCGGGTTAATAACTTAAAAACTATTCGGGCAAAATTTTTGAATATAATTTTATTTGAGTGGAACGCAATATAGTTCAGACGACCGCCATTTGCAACAATACATTCATTACACTTTTTCGAGTATAAGTCGCTGAATTTTTGAAATTCCTTCAGAGAAATTCGAGTTTTGAGGTTTCCTCGCGAACGTGTAGGTATCAAAAAATTGAGCGGTCAAATCTGGCGAGGTAGAATTATTTTTTCAGCGTATTTTCAAGTAACTATAAATATGATATAGCTTTTTAAAAGGATCGATTTTCTATACCTTTAAAGTTGCGTTAGTCTAGTTTGAACTTTGTCGCTAATTACTTCGAATACTCTTTTTGTAAATGATACGGATTCAACGTTCGGGTAGTTTAGAAGAATCCCATAAATATAATGAAAGTGATCGTTGAGTAATTCCGAGAGATTTTCTTCTTCTTGAGCGAGAAATACGGTTTTTAAATGATCCGCCGCTTCAGTAACGTACGATTTCAATCTACTGCAAAAATTATCCGCATCCAATAACACTATTCTCGTATGCTCATTGCTGTTAACATTCTGTATAAAACACTTATACGTCCAATAATGACGTACTATTTCCCGGCTGGGAATTTTCTTTCAAATAGCAATTTTAACAAATTACAATTATTACAAAACAGGTGTCTCAGTAATTAATTAGTCCCTAGATCACGCGTACTAGTTTAAAAACTTGGCTTATATTAAGAATCATATACTAAATTTTACTATTCTATTATCGACTGCTTAGTCCTCGATAATCATATAATTTCTACCATAGGTGAATCTAGGCAACTTCAATTTATGTATAGTAAGCATAAACATAGGGAGGCTCAAATAGCCTTTAGTAACGTTATGACACTTATTTTACGATTTATTATTTCTTCCGTATTTATTTATCGTGTAACGTGTCATTGTTTTATTAATAGCTTCCGTAACGGGTAAAAAAAAAAAAACGTGTCCTGGACAAAAAAAAAACGGTTCGTGCCCCAACGAACATCGATCGAGTTTATGCTGCTTTTCTAAAACCGTCGAGAGAATCTGTTCACCGTATATTGCTGGAACACTTAAAGTTCCATCCCAATTAAGTGGTAATAACTGCGGGATTTACCGACAATGCATAAAGAAAACTTTTCGTTGAAACAGTGCCGTAAAAAAATCGAAAACTATCGATTTGAACAAATCTTTCGACGAGCGATAAAACTCATTTTCATGAACAGAACAAATTTAATTGAAAAATTTTGTTCGAGTAGTTTTTGAGTAAAAACATAATAGAAGATTTAACTTTAAATTTCATATATCAAAGTGACACGAATATTCTTAAACGTCAGAGAACAATACATTTTTAGCCTCGGTAATATCAGTTTGTATTGGTAATCAGGAAGGAGTGGAGTAAGTTCGATTGTTTAGCCATCGTTTCTAGTGATCGCTTCCGGTGAGTGTTCATTTTCGTGACGTCTTAAAAGCGATCACATAAGCGACTGTTTACGCGAGATTTTTCTATTTTCGTTAGTATACTATTGTGCGGAGTTTACTTTGCAATTTCAAAAAATTGCGAGACAGAGCTACTTTCGTATTATGCGGTCGCGAAGTTTTCCTTGAAAAAATTATGTCCGACGTATCGTACCGAGAAAATTGTATCCAAATTTTTTTGATTACCTCCGTATAAAGAAAACAAAACGAGCGGTCCGTGTTTTTATCAAAAGAGACAATATAACTTGGGCGCGCGAATCCTAACGATGTAACAGCGTTTTGCGCGAAATTCCCCCCTAGAAGTTAATAGTCGGGGGGGCAAGCGATATTTACTGGAAAAACTAGAAAAATATAACCTAAAATTCCCTAGCCTATCGTAGCGGATAGGAGGCGTTATCATCTTTCTAAATTGTTTCAGACCGTCGAAGCGACCTTTTACAAAAACTGAAACAGACAAAAGCTCCTACGAAAAATTCTATCGGTAAAAGGTACAACGCTGCATGTATCATTTATCACATTTTCCACTGATAGCCCCCTCGTTTTATTCCTTATTGTCATGATTATTACGATTATTGATGATGATGACGATTATTATAGTATTGTAGTATTACGAATGATAACGAACGCAGTTAGCACACCTTTTCTCCGTCCAACCGAAAAAAGAAAATTGGATTATTATTCAATCGACGCTTGTAAAAGTTTACATTACACACACAAACAACACACACACATATATATAATATATATATATCCGTTTGTAGAAATGTAAACGTTAGAGAAACTTTATCGGTATAGCGTGTACATGTCCGTACACGTATAAGTAAATGATACGGGTAGCTTCCAACATTAAACCGTGGACAGTTACCTAATTCATTGTCATCGTTCGTGCTGTAGGTTTCAAATAAATTCTGTACGAATTATGCGTAAACAAACATGTTCATCGTATACATGCGAGAAAAACATTGAGGTGATTGAAAGTATCTGTAAATCATTGATTACGTAAACCAATTTTGCGGTCATGCGTTCAAAAAATAGACGTATTCTCGAGTCTGTCCCTTCAGTTTTAGGACAAATTTGTTGACAGCAGAATAAAAAATAAATAAAATATAAAAATATGTACGATTTATATAAAAGGAAAAACCCGCGAATGAAATAAAACTCGAGAAAATACTTAATTTATACGTACGATATTACGAAAAATAACAATGAGAAAAAACAGATTTTATTAGAAAATAATTTGTTACTATACTGTACACTTAAATTAAGTATTTTATTGCATTTCGCGGTTTTTTTCTTTTATATAAATTGAAAATATTTTTTTATGTCCACTTGATGATAGCTTAATGACCGAAAAGCTTGAAATTTTTGCGGTCCTCTCATATATACAGATGTAGTAATTTTTAACTACTTTTTCGTTGTTTACGTATTTCTTCTTAAAAGTCACTACACATCCTACATTATGAAAATTTATATATATATATATATATATTGTTTAAACTATTTCTCTATAAAATGGCGACTAAAATCAGCCACAATGTTGTAACATAATATACGTGTTCGATAAATGAACTAATTAAGCGTGATTTAGTTGGATAAATCGTAAATTAATATTTTCTTATAAATTACTTCCCCCGAAAGTAAATTATTCCAAAAATTGGCGTCGACGACTACAACAAATCCATAAACCTCTCCACAGACACACTCACGCATATATATATATATATATATATATATATATATATATATATATATAATTAATATAAATAATATATTTTATTACAAAATGTAGATTACTACGTATGTAACGTCTAATCTCTCTGTAAGTCCCTACGTTATTTTATCAATAATATTTTATCCTATTAAAGTGTATAATAATATGATTTTGTGAAGAGGTAAACATTTTTTCGAAAAGACATACGATACTACAAGCCGATATGCGGATCTGCAGGATCGATTTCGGCAATAGATAACAGGAGGATATAAGAAAAGGATTTGCCGATAAACGACGGAAAACGATCGAATGTAAATGAACACGAACTTCGGCATAATAATCGAGAAAAAGTGACGCGTTAAAGAAATCGGCATTAGCGTATCAAGTTCAAAGGTCGTTTGCTGGAAATCTACACAAGGGGCCAGATAGATTTAAAAAGGTTGTTGAAATGGTAAATAAAATTTTAAATACATATTTAAGAGTCGCTCTTAGTATATAACGTAGGTAAGAGCGCTATAAGAACTTAGCGAAAGCGAATGCAGAATGGAATTTTTCTAGAGCTATTGATTTTTCAACGACACTAGGACCTCGTAGAAGATATATCGGATTAGAAATGAGAATTAATTCGTGATAAGATGATTTTGTTTATTCTAGACGCGTATTGTGGACATAGGTATATTTTATAGTTTCCTATTGTATTAGAATAGACTATAAGCGTAGCCGGAAGTGGCCTATTTATAAAATTTTTAATATTGAAAGGAATTTTCCGTTGCTGATATTGTTAGATTAGAATTGTGTACTGGAGTAGTAGGTAAATTCTAAAAAAAATGTAAAATTGTACTAAAACGAGATTTTAGATGAATCGAAAAAACAAATCGTGATTGGAAGCAATTGTAGAATTGAGCATACTCATTTAATTCCGCGTCTATCGTCTATTATTTATTTCCGCGTCTATCGTCTATTATTTATTTTGTGTATACGGTATGTGTGCATGTGCATATATGTACATATGTGTATGTGTATATGTATACATGTGTACTCACTTTATATGTTTCTATTTTTCTCATTACCGTATTTTATTTATTTCCTTACAGGTTTTTGTTTGTTTCTCCTCGTTGCCTAACGTTGGTTAAAAAAAGAAAACAATAACAAAGATTAAACGAAAAGAAAAAGTCGTAGGAAGTCAGTTTATTTATTTATAAAATATTTCAACATTAATAGAACTAGTTCGTCAAGTTTTCGTCAAGTTGTAAAATTTTCCAACCCAACTACGAAATAAAGTCGGCAAAAATGAAGCAAACATGAAAATTGAACATGTGTGCAGTGTTAGATACTTTAAGAAAAAATATATTGGTAAAAAAAAAATACGAAAGAGAAGTGAAATAAATTGGAAATCGGTTTTTAATGAAAGTTTATGAAACACTTGTAATAGTGAAAAAGGCTGAAAGTTCATCGAGATCAATACATATATATATATATATATACGGAAACGGAGCTAGCTGTGGCGAGATCCAAACGACATCGCACTTTATCAATTCGTGTAATGTAAATAGCTTTAATAAAAGACTGACTGGGCTACATTCACTAGCCGAAGACGCAGAAGACTGGCTGTCGAACGTAATTTTTGATGCAGCATATCTCTTAATAATCGCGTAATTGATACGATGATAATCAATCAATCGTTTATTTTTAATAAAGTGCAATTTTATAAACTACATAATTAAATAAAATTTCCGCTAATGCGCAAAGTTGCGCGAGCAGCGACTAATATAATATTTACAGAAAATAATAATTATTGATACTGCGCTATGTGAGAATAAATGAAAAAATAATAATAATAAAATAAAATAAACAAAGCAGTTTTGTACTAATACAATAAAATACGCCAGACATAGTGTCGACCAAAAAAAAACATAACATCTGAGCTTATAGTTGAAATGTGCATAAACAATAAATTAATATTCTAATGTACCCATAACACCCATACCTAACTACTTCAGTAACACACGCACATACACAAATCTTCATGAAACACACAAATATATAATTATAAAAACAACATAGAGAGTAAAAAGAAATATATATACATATATACACAATAATAATAATAATAATAATAATACCATCATTGGGAGCGATGGATAGTCTGAAATTGAAAAGACGTGATTAAACGTTCTCCGTTTTCAAGGGTCGTCTCTAAAAATCTATATCTCTTCCGGAGTATGAGAGAGGAATATACGTGCGATGAGTAATCGGATGACGAAACCTAGGAAATCTCTTAGGATAATTCCGATTAATTTTTAAAAGACTAAAGTCTTTCAAATGGTGTCGGATGAGACGAACAATTTTAGCTATTTAAAAAGACACCACCCGTTCTTGATGACTAAAAAATCCAAACCGAAACGGTAGGCTTAAACTCGATTTTGCAAAATAAAAATCTATCGCGAATGAAATATTATTCCGATAGAAGTATTAACATTCGAACGAATGCGCCGTGAAGATCGTATCTAACGAAGTTATTCTTAAGAAAGGGTTTACCGAGCCTACGTTGTATCATTTTGAGAAATGATTAATTATTGAAAGTATAAGTGGGTTCTGTCGCTTGTTTAACTAAATAGTATAATCGAATTAAGTCGAGGAATTCTCAATTTGGAGAATTGTAGAAGAAAAGAAACAAGTCAAATCAAATTAAGCTTTTTTTCAATAAGTACGATATCAAATCAAATGAAGCTTCAAATCAAGCTTTATTTTTACTTTCTTATATATAACAGTCTACAATAACATGCTGCAAATGCGCGATAACGCGCTAGTTGCAGCATAAACAATAGAATTATTTTCTTAAATATACGGTATTTATTACGAAAAATGAATTAAACGAGCTTATAAAATAATTATGCGATTGTTGATAAAAAACAAAAATAATAAATATGTTATAAATATTATATAAGCGTAATCTAATGTAATTTAGGATACAGGTGTGCGTGCATATAATATTTAACTAACCCTGACATTTTCAAATGCATACACACACACACACCGCTGTACTCAACATATGCATACACATAAAATTGTAGAAAAACTGTATAACCCCCTGGATTTAACATAAACGGCTGAAACGAAACGATATTAATGGAAAACTACGTATAAATAGGTCGATTTGATCAATTGAAAATATTCCAGTCATTTTTTGAATATAATATCGTTTTATTTTTAGGTTATAATTAAACGAAACTAAATCGATCTCAGTATGAAATTCTAGCCTCGAAACTTTAACGTTACCAGAAAAGAACGTCAAATAGGCTTCATTTTAAGGGTTGCAAAACACCCTACACGCGGATGAAGAAGATGCGGATTTAAACGTTAGAGACGCATGAACTTTATTATTATTTTTTTTTTATGGGGATGCCCTTACAGCCTACCCAGCGTGATATTGCAATTACTGACTCATATTCCTATAAACTCGTTACCGACTTAAAGAGCAGCCTGTCCTTATCGAATTAAATACAAGCATGTAAAACCGTACGATCGCAATCACGACGCTCTTTGGCGCCGCTTCTTCGTCGTGAATCGAGAAATAACATTCCAAGTTCTGCTGACGATATGATACTACCAGTACAAACACATTATTGCATTATGTAGTAATATCAAATTATTAGCGAGCATGAAAACAGTGCCGATACTAACGCAACTGCATTATTTTCGGATCAAAGTCACAAAAACGTTCGGTATTTACTACAAAATGAAAGTTTAAATTTCAGAAACGAGCAAATTCAATTCAGACGAGATGTTTTTAAAAGAATCAGCGATGTAATTTAATTCACTGGAAAATGTGGTCTTAGCTATAGGAGTAAAATAAACGAAGCGTCATACCTAGTTAATCACTCAGAGTTGGAACATGGAGTTGCTTTGGAAATAATTTTACTATTAAGAAAATATGATTCTACATTAAATTTACATCTGACTAATGTTATTGCTGAAAGCAAGAAAGCCCACAACGATGGTAACAGAAAATTGACTAATTTTCTAATTTAATTTCAAAAACTATCTTGAATTATGTAATCGAAGCAATTAGACCTCTTATGCAGAAGGTAATTAGTGCCGAAGTCAACGAAGCTGGTATGTACTCGATAAACTTGTGGACACTACTCAGGACATATATATGTCAAGAATCAGTGTTCCATTATAGTTCGATATGTAAAAAACACAATTGTTTACGAAAGACTTTTAGATGTCGTTCAGTGCACTTCATCAGCTGGTCAAAGTATTCTCGAGTTATTCAAAAGTGTGATCATTGCAAATGGAATTGATGTAAAAAAAATGTGTAGGTAATTCGACAGATAGAGCTGCAAACATGCAAGGTCATTACAATGGTTTTACTGTTTGGTTGAAAAATGAAACATTGTCGATACATGTTTGGTGTTATGCATATGTATTAAGTCTGTTCATTTCAGATATCACAAAAGTGTCTTTAGCTGCTATTTCTTTATTTGGATTTCTGAATGATATTGCTGTATTTTTTCGAGAGTCGTATCAAAGAATGGATATTTTGAGAAACGTTACAGAAAACATTGTCCAGAATAAACGGTACTTACACGGAACAGTAAACATACAATATTAAGAAAAGTGTTTGGTGAATTTGGAAACCCTGAAAATGCTTTCTATATACCGTTAGTTCAAACGTTCTTCAAATTTGCTAATGACAAGGACAATACGTCCATAGCTCGTGATAAAGCGAATTCAAAAATTGTTAAAATTTGAAACAATCTATCTTCGAATTTTTGAAATTTCAACTCCATTATCTATGTACCCCAGAGTTCAGGACTCGATTTCATGAAATGCAATGATTTTGTTCGGCATTTTAAAGTGAAAATTTCTGCGTTCAGTCGAGATTGCAAGAAAGTTCAGAACATTTCACTGGTATCGAGGACTTCTGCTCACATGTTCACCAAACTTTTATTATAACCAGTTGCTAAAGAAGAAAACAATTTCTAAACAGGTTCACTTCTCTTTTAAAATTAATTATTATATTATTATTATCATCACTATTATCATTATTATTATTATTATTATCATTATTATTATTATTATTATTATTATTATTACATTCGCAAAAAAAATCTTTTTTTTTTCGAAATTTTTTTCTCATACGAAACGCAAGAAAATTTATGAAATTTTGAAAATGCGAAAATATCAACTAACATAACGACAATGATTACCATGATCGTAATATACGATAATAATAATAATAATAATAATATAATCATTATCATCATCATTGTGCTAATCCGAAGATCTGCTAACGTAATTTATCAATTATCTTCCTGTCCAATACGTTTCGGAACTGTTCAACTGTAACGTTATACCATTGAATCAAATTCGGTATCCGTCTTGTTATTTTGCTTCCAGGCGGTCTTTTTCCCGCGATCTTGCCTTGTATAAGAAGATGAGGTGTATTGCACTATTCCAGATGACGCGTTATTAATAATAAATAATAGTAATTGTAAAATGGAAACGACGATAGTAATAATAATAATAATAATACCATTGAAACATTATTTAAACGAACGTGCGTGTCAAGGCTAATAAAATAATACGAAGGAAAACATGACGAATACGAACAGCTTAAATGTCTACATCCTAATTCTGTAACCATGTTGTTGCGCTTGATTCGAATATCCTCATTAGGATATAATCCATTGTCTGCTTTCCTTGTTGGCGGTCACAAGATGAATCATATATGAAATCGCTCTTTGCGAGCATACGACCACTACGTTCGTGGCCCATACGAATGCGATTCAAGCCAAAAATTTTCGTTCTAGATCGAAGCCTAGTGGCCTGCTACTGCCTATCGTTCTGTTTCTATCTGGGTTCTTTCAGTCCCATTCTTTCTTCTAGGTTGCGACCGCATCAAAACTCTCTGCTAAGAGCTTCATAGCTAATCTGTGAACTGGCTTTCTCGATTTTAGTCTTTCTGGCCCTTCCGGATCTTAATGTATTGGTAGAATTGGATCATTCGTATACTTCGTCCATTCTTTAATATATGCAATTTTCCTTCGAATCTAATCCGGCATGATGTTTGCTAGTAGTTGATTTAGTTGTATCAGAAATTATAGAGCTGCGTTTAGTACTACATCGAATTTTTTCGTATGATTACCGTTCAAACATACTGGCGCTGCATATTTAACGGCCGAGTAAATCAACGCAAGTACCGATGTTCGTAATGTGGATGTTAAAGCGCCCCACGTTGTACGCGCGAGTTTTTATATTATGTTCGTCCGTGTTCTGAGATTAGTCGCTGTGCACTCGTGATGTTTGCAAAAGAAATTAGGTGGTTTTGAACAGTGTGGTTAATAGTAGATATCGTCAGTACTGAGGGAGTAAGGCTTAAGAGTAAGAATTTATACTCGGTCTACATTGACTGTCAAAAAGCTTTCCTAAATTGATATTTTTTTATAAAGAACTAGGGCTTTAAATGGGGGCCCAATAGGAGTAAGGTTTGCCAAAATCCGAACATTTTTGACGAAGTTATCCACAAAAATCCATCTGCTGCGCATACACTTTACCTGCGAAAATCCACTTTAAACAAATTTTGGTGCATACGTACAACATTACAGGCGCCGCCGAATAGGTTATTTGGAATGTAAATCCTAGCAATAGACTCCACAAGTGGAAAGTCTCTGTCTCAGCTCACTGTACTTCTTTATGGTCCTAAATTGTTTATCGACCACGATAAAGAAAACTGATATTAGATATATTAAAACTCGCGCACATAACGACATGCGATGAATCACACTCATCATATACGCATGATCTAAAATTTTATTCGATCGTTGGTAAAGAATTGAAAATTTTCTTGAATGTTACAATTTTTCAACGGGGATACGAAGACAATATTTCGAATAAATCAAGTAAAGAGAAAAACAATTTTGGTCGGAAAGCGATGAGATAATAAAATCCGCGATAGAAAAATAGAGTATTATAAATATTCGGCTACTTTAAAGATTTCGTCAATTGATCGTGAACGCGTTAAAATTAATTTAAAGAAAAGATATTTGCGTGCGGAACTGAATTGGTGAAACGAAGTCACAGCCGCAAATGTATACGCTGTACTTGAACTAACGTGTTCATTCGCACTTATAGAATGAAACAGAACTGAATAATCTTAAAAATTCGGAAAATTGCGAAAAAGTATTGAATCCACAACCTCCATTGTTACAATTGAAAAGTTTCCTCTGTCGAGGAAAAAAACGTGTCACAGCCTTCATGGACATGAAGAACCCGCGAGTATAACAGATTAACATAATTAAGGAATATATTGCAAAACAAACTATAAAACTATACGAGCTAATTTATTAATAATGCAAACGCACAGCAGATGCAAGGTACAACTCTGAATGGAGTGTTTCACGAAAAACATGCACTACAGCTGTATACTAAAAATAATAAGAGATCATCGAACAAATGGATTCAGATGAATTTTACGTTGAGATGGAAGACTTTATGTTTCCGATACATGACCAAGTTGTTAGGGCAGAGAATTATGCGGTGCATATTTTGAAGGATGTAACAGCATTATTGATGATAGATGTAGATGACGTCAGCCAGAAAAAGGAAATATCGAAAACACTGCTGGAGATTACAATACACTCTCACTTTACAAGAAAATATAACCTGTTGCAAATAAAACGGTACAATTATAGGTTAGAAAAAACGAAATAGTGGCCGCAACGGAGCAGATATTATAATAACGCCTATACCGAAGGTAACCCTACTGTCGATGAAGCGATTCCAAATACTTTTAACGATGACACACTCAATCGGCATAAAATACAAAGAAAATTCATGATTTCCTGCAAGCTAACGCCGGTAGAGTTTAGTCTTAGAGCTTCTTTTTTTTTTTTTTTTTTGTCACCCAATGGTGTAATATTGAATGGGGGCAGAAGTGTACTTAATATTTAGGGTGGTGACGGGATGAACTACATCGTCCAGTCATCCACCATATGTGTATGTGTGTGCAAAGGTGAATTTGTAATGAACTTAAAATATATTTATTGCTAATAAATTTGTACATTTTACATTATCCAAATGCAAATAAAATTATAAAGAAAACTTTTTCACGAACAAAACAAAATAAATCTTATAAAATAAATACATACAAAATTTTTTACAAAAAACATGATGTTTAAAACAAAATGAGTATATGGAATTGCAATTATTTTCTTCTTTTTAATAATATTCGTACTTATAAAAATAAAAGAGCAAAATCATTATTAATAATAGAGAGGGAATTACATTAATAGTTATAAAAAAAATAAATAAAAAAAATTTAAGTTATATAGTAGGTGTGTAGTGTATAGTGTGTGAGCAGTGCATAGGCAGTCAGTGAGAAGCATAAACCACACTATTGTTGCGGTTTCTAGTTTGAATTAAGTGTTAAAGAAAAATAATTTACTATTGTCCGGATTTAAACTTCTTACACATGGCAGACTCCATACAGAACAAGGGATTTTTGGAATTAGATTTATTAATGGCCATTGGTTCTGTGGAATTAATTCTGAATTGAGACTGAAGTTTGAAGGAATAAGGGCAGTTCGACGGCACCAGAGGTACGCAAGGTTCACCCGGGATCACTTATAAGATGGAGCCTATGTAAATAGGAATTTTCCATGCCTTGAGAGCACCTGTGCATTATAAAAATTAATGTTAAAATTTTTCAATTTCATCTGGTCGGAAACTTACGGGAAAAACAAATAGGTCTTCCTTAGATTATTACATCTATCCCGCCTCTCCTGCCATGTTGGAATAATTTTTTTTTTATAATTTTAATATTAGGATTGTTCCCTAAGCTAGAGGTTTCAACATTCAAGAACTAGAAATTCCCAAAACAAACGGTTGTTTAGATTTTACCAGAATTTCGATAAGACCTTTGGATACCATGTAACATTCAGGAGCCTATTACATCGGCGACACAGTCAGGTCTGGTATACTTTCTTGCAAATTTTAACAGCTAACGTCCTCACATCCCCCCTACTTTTCCAAACTTCTGTTCAATGATGTTCTAAACAATTATCCGAACAATCAAATCTGCACAAACATCTCTAAATATGCTAGCAAGATCAGAAACAGATTTGTATCTTCGAACAAATTTATTCCGAATCCCCACTTCTCCCAATACATATCAATCCTCTTTCCTGGCTTCGGCAATCCGTCCATATTAATTTGAACCCAGTGCCCATTTCCCATGTCTTCTTACCCATCCCATATACTTCGTCACCATATCGCTCTCGAAATTTCAAAATATATACAAGGAAGCTGATTTTTTTTCTCGACAGCTCTAAATCTGAAGGATGTGTTACTACGTCTGCCTTCTTTGTATGCTACTCATGCTTTTCAAGTCCTGATTCATATTCTCAGTTGAATTTATTGCTATTTTAAAGTGCACTAAATTCTTTTCCGCCTTCTAAATTTCGTCCGCTTTCTGATTCGCTTCGTGTTCTCAAGACAACTTTTATACGGATAATGCAATTTTACTACACATACTACTTCCCCGTGACATCCTAGCTAGATCTCAAAATTTCATAATTTTCTTTTGATTTCTCAGTCATACCGGTCTCCCCGGTAATGATAGTATTAGCCGAGCTCCCAGCGAGGTGTACTTTCTTCAACACATTTATACTCGTCTCTACCTCTTTAGCGAGATATAAATTTTCCTAGAACTTCTCGTTATTAGATCCTGCAGCATTACATGGAAGTCTAGTAAAAAAAAAACCAACATTTCTTTTCCATTAAACTTAATCATTTATCTCAGCTGTCCCTTCCTTACCGATGAACGAAGAAAAGTTTTATACTTTGAATATACTACTCAAATCTTACCCATTCTTATCCTCTTCAAAACTAGACCCTCCTCTTTGTCCCTTTTGCCAAATGACACAACTCCTTATTCCTCACATACTAACATCATGCCGTGTTCTCATTATAACTTAGAATCAAGCGCAGGCTTCCGTTTCCTTACGGAAAATCTTGTCTGAGTCACCCGGCCATATCTACAATGTCATCCGATTCTTTCAATCAGTTTAAATCTGATCTAGTACCCTTGTCATCGTGACTAGTTCACTGTACATTATTTTCGTGCTAGCGTTCAAAACAGGAATTATGTGCTCAACACAGCAGGCTATCACATGACGATACATGAATTGCGGTAGGTTTTACTAAATGACGATGGGGGAAAACTTTACGCCGGGACCTTGTATCAGGTTGATAGTCAAGTGCTCTAACAATTATCGAAATATAATAATGTTATATAATTATTAAGGAGTTTATTGTACAATGCTGCTTCTTAGAGGTTAACACGTATTTATCTAAATATAAAGTGACCCAGAGAAGACGGACGGTTTTATGTTTTGAATAGCGCATTTGGTAACTACGACGCGAGTCACGTGCTCTACCTTTAAGTGTACACACGTGAGATTCGTTTTTATCAAATTAGAGTTATCACGGCATCCTATAACGAAAAGAAGCACAGGTTTTTTCGTGGAACGTATTTTCGTCGTAAGTAGATCACGATAATGCAAAGATAGCTTCGAAAAGAATTCAAAGCAACGTTTTTTTTTTATGGGAATACCTTAAGAACTGTACTGCAAACATTTGAAAACTCGGATTTTTGAAGGAATTTCAAAAATTCAACAAACTATGCTGGAAAAAAGTCTTCCAAAATTTTTTAAAAAGACCGAATGAATGTACTGTAGCAAATGACGGTTGTCTGAACGATATCACGTTCCACAAATGATTTTGTAAGATAATCTCTCGTTTTTCTATTTTTAAATAAGATTTTATTCAAAAATTTTGGTCGAGTAGTTTTTGAGTTATTCAAGAAACAACAAATAAGTCTTCTCCGGGTCACCCATTATAATTATTTAAAGGGTTTATTACGCAATGCTGCTTCTTAGAGATGAACTGTAGATAAGTTATCTAAATATTTTTAAAACTGAGACATTTCACGTTAACCAGAAAATAAAAAAATTTTGTTAGAATTAAAATTTCACGTATCATATAGCGGACATTGTGAGTGAAATAGTTAAACTATTATTATATAAGGGTGAAACAGATGTAGTAGTTAACGAGCGTCGAATTTCCAGAGAAAGTAAATTTTTCTAATTTTAAATTCGCAAAGCTTACTCTTATACGAATAGTTTTTTAAAGCTTTAAAAAACAGTATCCGAATAATAATAATAATAATAATAATAATAATGGTATTCCAATGATAATAATAATAATAATAATAATGGTATTCCAATGATAATATTTATAATTATAATGATGGAAATAAAAATCATGATAAAAGTAATAATAATTATTATTATTATTATGTTAACGAATTCAAGAATATCTGGAACAAAGTCTGACATCATCATCGTGTCCGCGATGATGAGAATGATAATAATGACACAGAAATGAAGGCAACGACTTCTGTATAGTTTTTCTTTGGCGAAAAATATGACTTTAGAAAAACATTCGGTTTTCGGAAAATAATGTCGGTCCGTTTTACGGCTTTTCTTTTACGGCGTGTCTCCTACGAATTTTCAAATCTCAGTTTTTCGATTTAGCTGCTGCTCCGTGGTACGTCTCCAACAAGACATTACACACCGACCTACATGTGAGATATGTCGCTGAAAAGATCGGCAGTTCATAGAGGCACCTATCAAGACTACAAACACCATCCAAAAAATCCATCAGCAACTAACCTACTTAATGAGGAAATACTTAAAAGTTTAAAACGGAAATGAATCATAGAAATCTAACACTACTCCAAGGCGGCTGGATTTTCTAACGGGCAAAATCTCCATCTCCTGATATATAAAATCCAATAAATGATTGCGTTTAAATCAGTTCTGGTTTAGAGGGAAATTAAAAAAAAAAAAAAGTTTTTGCGATTTTTTTTTTGGTGGTATTATCGGATCACTAACTAGATTCACGAGTAGTTGTTAGTTTAGTCTCATTACGATAAGTACCACTGGAAGCCGAGATATTGCTGAGTATTTTTATTTGATTTTTGTTGTAAAATCTCGTACTTTCGGAAAATATATATCGTAATAAGAATACTGGTTAAAACTATTGAATATATTCGATCGTGTACAATTTTCTTCGTTAAATTTTCGGAGTTATAACCAAATTTTGAATTTTGACAAAAAAGGGAATTAATTTTTTTTTTTTTAAATAAATAATTTTTCAAAGGGATTATTTTCTTTAAAATAGTTTATTCGTAGAATAAAAAATATTCCCCGAAGATCGGATATCTTAGATTTAAAAGCTATCCGGAATACATTTCATTATACTTACCGACACGCACGCAGTAAAAAACAAATTTTATGGGAGATGTACTCTGGGTATTTCGTCGTGTTTATTAATTAATAAATTATGGGCATGCATTTCATCCAAATCGTTAGAGCCGTTTCCGAGATGGCCGAATATATATAAGTTTTGTTATTATTAATCTAAATTAACGTATCGCGTGCAGCAACGAAGGCCAGAGGCAAGAGAGAGAGGAAGTTAAATCAAGGACTAGAGATGAGACATGCGTAAGAATATTATTAGTTTAGTTAGAGAAGGGTATTTATCTTTGAATGAGGAAGTGGGGAGGGAATATCTGAGTGAGGAATACAAAGTACAGTCAATGAGGATATGGAAAACGGAAAGCGTGTACACACGGGGTACTGAGGAGCCAGAGTTCTGTTGATCAATTGTGAACGGGTGAGTATTGTATGACCAAGGCGCAATCTGTTGAGGAAAAGGTTTTATACATATACATACATATATATATACAAGAATTGCTTATTAGATAAGATACTACTAATAAGTAATTACTATTTTTATCGCAGTTCGTATACTATTTCAAAAGATGATATAAATAATTTAATAGTTCATTAAAAATAAGTGTTTTTAATACGTAATACGTATTAATGGAATTGTAACGCCGAAAGCTTAAATTCCTTTTTCGTTCGTCTAAGTTCAATGATGTACTTTTGATATACCTTTTACATGTTTTGTACAAGATCGGCCGGTTGACTATTACGTAAAAAACTATTACTTAGTTACTGCGGTTGGTTATATGTTCGCTCGTATCATAGATAACAATTATATAGCGTTCCGCTTTTGATCTTTCTATTCTATGGTTTACAACTCTGGCGAGTGATGTGAACGTCTTAAAATAATGTGTATATATATATATATATATATATTAAATATCGTCTTCTTTCCAATTAACGTGCCATATACCGCTGCAAGGCCGGAGACACGGATGAAAAGACTCAGATTAGAGGTAGAAGGCCGGATGATTGGATAAATACACGATTCGTATTATCTGGTCCGGAATTCAGTAATTTGGCAGAGCTAATTAAGTGCGCAAGGAGCTGTAATTAGTACAATCGATTAGAAATGATGCTCTGAGATGATATTGTTGCCGCAGGAACAACTCGGAGGAAGTTGACGCTGAAGCCGGTAACTGCGAGTGATAGCTGTATGGCCGAGTCTAAGACGTAAAACTATTTCAGCAGACCGCTATAAGTCAGTAATGAAACGGCCAGTGTCTCTATCGATGTTAATTTATTAAGCAATTGGCATATGCGCCCAGAGATGAGATATTAATTTGAACGCATCTACACGCGCAATGGCAAGATTTGGATTAGGAAGCATGGTTTCTGCTTGTTTGGCAACCCAGTCTGCCATATCATTCGGCAATATGAGAGTGGTCAGGCAATTATCGGCCAATGTATTGATTGACCACAAAAACTCGATGATCATCTTAGGAATTGGATGTTAATGAAAGGAATAATAATTTGAGATGGCCCTGTTCTGATCAGCTTGAAATGATTGTAACCCCAACACGAAGTGCATATTACATTGTGAACGGACAATTTTTTAAAGCAAATCGATATGCAGAGTATCAACGTACGTAGAAACAAACGGTTGCAACATTTACTTTATTAATTATTTACTTTTTGTTAATAATCTCATTATATATACTTCCGGTATGATAGGTGCTGCGTATGCATAATCTTCAATTATGTACACGCATTTAATTCTTTGATTTATATACGTACATATATTTACGAATATCTTTCTAAATAACTCTGTTAAAATATACAGACTGCTGCGAAAATAAGTCCCTTCGACCGTTATAAAGTTTATAAGGAGTGTACATACTATCCATCCACAAAACATTATCTATCGGTTAAATGATCGTTAACGTTACTCGGTGGTGAAGAGAAAAAATTGTTCGTAGTATTTAAAAAAAAAAATTTAAGTAGTTACATTTCGTATATATATATGAGCATAACATATACTTCACGAAATAAATTCTTTCGGTGATCGATTTAATTCGAAGTCGTTTAATTAAGCGAAGAATTATACAAAGAACTCGTTTACTTCTTAAGCTGAACATCAAATACCGAGAGCCCGATGAAAAATTAATTGAACGAATATCGCGTGATCGGTCGTCGGTTGAAAGTGGATGTAAATCTACCCCGGCTTGATTAATCGTTTATATATTTTTCCGTAACTAAGTGATGGAAGTATGAAGATGGATAAAAAGAGGTTCTCAGACACTGTGCATTGGTGCTGTTGTGTCGTTACGGTTGCTGTTGGTAACGTGAAGTAAGAATGAAAAATTAATATCGTATAATGATTTAGTCTTAAGTGCTAAATCTGTTCATTCGTTGCCTGCCTAACCCAAAGAAGGAAAACCGAGTAGTCGTATTATCATCGGGCGGATTAAACAAACAGCCCTCCGGGAAAATTTCTTTAGCGCGCGGTTGAAATCGTTCCTGTAGAAAGTCAAAAAATAAGAAACAGATAAAACATAAATTAAGGCTCTCGTTTTACGCGTCGTAGAAACACGCATTAAATTTAACCATCCTTCTCTCGTTCAAAACTTTTTAAACAACCTCGGCAGAACTTGAAAATCGTGATCTTGTCAACTTTAAAATCTGGTAAATGACAATACTAGTCCGTTCTAGATGCGGAGTACATTTTTTTTTTTTAATGTAGCTCCAAGAAAGGGCAGCTACTTCCTTTCTGCAATCTTAACTTTAAATAAGCAGCAATAATGATTATTCAACATGTGCAGAGGTTTAACCGAATGGTTAAGCTCTGTTACGTATATTACTTAGTAACAATCAATTCAGTAGGTAAGCCTTCTCAAGTCACGATCTGTGAGCAAAAGTGCCAAGACCTCCGGATTTGGATGATGACGAAGTCTTCTGTGGTGTTTGTCAGCATAATCCTGTATTACTTCGTTGACCCATTTGATCTGTAAATCTGCATGAAGTGCATCGTTTTGTTGGAACCAGCGAACATTGGGAATTATTCGAAGAAACTTATTCCGAGCTGTCTGGATTATTTTACAATTCGATGCTTTAGTACATCCCCATATTTGTATCCCATATTTCCATATAGGACTTATGATGGTATTATATATTAACAATTTATTCTCCGGCTTCATTTTAGAGTGGCGTCTAACGAGTCAGTACATTTGGCGTATTTTTTCTCTTATTTGGACAGCTTTATGACGAATAACAACCTGCATGCTTCGTATAACCGACTGGACGAAGGATTGGAAAATTCAACTAAATGAACAGAAATCCGTACACGTCGCTTTCTCTTTACATGGTCCACATAAACGATCAACAAATTCCGGTTGCAAATTCTGCGAAATACTTAGGAATGCATCTGGACACAAAATTAACTTGGAGAAGATGTGGAGGACATTAAAAAATATATATTTACCATTTCGTGGAAAGCTTGTTTCAGCTGGCACGTTAAGACGTATACTAGGAAAGTAGAAGTATGTGTCCGAAATATAGAAACTTTTTTCGAAAGATCATTTATATTATAACGTTCGAAGTTGGTCGGGCAAAGTATTATAATGACGACTGTGCGATTTTCTCTTTGCGATACGTTTAACATCGCAAAAGTAGTTGGGGGACATGCATTACACAGATTTTTTTTTTTTAATTTCTATGAAAACATGACAGATCTATCCAAATGTAAAAAATATTACTCGGATAGGAAATTTATAAAAATTATCCAAGTGATAAAAATCCGATAGGGAATGTGGCGAACAACACAATCAGCAAAGAGCGATATAAAATTTATACGCGAACAATCGATAGGCGAGTAAAATAAAAGTAAATAAAAACAATACGACAATGTATTATTATTACGTCTTTATCGTTAGACAAATTGAGTTTCGGTTATAAAGCCGTTACTACTCATTCTATAAACAAATTAAACTAAACGCTAACAGATGAGTTATAAAATAGAGACGTAATTAACTAAACTAAGACATTATAGGGATAATAATACATGAATGTGAAATAAAACAATGTAGAATGTATAAATAACGCAATAGCGTCGTTTATAAAATCATCCTATTCCAACTTTAAGTCACAAATCACAAAATTAAAACACTGTCGTAAAAAGATGTCCAGAAAAATATTAGAAATAAGTTTTAAAGATTCTATATCAAACGTAAGAATGCTTGGTGTAAGCGGGAGATAGTCTAGTGAACAATTAATCGCCAAAAAACCCACGCGATAGATCGATTCGTGCGAATGGACGAGAATCGCTTACCGAAACGGATGTTCTATGACGTTGTAAATTCGAGGAAAAGAAATTTCGATAGACCAAAAGACTACGGTTCAAAAAGACTAAGTGTTTAAAATGTATTCGAATAAGCCTGAGATTAATCGGAAGAAATAGGGTGGAATGGACAAAAATAGTAGATCAGCGGATACAAAAAGGTTCGCACAAGAAACCATAACAAAATTCCATACTGCACGAGTTTAGTTACAACGATTGCAGTTTTACAATTCCTCATCGTTGTGGTATCGTTAATTCGGCACAAACATCAACGATTAAAAACAAGCCGCACTCGTACTCGGTAACAAACCTGCAGGAGGATTGGCCATGTCTTAATCGATGTGGCTAATCGGAGGGATAGAACACACGAGCTATGACACTTTTATAAATATCTTGGAATGATAAAATTATACTAATAAAGGAATTTTACGAAAACTAGACAAGCCATACAGGACGGTAGTAACGATACGGTAAATAACCTACGCTATTTCGGACATATAATAAGACGAACCAACGACCACTTAGAAAAATTGATATCAGGGACCAGACCACCCGGCGCATAAAGGAAGGTAACTTGGAAAACATTGTGTGTTTGAATGTCTAGTTTTTTATATCTTAATAAACGATTTTTATTAGCCGATAAAGTATTCTTTTAGTTTCGTATTACTAACTTCTATATGGAAATATTCGTAGGATTGCTATCACATGCGAGAAAAGTTATGCTCCGCGTTATACACGAACGTATTTATTACCGCAGCTATTTTCGTTCCAGGAAGAGAAACGCCGGAGAAGATTCTAAACATAAATCAAATAATCGAAAAATACAGGGAGTTGAATTTTAATGCATACTTCAGCTTTAAAGACTCTATGCGAAAGCATTTAACTCGGTAATGCTATGGCAAATACTTAATGAATTTGAAATTCTAAGTCACTCATTTGCCGATGATACAGCATTATTCGCGGGAGTTAATGATCCGCTAGCGTCGTCAGAAAAATTACAGCGCGGTTTGAACGACTTGGACATCTGGGCACGACAATGGAGGATTAAAATTAACCCATCCAAGTCAGTACATGTTACATTTACAACTAGACGGAACACATGCCCACCTGTTGATCTTAATGATTCCACAGGAAAATAAAGTCCGATACCAGGGTATGTGGTTAGATCGCCGCTTGACCTGGAAGGAATACAACAGAATGAAACTTAAACTGCGGAACATGTACTGGCGAAACTTCCGAATTACCTGTAAAATCGAAATTATTTTTTTACAGGGCAGTTATTAAGCCGGTGTGGACATATGGCACATCACTCTGGGGGCAGCATCAATATCGAATATCAAAATGGTGCAGCGATCTCAATCAAAAATACTAAGGTTAATAGCCGGTGCACCCTTTACATAAAGATCTAAAAGTAATGTGCACAAAGTAGTTCGGGATTGCAGTATAGATTACATACACTCTAACCAGCCGACGGTAGATTTATTAAATGAGCCTCGCAGATTGAACTACCGTACACCTCTAAATCTTCCCCCCCAACCGGTTTAAATGATGGGAGAGTTATTTCGGAGTGTCATTGTTAAATGACATCTCCCATCTGTCATAACTCACATCCAAGTTGCTTATTGGCTACATCAGCCAGATGGCCATTTATATATTTAAAAAAAAAAATAATTAATTTAATAAAATCCTCTGACGGAAGAATTTAACCCAGAAAAAGGAGTCCGTCAAGGATACATATTAAATCTAATTCTTTTTAAAATATACAGTAAGAGGATACTAAGAAAAGCAATAGGATGGGAAGATAACGTGAAAGTACCCGGAAAGGTAATTAGTATCTATGCTGACGATATTGCGATAATTGCTTCAAAGCTAGAGAGTGTAAGCAAAGAAGCAGGTTTACTAATCGATAGAGAAAAAACTAAAGTAATGATTGTCGATGGTAAAAGCAAAACAGATAATTCACAAAGCTTAATCGGCCTCCGAGTAGTTGATAAATTTCTTTACTGGGGGGTCACTTATCACTAAAAAAATTAGTGGTTCAATAGTTTAAATCAAAAGGTGAATAATGACAGCGAAGGTTGTGCTAACAAAATTAAAAAAGATCTGGAAAAGTCACGACATAAATATGACTACCGAAATGCGCCTAATCAAAACGTTAGTTCCTATATACATCTGAGTGTTGAAAGATACAGACGTTCGAAGGATCAATGCCTTCGAAATTTGAGAGTGCAGTGGACAGTGAGGAAGAGAAACGTGCCAATACTAGAGGAAGTTATTTCGAATGTTCGATTACGAGACATCGTTAAAAAACGTATATCCGCTTTCTTTGTCAATATTATGCGACCGAACAATTTAAGAAAATTGATAATATTAGGTGGTCGCAGGCGAAGAGGAAGTCCATCAAAGCGATATGCGGACAATATCAAAATGATAACTGACGCCAGCTCACTAGAGTAAATGGTTAGATGTGCCCAGGACTGAAGTAGATGGCGATCAATTACACGAACCAATTAAAATCAATCATAATATCACGATGCTCGAACCGAGCCCACGACTATGATGATGATGATTTACATCGAATGTCAGCATTTCAAGGCAGCCTACACGAATTTCGACGTACAGAGATACGAAAAGAATAAATACGAAAATATGGACTAACTTGCGGAATTTCCCGGGGGGGGTAAAAAATGGCGCCTCGTTATCGCGTCTTCGCTCCAAATATATAAATGCGATATAAAAAAAACGCCCGTTTTCTCGATAATTAATAAGGGATGACCGACTGTAAAAAAGAAAAAACCTGAACCATCCGAAGCAAAATCAAAGAAAGTTTGTTAAATAACAGCGTTGACTGTTCTAAATAAACCGCGAACGAGATGGTGATAACGATAAGAGTACGGATGTTGGTCAGTTAACGATATAGATAGAGAGAAGGCGAACGTAGTTTTTCGAGTCCCGGCAAAAATAAATTAAAGTCAAAAAAAAAAGAAAACGAATTAACGACGTTAATTGTAGCGACCGTCGGTGGGTGAGCGCAGGGGTAGCGGAGGTAGTCAGAAGCGTTCAGGCGTAGTAAAAGAATACAAAGAAACGTATATAATACGTTATTATAACGTATGCGAAAAAACTGTTAATAGTTCCGACCGACCGCCGAAATCGTTTTAAAAAGGTTCCTTCCGCCGTTTATTTATGCGGTTTGCTTACGCGGTTTGCCTAAGGCGCCGTACTCTTCAAAAGGGGTCAAGCCGTTCTGGTTTTTCCGCGTATTGTTCTTTTTCGCGACGCTGTTAAACGTTAAACGCTAAACGCGGCTTATTAAAGAAAAATGGTTCCCTTTTTGAATGGAATTTTCTTTTTTTATTATTATTCTTTCCGAGTCCTTTATTATAATTTCGTTTGCATTTTTTGTATAAGTGTGAAGACTATAACCATAGCGATATGTTATATGCGTGTGTATGCCTTGTAATACAAATGTGTCGTCATATCTTTTTCTTACGAACTTAATACACATCACGCGTTTACACATAACCAGTTTTATATATATATAGATATGTATGAGTATGTATATGTATGTAATTTGCGACATTATAAATGCAGTACTGCAAAGGAGATTATAAATGACGAATCGTTACTATTACGGTGTGCACCCTTATGTATAGGCGACCCGACTTAATGAAGAAGATGCTTACGTATAAACATGTTTTGCTTTATTTATAAAAAATGAAACAATATATTTAAAATCACTAATGTTAATAATTTTCGGAAGTTCCATCTTCAAGTTAAAATAAATGTGGTTGGAAAATCGTCGTCTATTTCCACCTGGAATGTACGGCTTCCGTAGTAAGCTCTTTAAACTGCGTGGCGCAATTAGTAGGTGATATCTACAAATCTTTCATTTCCAAGAAGTATTTAATAACTCGTTTTTTAGACATAAATAAAGCTTTAATAACATCTCAATTCCTGTCTTACACGAGTCTCTGACGAACTTGGATGTCCCATGATTTAAAGAAGCATTGTGTAACCTATTCACCAAAAGACAGCTTACCTTCTTTCATTCCAATATGAAACCAACAACTCGCATGGTGTACTTAAGTATTCCCCAAAGGTTCGTTCTCAGCCCTATATAGTATTGTTTAAACTTCTCAATACAACCCCTTCCAGATACAGTGAAAATTTTATCTTTCGCAGACGATATAATAGTTTACGTCATGCACGATAATCTAGATAATGCTATCCAAACTCTTAATACATCGCTTACATCCAAAGTCCAAGTTTTGTCTAAATTAGGTCTTACTGTTTCGCACAACAAATGTGCTTCGATAATATTCTCATATAGAACCGTCAATACCGACTCACACGGACTTATGTATAACAACAATCTCATACCCTTTGTTCATTACCATCAGGATTTATTCTTGATCGTAGGTCAACGTGGAGACTGCATATGGAAAAAGTTTATACCAAGGCATTTATAAGAATAAGTCTTATAAAAGCACTGGAGTCACACTCCTTAGGGTGGGGACCCCTTAACTTTACTACTTTTGTAGAAAAATTTCATAAGTTCTATTCTCGACTATGATAGTTTTATTTTCAGAAATGCTTCTAATCACTGCCTTTCTAGGCTAGATAAAATTCAAAAAGAGTGCTTAGATGTTTATGAGTACTTCGTGCTACCGCTGTACGTGCTCTCGAAATGGAAGCAAAGGTTCCCCCTCTATCCGTACGAAGAATGTTTCTGTCAGATAAATTTCTTCTAAAAGCATTCACTCATATCGCCCCCTCTTTGTATATTCTATACTTAGAAATTTTTCACAACTGGCGTTTCTCTATACTTCGACGTCCTTTATTATGTCATTCCTCTGGTCATCTTTCCAGGTACAGTGATATTCTTCTTCCATCCTACCCGTCTCCCTTCTATACGATTCCTTTCGAGTATAATACCGTTAGCCTTAATGTCAACATACAACTGTTTTCCTCATTTAAGAACAATGTTCTACCACTAGCCGCCAATTATAATTTTTACTCATTGATTAATAGAAACTATCCTAACTCTCTTCTAATTTTCACTGATGGCTCGAAGTGCACTTTTTCAGTCGGAGCTGCATTCGTAATCCCCTCTCTCAACATTTCAAAAAAAATTTACCCTTAATAGAATATGCTCCATTTTTACTGCAAAAGCTACAGCTATTCTTCAATCTTTCCAATATGTATCTGTAAATCGCCCATCTACTAATATTCTGATCCTCTCCGATTCTAAAAGTTGTTTGCTGGCATTACAGCACTCACAGCTCAACTCTCGTTTACCATTAATTATTTACAAGATTTCTATTTACATATACCGATTAAACTCGCTCGGTGCGAGAGTTAAATTTGTTTGGATCCCCGGGCATAGCGGTATCCATGGCAATAATCTGGCTGATCATTTAGTCACTTCAACGGTTACATTAGGGACTTTTTTGTTTTATACTCCTCCTATAGATCTTCTAGCGTACATTAAATATGCGCGTAAGGAATACTGGAAAAATCGTTGGTCCGATCCATTTACTGCAACGCATTATAAATCCATTCAACTCGACATACCTTCTAATCCATGGTTCTACAATATTAAAGTTGAAACGATCAAATTGCGGCGTTTTATTACTACCATTTGTCAACTGAGACTCGGCTGTAGTCACCTTCCTGTTTCGTTACACAAGTTGAAACTTATTAGTTCTCCTAATTGCTCTCATACCATTTAGTGATCGATGCGGACCATGTTATCCCTGACTGTTCCCATCATTGTAATTTTCGTGTTACATTTTATCAAGCTCTTCACAGCCTTAAAGTTCCGTTATAAATATTGCATTTCTCTTAGCTCTTCAAAATTCTGAAGTATATACGGCCCTATATTCCTATATTTTAGATTCGGGTATCATTATTTAATTTTACACACCCCCTACATTACTTCTTACTCTGCCTAATTTATAAGTATCCCTTTCTTATTCATTCCATAATATACAGACATGGGTAAACTGTATGGAAGCCCCCCAAAAAACAAATACCCACTACAGATAATAGCAGTCACTGTCCACTTACCCTCTATACCATATTCGAGTATCACCATTTGCAACTGCTACATACCTCCAAACTCTCCAGATGGCTGTCATAGAATCCAATCCATACTCGCACAACTCAAAGCACCCATAATTATGCTCGGCGAAATTAATGCTCACTCTCCCCCTCTGGGGAACATCTTTCACCAACAAACACAGTCATATCATCAATGATGTCATACTACCTAATAATTTAGCCACTCTACTCCCACCAAGCCACACACATTTTAACTTGTCTTGTGCTCTAGCGACCATTTCCCAATTATCATACAAATCATAACACCGAACACTACTACTTAAGTAACACAAACGCCGCATCTACTTTTCCACAAAGCAGATTGGAAATCTCACACAAATGCAGTCAAGGTAACCATCAAACCTCAGTTCTATTAAAGAAAACCTGAACATATTCCTCGAAGCAATCTTTAAAGCCGTTGACACAACTATACCCAAATCAGCTTTAAACATACGTCTAAGAAGGGTCCCACGGTGGTGAAATGAGATTGTGGTAGCGATCCAACAACGCAAACGTGCACTCAGGAAATATACTCACAGTCGATCACCGACCTAATTCATTTCAAAAAATCACGCACTATAGCTCGTAACCTTATCAAAACAAAAAAATGTGAATCCTGGCACAAGATTGTTTGTTCTATTTCAGAGTCAGCATCAAGTCATTATACGTGGTCAAAAATTAAAACGCTTAATGGCGTAAGTTCCATACCCACTCTTACGTCATTAAAGACAGGTGGAAAAACTATTTTTGATCCAAATGATGTAGCCAATTCCATCGCCCAACACTTTGCAAGTCAATCTTCATCCCTGAGATATTCCGCCGCTTTTCTTGATACAAAATCAGCGGCTGAAAAAGAGTAAACACATTTCCCACAGAGTCCTGCTGCACCATACAACTCTGATTTTAATATCCCAGAACTAAACTTTCAGCTCAACCAACATACACCAAACACTGCACCCGGTACAAGCTTAATACATCCTTATATGTTAAAATACATTCCACCAAGCGCAAAACTATTCTTTTTAAATTTATACAACCAAATATTGAAATCCAGCATCATTCCCAAAAGCTGGAATTCAGCTATAGTTATTCCAATATTAAAACCCAACAAAAATCACTTCTTCCCGGATAATTACAGACCAATATCTCTTCTGAGTGTTCTTTCAAAAACGATGGAGAAGATGGTTAATAGTCGTCTCTTATTTTTCATTGAAAATAACAATCTCCTTTCTCCTTTGCAAGCTGGTAGGCGTAAGACGAAATCGGCTATAGATCATCTGCTCACTTTACAGAGGCAGATATTAACATCACAACACGATAAACAGCACTTATATATTGTATTCTTCGATTTAGAAAAAGCATTTGATCGCTTGTGGCGACATGGAAAAACAAAGTCCGCCGGTATAACCGGTAGTTTAGGCAACGTTTCCTAAACAACCGAACTTGATTTCAAGTTAAGATCGGTTTGTCAAATTCAACACCAGTTCAGACTAAAAACGGTGTTCCACAAAGCTCTGCACTTAGTGCAACTTTGTTCATGTTGTATATCGATGACATAGCAAATTGTATCTCGCAGCCTGTTATCGCTCGGCTTTAAATTGACGATCTTAATATGTCCTTGTCATCCAGTATTCTTTCTAATGCACAAAAAATCCTACAAAAAAGCATAAATCATTTGCAGCAATGGTCACATACGAAGGGTTTATATTTAGCAAATTATATATCGCAGCCTGTTACCGCTCGGCTTTACATTGAGGATCTTAATATATCATTGTCATCCAGTATTCCTTCTAAAGCACAAAAAATCCTACAAAAAAACATAAATCGTTTGCAGCAATGGTCTGATACGAAAGGTTTATATTTTTCAACATCCAAATCATCATACATTATTTTCCACAAGAGGCGTCTATCATCTTCCAGATTTTCTTTAAGTATAAATAACTCTCCCTTAACAGCCAAAACAGGAGTAAAATTCCTAGGTTTATTGTTCGACTCCAAATTAACCTGGCGTTACCATATAACTGAAATCAAGAGTAGGTGCTTAAAACTGCTCCCAATTCTAAAATATTTATCAAACCCAAAATACAATATAAAAACCCAAATCTTCTTAAATATCTATAAATCCATAATCCTATCACCAATCAACTATGGGTGTCAGGTATACTCAACAGCCAGTAAATCTATATTAAGAACATTAGATATAGTACACCATGCTGGACTTCGATCCATCCTTGCGGTACATCCCTCATCACCATCAAAGCTTGTGTGCCATTAGCAGGATCCTTTCCACTTATATATTACAGAAAATATCATACTTACCTCTATTTAAGCCGTCTGCTTAGCTACAATAAAACATTCGCACACACCAAAAAATATACATCCCCTAACCACCATTTTCCAAATGACCCTATGCCAAAGCTACTTAGCATACTATCAATATATCACATTCCAAAATCAACATTGAATTACAATATAATGATACCTCCTTGGGACCCTTTCGAAACAAAAATAAATTTATCTCTCACATAACACAATAAATCTACACACCCTACAAATATAATAGAAATGGTATTAAGCACTCTTCAAAAATACAATGACTACACACACGCATACACAGACGGAGTAAAAACCAAAGCAAGCGGCGAGAATTCAGCAGCAGCTTGCTCTTACCAAATTTATAATATACTACACTCAATCCGACTAAGCGATGGCTGCACTTTTCTGGATGCAGAGTTGTATAGAAGTATGTACTGTATTCAGTACATCAGATCGGCTGTACTTCCACATCGTAAAGCATTGGTTATAACAGACTCCCTCTCCTCTCTCAAAACTATAATATGCCGTCAAGAAAATAAAAATACCATAATATTGGAAATCCAACACAATCTACACACACTACATAAGGAATACATAAGGAAGGAAGGGAAATCCGCTTTCTATGGATCCCAAGTCACATTGGGAATAAAGTAGACCTTGAAGCTCGGTTTATAGTACTTTCACCACTACCAGAATACTCACCACCTCCATCAACATTAGCACACGTATTCATGAACAACAGCAAACAGTAATGGACCACCGACTGGACCTCACAAACAACCTTCCTTAGGAGCATAAAATCAACCGTAGAACCTGTGGCCTCCAGATGGCACAAACAGAAAAGAATATGGTGCCCTAAACCGTCTACGTATGGGTCATACATCCGTAGCACACAATTATCTTTATACCAAAAGCCCTCCACCAACAAACTGCCACCTATGCGGACATTTAACAGAACCAACAGTCACACACTTAATCTAAACCTCACACCACACAGGTTAAAAAACAAAATACAGGGCCCGATACACAAAATACTCTCAAACAACCCTCAATCAGTAGGTAGCATTCTGGCTTTTGTAAGAGAAAGCAGACTCCTAGCATACATATAAACTAGACACACGTCTCCTTATGCTGAAATAACCCTGGTAGTTACAAATGGCATATGGAGATTTACATAATATTTTTAAAAAATAATAAAATAATAAAAAAATTAGTACATATTATAACAATAAGAAACGTAGAAAACTGAACAATATTTTTTTTTTTATAAGCGTATAATTAATATAAATAAATTTCACGGTCGAATGTTTATCACATCAAAATTTACCGTTTTTAATTATTCAGAATTTTAGTAAATCTTGCACAAACGAAATAAATTTCTGTCTATTCTCGGAATTATTCTAGCTGATTTTATATTATATGTACATTATATATATATATATATATATATATATATATATATATATATCATCATCATCATCATCTGGTGCAACAGTCCGCGGACTGGGTTATGCTTGTCTTTTTCCACTCGTATCGGTTATTGGTCATTCTTTTCATTTCCGAGTAACTGGATAATCCGGAATCCCTCTTCAGATTGTTTATCCAGCTTAATCGTAGTCTACCTCATATTCGTTTTCCTGGTATATATCCTTCAATTGCATCTCGAAGCAATCCTCCATGTCGTAACACATGCCCCATCCAACATAGTTTCCGTTTTTTAATCTGGTTCAGCATTTGCCGCCTTTCATTGACCCGTTTTAAAACTTCCTGGTTTTTTGTTTTCTCCGTCCAGCTTATTTTCTCCATCCGCCTGCAGCACCACATTTCAAATGCTTCTATCCTATCCTCTTCTCGTTTTGTGCACGTCCATGTTTCCGATCCATAAAATGCTACTGGCCACACGTATGTTTTAATAATGCGTTTTCGCAGCCCTATGGGCATTGTTCTGTTGGTTATTATTTTTATTTTTTTCAGCATAGCCTGTTTCGCTATGGCAAGTCGTTCCCGTATGTCTTGGAAGCTACGCCCATCTTCAGTAATGGTGCTTCCTAGGTACTTGAATGATGAAACCTGCTCTATGTTTGTTCCGTCGATTACCATATTCATTTGTTGCGGTTTTATCCCTATTGTCATTACTTTGGTCTTTTAAGTATTAATCTGCATTCCGTAGTTTTTTACTGATTTATTTACTTTAATTATCATTTTTTGAAGCATATGCGGGCTATTTGCTAATAAGGCAAATCAGCATATTTGATAGTTCGTATGATTCGTCCTCCTACTTATGTAATTTATGTATGCATTCATTTATATTTTTATATAATTAAATGTCTGTACATATATATATATTATATATATATATATATATATGTACGTATATCTTATGTGTATCTCTACAAGCCGAGAGTATTTATAGTTGATATAGGAAAGGCATAATTTCGCGACTTGAAAAATTTTCGAGGAAATATTGCGGAACACTGATCCGTATTTTCACAAAATGATGAATACGAACGGCTCTCCCAGGAAAAGTTCAAAGTTGAAAACAAATTTCGTCGAAAGCGGCTTTGTTTCCTAAACTGAGTTATTTTCCATTCAACTGGAAATCTATATGTACATATATATATATATATATATATATGTACAAAGGATAAAAAGAGACAAAGCGTAAGGGATATGGCGTTTTGCAGTAAAGGCTGTATAACGTATACGTAGTTCAATATGTTGCAGGTTCCCATCGGGTTCAAAGTAATTTTCTCTTATTCCGGCTGGGTCGAATGAAAGCATTGGCAACAAATTTCGCCTTATCTCTCAGTCTGCTCCGCTCTCTCTCTCTCAAAACAAAAAAAAACAAAAAACAAAAAAAGTTAGATTCTAATTCGAGAAATAACGTGCAATCCGCGGAATAAACGTTGTAAAGGACAGAATTAAAAATAACACCGATTAGAACATTTATTTGTTGCCGTTTTACTAATATTATTGTCGGCTTTAACGATTTTTATTATTCCATAATACAATAACAATAATAATTAACGATAAAAAATAGCAACAATAATAACATTAGTATAGCAACAAAAACAAATATAGGGTGACGGATGTTTTTGTTTTTTTTTTAATAGCGCGGTCGATAACACCGCTACAACTCAAAGTGTTCAACGTCTAGTGTACACACGAGAGACTCGTTTTTTGCATTATATTATTATTTTTATTATTGTATACTTATATCAGGTGATGGGTTTAAATTTGATTTGATTATTATTATTAATTTTATTATTATTATTATTATACTTCATGATTTTTCTTTGTCCGTGGACAACACCCATTGACCATATAACCGTGTACTAATAGAGCCTACTTAATTTCAGCAGAGGCCAAGTGATTTTGTACGGTTTTAGCCGTCCAGCTCTGTCCAATAACAACATTGCTAAATAAATACGGGGGGGGGAACCGTTGTAGGTTAAATTTTACGTTTTCTAGTGCACTTACGACGTTCCAAATGATCGTCGTGTTTAAGTCCACAAAAGCGTTTAAAGTCGTCGCCGTAACTTTCAGGTATCTGTATTCAAAAATATCTGTACAAGGCTTAAGATTAGTCATTTTAGCGCAGTCGTAAACCTGTATTCGACACATACGCGCAGGTTTTCAATAATCTGCACTTACATATCTAGGATGGTCTTAATTATAAAATGATCCGTTTGAACTTTGATCCTAACACCGTTTATAAAAAGCTATTTAGATCCGCTAACGCGTTAAAATTAAAACCGGCATATCCTCTGTTTACCTCAGAATAGTAGACTTGGTTCGTTTTTATCCATTCTTATATATACACACATATATTTCGATGACTTTCCTGTATGTACCTAAGTGTGAATTTAAAATACAATACTCTATGTCGATGATATCACTGGGTATATGTAATAAAATCTTTATTTTCCTTATACACTTATATATGCATGTTCTATACACATACATATATATACATATGTACATATATTATATCAATGACATTTCTATATATCTAAATGTGAATAATTCTATGCTGATGATATCATTTTGTACACATAATAAAACCTTTGTTCGCCATATACACTTACATATGCATATTCTGTTTTATATATATATATATATATATATATATATATATAGAGAGAGAGAGAGAGAAAGAGAGAGAGAGAGATATCAATGACGTTCCTAAATATCTAAGTATTAATACAATACTCTATATTGTAAGTAAGTAAGTAAGTAAGTAAAAGTGTATTTACAATATATTGACGATATCACTCTGTACATGTAATAAAACCTCTATTCGACCTATACACTTATATATGCATGTTCTGTTTTATATATATATATTATATATATATATATTATATATATATATTATATATATATGTATATATATAGAGAGAGAGAGAGAAAGATCAATGACGTTCATACATATCTAAGTGTTAATACAATGCTCTATATTGACGATATCACTCTGTACATGTAATAAAACCTTTATTCGCCCTATACACCTATATATGCATGTCCTCTTTGAAATCATATATCCGAACTTCCTGCAAGAAACTTTAGATAGTCCGAAATAACTCATCCCGAATTATACTAAATGCACCTTGATACATCAAACTTGAAAAGATGCAAGTTGCATTACATTTATCCCGTATGGAAGATAATTTTATTTGTAGTTTTTTATTTTTACTACTGCAAGCATATATATAACGGATTATACATCGGTTTCTTTGTTTTCATTTTTAATGTAATTTAATGTACTTTAATTAATTCTTTACTTTTTGTTAATAATCTTATATTATATATATATATATATATATATATATATATATATATACACATATATATACGAGATAAGAGGTAACACTACTCGATACGGTTGTATAATCGTCACTTATTTAATTTTTTCATTTGTATAAATAAATATACTTCCTTGTTCTTGTTTTTCTTCGCATTAGTACCGCAGAAAGGTGTGTCGTGATCGCGAAGATGTCGGTTTGTAATTAATGTCCGTCGCTGTTTCCGATTTTCCGATTGATGATTGCGCGTATCTGCAGTTGGAAATAAGTGTTGTTTGGAGTTGTCTACCCGTTATTATACCCTTAAAACTGGCGCTGGTATTATAGCAGGCGTTTCAAAATCGATACTTTCCGAAGGCGGTGTCAACGACGCGTGTTAAAAATTTCATGGGGGTTAATAAAATTTACCGAATAAAGAAGCTTATTCTTGAAAACGATTAAAGAAACGAGAATGAAAGGGATAGGGCACGTATTCGGCGGCCTATTGGAGGATGTTAATTATAGAAGGACCGAGGTAGGACACTGATGGACACAATCGAGAAAGAAACGAACATCAACAGCTGCGTCAAACTGAAAAGGCTTACAGCAGAACGGATAAAATTGAGAACTTGGACAATTGGGGTGAACTAGTCCGAGGACTGATACACCGATTGATATATTTAATTATTTATTTATATATTTCTAATAAATTTATTAAAAGAAATAAAGTCAGGATTTAACTGAATGTGTGATATAATTTTTTTTTTTAACGCACTCGGATCACAAGTGCAAAAGTTGTACAAATTTTTAAAACCTTAATTCGTTACTGTCAAATCGAAAACGTGCGATTATTAAAAAAAAAAAAATACAAACATCGCTCAAACATTCCAATAGACTGATAACGCTCAATTTCTAAAATCCGGTTGAAAATGAAAGCTGAAAGTTAACGGCGAGTTATAATGAAAATGTGTCGGAGGAAGAGTAATACTATTCCACATTCCCCTTCCGCTATAGCCCGAAACCGAACAACAATGGACCATAAAATATATTGAAACTGTAGGCCTACCTTTCCTACAGCACGTAGTAATACAATCTATTGATATTGGTAATTGATGCAATCCCGTCCAATCAACAACAACAACAACAAAAATATATTTGTTTAATTTTATAAACACAAAAGAAAATATAACACCATTGGGTTACAAACATTGTGTACCGAGGATTACCACAATAACACGATAAGAATATAAACAATCAAAGAAAATAATAAATACTGCAGGAAATAAGCAAATGAAAACTTGCGGCAACAAAGTAAACGAGTTTTCTAATTACAAATAATACATGTTAATACAGAAACTCGAGTCTAAATTATAAAAATATATTGTCTAGGTCGTGTTAAATAAATACTATGTAATTGAAAAAAAAGTATGAGTGACATGGGTGTGGAAGGTGCTTACTAAGTAAAGGGGTTAATATTAATAAATAAATTATAATTAATTACTACATAAGTTATGTTGAAGTCGCCTGTGTTTATATTTGGAATACATGAAACGAAGTTGCTTAGAATCGCAATTAGCAATCGAGGAGACGAGTACATTGTTTCAGTATGAGCATTTAATAAAAAAGTCAGTCGATAGCTTTAGAACAAAATCTATAATGTAGGGAAGATCAGTAGCTTCTTGTATGATGTCGATTATGGCATAGCGAGGTGCATCGAGAATACATCTGAGGCATCTATTTTGAATGACTTGTAATTTATTAAAGAAGGTTTTTGATATAGAGCTCCAGAAAGGACGAGCGTAGCAAAGTATCAGTACTTTATTACGCTGAAAGTTGGAGGCTAATTGTAAATTCTGTCTGTGAATTTGGAAGTAATAAGTAGCTAGGACCTCTCTGCTTTTTCTATATCAGTGTAAACATAGTCGCTTGAGGACGAGTTGCAGAGGCTTTTAATCGCCTTCCAAAGACTATTATCCTTGGGGCTCAGCGTTCAGAGGAATTTTTTTTCGTTTTAATCTTTGTGGTTTATAAGGCGGTGACGAAGAGTTTTGATCGAAAGAGTAAATAGCTGCTTTAAAAAAGAGGCGTCTGGTCGGCCATAATGCTCGGTACACAATCGTCTGATGTAGTTTTTGAATCTTATCAGTGCAAGTATGTAAGACCGTAAATTAGATGCATAAGCCGTTCAATCGATGACAGCTTAAGATTTTGTCAATGTCAGAAGGACCGCTTATATCATTGTGAACAATGTTGTTGTTAATGTATTCTTTAAATTGAAGCCAGTTTGCATGTTTTGTAATATAAACATGTTTTTTTAAAGAGAAGTTTAGTTGTAAAAATAGTAATGAGTATGGGATTATGATCGGATGAGAGGTCGTTAACAGTGATTAGTTCTGATGTGTTTAAGTTTTTTACAAGTGCTAAGTCTAAGATTTCTGCATCCTGCACGAATGGGAAAATGTGTGGGCTCAGAGAGGGAGCCACTATGCGAAAAAGGCCATTTAATGACAAGTGGTTAAGGATAGTGCTGGCAAAATAGTACCGCGTAATATCGACGATTCAAAAGCATTAATAATTATACACAGGATTTTTATATTTATTTTCTTCGATATAAATTTAATTTGCACTTTAGACGACACTAGAATATTACGAAAAGATACGGTTTGCAGTTAAATTTAGTTTTCAGTCGCAAGAATACAAAAAGTATACATATAAGTTATCACTCGGAATTTGGAAAAAGAATTCGTACGTGTCAAGTAAAAGCATACCAACTTGGAAAGTTAGAAACTTTAGACATTAAGGGATATACCCGACAAAATGAACGTCTTCAATTCGTACAAATAAAAGGCTAATCGAAGTTTTACAGCTGTTTTGTGAAATTTATCGAAGAAAATTTTTAGTAAGTTTAGCACGTGTGAATCTAATAAATCACATTAAAAGATATACATAAGTATATATAAATATATGCGTATCAAATAATCATATATATATATATATATATATATATAATTTACTATAATGTATTACATAGATCTCGTTATTAACATAAAGTTATTAGGATAAAATAGAAACGAACGTGAGCAAAATACATGTTATCCCTCTTATGTTCACAACATAAATAATTAAACTATTATTCCCATTACGTGAGTTTAAAGATTTACGTAAATGGAATAATAATTTATTTATTTATTCGTGAACGTAAAACAAAAATAAAAAGTATTTTATTTTATATATAGATACTTTAAAAATCTACATTGGACTTTGCCTAGTAACACAAATGTATTTAGCATAATACAGATACCAAACAATTGAACGGTATTCTAACAGAGTACGCGCTAGGGCATTGTAAAGCGATAGTAGTGGATCAGTACGTATGAACTTCTCATAATAAAACCGAACATTTCAAAAGAACGATACTAACAACATCGCTTAATATGTAGAAAATCTCTTAAGTTGTCGTCAATGTGAACTCAGATTGCGCACGACAGACTTCTTAACTATCTGCTTACCATTCAGAGTGTAACGGAAACCTATTTCTATTTCGACAAAATCTAAGTGGACGCATTTATCATAATTGAAAGATAAATGATTCTCTTTGCTCCACGAAACAAACTTCATTATATATCTCTGTAATACGTTACAGTCAGCTAGTGAAGATATGGGAGCATAAATTTTGTGATTTAGCAAATAAAAGAAATTTTAAGCAAAGATTCATTCTAATACCACTGGTAAAAATTATAAATAGGACGGGCCCAAATTTGAACATTATGGAACCCGAGAAGTAATATGAATTACAATGGTAGCCGTTATAGCCAAACACAGCTCTTACGGTTATACAAATAGGATTCCAACGATATTAAAAAATATGTTGATAGTCCAAGCAACCTTAGTTTATTCGGTAGATGTGGTTGACTAACTGTGTCAAATTACTAAAATTAGTGTAAATACAATCAATTTGTAACCGGCGATCCACGAATCTAGAAATCTGATCAGTTTATGTAACTAAATTTGTCACCGTGGACTTTTGTTTCCTAAACCCGTGTTGCTCAGTTATAATTTGAATCGGTAAATAACTGTTCGACGTAACGTATATTATAAATTCTAACAAATTTACCGATGCACGGAGTATAGACAAGTCGGTAATTAGTGATTAGCTGACGATCATCCGATTTATATACCCGGTATTACTCTAAATGTTTTAAGAGAAGCGGATCAAGTGCCCCCTATATTAATATTTAACTAAATCAATGGAATAATACGGATCCGAATACAACTTAAATATAAGCGGCGGCAAGTTGTCAGAACCCAATAGAAGATTTATTTAACTGCTTCTCATTATGCTCGCAACAAGAAGTGTTATGACGAAAAAGAAAAATATGTCGAAATATCTGACAGAATACCTCTTGATGAAAATAAGCGGTGAACGTGCCAAAGAGAACCAATCAAGAATTACGCGAGGAAATACAGGATAGTTAAATAGAGACAAACGTTGATTTATAATCGGAGATTTTAATGCTAAAATTGGAATCCGTTCAAATGAAAAAAAAATGTAACAACTCTAAAATATCGTGCAGAGATGAGAGTGGAGAAATACTAACTTCTCGAATTGAATAAACTCCGTGTCATGAATACATCCTTATAAAGAAAGGAAAAACGATATATGGATATGGAAGAGGCCTAAAGTATTAAACAATGTTAATACAGCTAGCGACCACATATCGGTAAAGGGTAAGAATTGATTTAAAACATACCACGCCATATAGAGAATGAAACACACGACAGATCCAAAAGAATTAGCGCAACATGAAAAGCAATTCCAAAAAGATGATCTACAAGTAGAGTTACGCTGGTTGTGAAGTATTGTTTTATGATGTCGCGTTCATTATTTGATAACTACTTTTTTTGTCTCTTTTTATTTCTTTTATAATCTTTCGTTTCTTTCTCTTCTTGCGACTCGGTGTTATTTTCACCACGTACATGAGTGTTAGATAAAATTGTTGACGAACAGAGAAGAGGTAGTACTCCTGCTCCCTCGCGTTATAAACAAAGATAATTATAACGGTACAGGTAACATTAAAGACGAAAAAGGTGTATGTATGGTTATTTAGATAGTCGACTAACAAAGATCTGGAAGGATACAGCGCTGACATTGAAGACAAAATTGAATTTGCTAAATTGCATACTCTTTTCAATAGCTACTTATGCGTGTGAAACATGGTCTCTTACTGCTGAGCCTGTTAATAGAATAGATGGGTTTGAAAGCTGGGCACAGATTAAGAATAGACTAATGAATATGTTTTCCAGAAGTTGAAAATACGTAGACGTTTATCAAGTAGAATGAGGAAAAGATTTCTTGGCTTCTTTATTGCGAGAGATATGAATTCTCTACAACGTCTAATAATCACCGCGGAAAAGTGAATGGACGAAGAAAAAAGAGGAAGACCAAGAACGCGCTGGGCTGATCAGTTAAAATCGTTAATTAGCTTAAACATACACGAAGCACTGCTGGTTGCTCATAATAGATCAACATGGAGATCAATAACATATGCGGCCGTTTCTTAACATCACTACGCCCTCTAGAGGAGAATTTAGATAATAATGGTGTCTATTCTTCTCAGCTACAGGCAGTCCAACATAATACCGATGACGACTAGATACGCGCTCATTTAAACGATCATAATATGAGATTGTCATTCCCCGTCTTACATTACGATAATTATGTGACGAGTATTCGGATTTTAAGGTCGTAGAACAAGTATCTGATAACAGCGTTATTAGAACTCTTCAATAGCAAAAAAAAATATTTAACAATTCCGGTTATTATAACAAAATCACAGAAATTAAGCGAATAGGCTTCTGTTTTAATTTTGTGCGAAGGTAGACGCGTAGCTAATTCGTTAATTGATGACAGGCGGATAAAAGAGAAGCAAGGTTTAAAAAAGCTTATATCCCTCTTTATGACCCTACAAGATCGACCGTCACAAAAAGGTGCTTTGACTTCGGAACTGTTTGAAGATATAGATAGTGGTTTTTTCTTCTTAATCGTTTGAATCAGAGCATTTTAGAAGAAGGAGAAATAAAGTTTAGTAATCGGTACAGATTTTTTTCACCGGTCCAAATATGAATACATTTATATCAATAAGATAAGATTTCAACGTGACCCATATATCCAATGCGGCAATGTTTTTCGTGTTTTCATTTTTCTCGCGGTTCGAAAACATGCAAATCTATTAAAAGACGTTGCTCCTGATTCACATTTTAAAAGTGACTGTTCGGTGGAACCTTTATATATATATATATGTGTGTGTGTGTGTATTTTTCAGAGTTCGCCTCAGTAATGATTAAACTATATATTTGTTTTACTCACTGCACGCAGTCAATTTTTTTCACTGAAGTTATAATAGAGTTATTCGTTTAATCTCCTTGAAGTTAGCCAAACTCCTTGGTGGTGAAAATTTTCTCGAATAAATACACACACACATATATATATATATATACATATATATATATATATATATATATATATTCATATATGCGGTATATATATTGACGAGCACGCAATATATACACACGCACGTTTGAAATATCTTTATATACAATTTTTATCTCGTATATCCGTCTAATCTGGAAATATATCAAAAGTTAAAAATCCTCTGAATAAATGTATTCATTCGTTTTATTACAACTACATTCTGTCGAGTCATTTTTCTTTACTTTCTCCAGTCATAGGAGTGATCAAGTTATTTAAACAACGGAAGAATTTGTCACAAATAAAATGATATTTTACGTATCAGTCGGTGTAACGAGTGAAAGTTCAACTTACACGCATATGTATATATGCCCGACATCTATTCTAAGTATTCCCCATTCGGATAGGGGAAAAAAGTTCTAGAAGTTCGAGCATTTCTCTTCGGTGTGATAGTTAAACTGAAACAAACTGCCTATATTTCGTAACGTAATTTTTATACAATTTAACTTTGAAATATCTTGAACTTGCAAACGAAATTCATAACCCCAGGCCGAACGTGAATATCATTCTAAAATGTATATCTACATTAATAAATCGTTTATATTTATTTTTTCAACTCGTGTAATTTCAGCTTTTCCTCATTAGATACCGCAGCCAACGTTGTACCACCGACGCATATCAACTTCCCGTGACTGTTTGATTTTCGAATATATTTTTCGATTTTAAACAGCCCCCCAACAAGAAAACCTTTATAAACGGAACGATCGTGTAAACGCGAAAACTGTTTGGTTTTCAGATTGCGTTTCATATATTTTCGATGATAAACAGCCCCACAAGAAGACATTACAAACGAAACGATCGTGCAAACGCGATAACTAGTTGATTTACAGATTTGTTTTTGCATATTTTTAAATTTAAATAGCCCCACAAGAAACGTTACAAACGGAACGATCGTGTTAACAACGCGATAACTGCTTGGTTTTCAGATTTGTTTTCACACACTTTCTATTTCATCACCACAAGAAACGTTAAAAACTGAACGATCGTGTGGTTTACAGATTTGTTTTCGCATACTTCCAATTTTAAACAGCCACATAAGAAAACGCTACAAATGGAACGATCGTGTGATTTTCAGACTTATATTCTTTCATATATTTTCGAGTATAAACAGTCCCATAAGGAAACGTTACGAGCGAAGCAATCGTGTAAACGCGATAACTGCTTGGTTTTCAGATTTTGTTTTTGAATACTCTCAATTTTTAATAGACTCACAAGAAAACGTTATAAACGGAACCTACATTCCCTGTTTATCTATCCGATAAAACAGAATATTGTGTCTGCCAAATAAACTGAAAATAATAACAAAATTAAAATGTATGTGGTTATTTTGATATTCGTAATCGGACTAACATGATTTCGCTTAAAATATTTCACTTTTAAATTAAGTTAATCCGAAAGTAGTAATATATTGGAGCACTAAAATTCATTTCGATCGTCAAAATTCCCGAAAACACATATCTAGTAATTTATATATATATATATTGTCTTTTCAATACTTCTCTGTAAATAACGAAAGCATAAAAAACCTTTCAGTTAGAGCTTGCAATTCCGTTAAGTGCTTACGTACCTTAAAATGATAGAATTCATTTCTGTTTAATTGCAGCTACGTCCATTAGGATAATGTTCTATATATATTTTTAAAAAAACCTCTCGTAAAATTGCAAAAAATATGACAAAATATTTCGATAGGGACGTCAAATTGTACAGTTAATATTTTTAATAACTTATTCATATTGGTATTATTATTCATATAATTACGTTTACTCTTTATTATTACTATTATCATTACCATTATTGTATATTTTTTTGTTAACGCTGAAGCTATTGTTGTTGCTGTTGTTATTCTTGTAGTTAGAGAGAGCACAGATTTTTTTTTTTAATATAGGATATTGAAAATAAGGAAAAAGCCTATAAAGTAAAGTGTACGGTATAGATGAGAATATGTGTTAACTATAATGATGATTGTGTAAAATTAAAGTGTCCTTAGTAACGGCAAGTAGAGCGATCTGCGGTTGACTATTGAGAGCATTAAGTAAATTAAATTTTAAAAAAAGACTAATTCTCAGAGTACTATTTTTTCTGCCGTACACCAACACTATTAAAAGAACAATTTTACAACACTAGAATGCACAAACACACACACACGCTAAACTAATATATATATATATATATTCACTAAGTGTACATACATACATGCAGACAAATATCTACAAATACACCGATAAAAATGAGTGCCCAATTTTAATTCAAAGGCGTTCGTGATTTTCTTATAAATATAATTCAATCACTTAAGTTTCGCGAAATTTATTTAAATTAAAATTATATAAAGTAATATTTTCTCTAATATTGTTGTATTATAACATAAATCAATAAATAGAGCCTATTTAACATCGAAATAACTAGAATGAAGTATACTTGTGTATATATATATATTTCAAACTTAGATATTTATAAAAGGTCCTGGCCACATCCGAGATCGGGACATGTGTACCTAATTGATTACCACATCAGCGAAACGTCAAAGCAGAAATGAATACCTAGTTAATTAAAGAATCCGACTTCAACGGATGAGATGGTTAATCGCAAACTAAAATGAGCTCATTGATTTAATTACTTTAAAAATAAGGTTATTTTTCGATTCAGTTATTTTCGAAATAGAGTTATTTTTGATTTAAATATTTTAAAAATTGTGTTTTTTTTTATTTAATTACTTTAAGCATTGGTTATTTTTTTATTTAATTATGTTAAAAATTGGATTATTTTTTTACCTTATTATTTTAAAAAATGAGTTATTTTTTATTCAATTATTTCAAAAATTAGGTTATTTTTTGATTTAATTATTTTAAAACTTTTACAAAATTTCACCAAACTTCTGTTTTACATTGGCGTGTAAAGGCCCAATAAAAAAATCAGATTAAAAACCAACGCCCGTTTATTGTAAATCTGGATTTATTTCAATTTCATACCAACTTTTAAATATAACTCATAAACTCCGTAATTCGCGGTGTCAAATCCATTGCATAGTCCGCACGTATAGTTAAGTTTTACATTCGTAAGTCCTAAGTCCATCTGCACATTTAAAGGACACGTTTGTACACAGATCTTTTATACGATTCGTTGTTGACAGTTCTAACAGTGTAGAATTGATGTTTTTTTTCTTTTTTTGTTTACCGATTCAACTTTAATTATATCGTTAAACGAAGATTTTTGAATTACGCAGTTCGTTGCGGGTTCTATACTTACCTCCGTTAAATTATCACGGTAAAGTCGTCTATTCGGATCAAGATAAAAGTGAACTTTTAGCTAATATATACTCAGGGGTCCATGCTCAGAATTGTAACATGGCATCTGCTTATCAGAATGTCAAAGTCAATTCCAATGTCAAAAAATATCTACGTATTTCTTCTGATGGAATGAGAGCAGCGGACCTAACTACTGTTGCTGAAATACATAATCATATAAAGAAACTAAAAAATAAAAAGTCAGTTGGGTTGGATAAGGTTTGTACGATTTTCCTTAAAAATCTACCCATTAAAGCTCTAGTTAAATTAACTATCATAATTAATTCTATGTTACTACTTTCGCATTTCCCCATTTCTTGGAAGACGTCTAAAGTAATACCCATCCCTAAGGCTGGTAAGAATACCTCGGATCCGGTTAATTTACGTCCTGTCTCTCTTCTCAGTAATCTTAGTAAAATAGCTGAAAAAATTATTCTCAGTCGAATGCAAACCTTTACACAAATTAATAATATTCTTATTGAACAACAGTTTGGATTCAGGAGTAAACTATCAACAGTTATGCAGTTGGCGAGGATTACTGATTTCATAACAGATGGTTTTAATCAAAATAAACATACAGGTTTACTTCTCATAGACATTGAGAAAGCCTTTGATACTACATGGCATCTCGGATTAATATATAAATTAATTTAACTAAAATTTCCTAATTATATCGTTAGACTTATTAAAGATTATTTAACAGATAGGAAATTTCTGGTAAAAATAAATGATTGTAACTCTGTGGAAAGGTCTATACTAGCTGGAGTACCTGAAGGGAGTATACTTGGACCCTATCTTTTTCTCATATTTATTAATGACATTCCCATGGATAAACACCTTCAGATGGCGTTGTATGCGGATGATACAGCTATGTATTGTACGTCGTATCGTACAGATACTATTCAAAGAAGTCTAAGCATAGGATTTGAGAAATTAAGATCATACTTCAATAAATGGAAAATTAACATAAATACTGATAAAACACAGTCAATATTATTTATAAAAAGAAGACCAAACTCTCTAACTCCTATAATAATAAATAACATACCCGTAGAATGGAAGACTCAGATCAAATATCTTGGTGTTTTTCTAGATAAAGGTCTTACCTTTTCTAAACATATCGAACACGCCGTTAATAAAACTCAAGCCTCTTTATTTAAATTATATCCAGTCTTTAATAGGAAATGCTACGTTAATTCTGCAAATAAGCTAATTATCTACAAATGTATCTTAAGACCGATAATGTTGTAGGCGTGTCCTGTGTGGTCTTACGCAAGTCACTCTAACTTATCTAAATTGCAAACCATGCAAAATAAATGTTGCAGAATTATTCTTAAAGCTCCGTTTTATGCTAGGATAGATCGTTTGCACAGAACTTTGAAATTGCCATACGTGCATCAAGTAATAAATCAGCAAACCAAAAAATTTTTTTATGATTGTACCCTAAGTGAGAGTATTCCTTTATAAACAATATAGCAGACTACACTCGCACTAGTCTCCAATTAAAATATAAGAAATATAAACATAAAAGAATTAAACATACATTCGTCTAGAATTATTTTCGGTGAAAACCACGTCCTGATTATTCAAAAAACTTAACGTTTCGAATGGGCTTACACCACTCATCATCAGAAACGAACTAAACCACAAACCCTTGAGTTATTTCCTTTTATAGGCACTTCTCAATCGGAACTTAATATTTCCAGGGCTGTGATTGGTCCTACCGTCAGCTGATACATCACCTGATATTACTGTATGGTGATTGGTCAATTCTTCTGTAGTCATTATATTTCCAAGGCTATGATTGGTCCTACTATCAGATGATATTCCTGTATTGTGATTGGTTAATTTGTCAGTAGTAATTATATTTTCAGGGCTATGATTGGTCCTACCATCGGCTGATTCATCACCTGATATTCCTGTATTGTGATTGGTTGGTACTTCTGTAATCAATGGTTGGTTGGCCACTTCAGTAGGGTATTTTAATTTTTCTCTATTGTTAAGTAATACTGGTTTCCAAGCATCAGGTAGCCGAAATCCATCTTCTCTGTTGAAATTATTATGCTTTTCTATTTCAATAGCCTCTCGGACAATTCGCTTCCCATATTTTTGCTCCTTTACCAATACCTTCCTCTCCTCGAAGTCTATAGAGTGACCCGCTGTAATTAGATGTTCTGCTACTGCTGATTTACTTATGCGTTTATATTTACAATCTGCAGCATGCTCTTTAATGCGTGTATTAATAGACCTTCCAGTTTGTCCAATGTAGTTTTTGCCACACGAACAAGGAATTTTATACACGCCAGCAGTATGACCATCGGGAATTTTATCTTTATTATTATTTAACAGGTTCTTTATCTTTTTATAGGTGTCAAATACTGTTCTTATACTGTTTTTTTGTAACACTCTGGCAATCTTATCTGTTGTTCCCATAATGTAAGGTAACTTTATGCTTGCTCTATATTCTTCTTTGTTTTCCGCCTGTTTTTTTCTAGATGTTGTACTAAATTTATTAATATATCTCTCAGACTGTTTTATACTGTACCCATTGTTGATCATAGTCTGCTTAAGATTAACCAGTTCATTCTCAATACTACTGCTGTCACATAAACGCTGGGCTCTCACTGTTAAAGTTTTGAAAACACCCAATTTTTGACTTGGGTTGTGGTGTGAATTTTTATGTATGTATAATCCAGTGTGTGTACTTTTTCGATACACACTAGTTGACCATGTGCCATCTATGTTTCTTTTTACTAGAACATCTAAGAAAGGTAAAACACCATTATTCTCCTCTTCCATGGTAAACTTGATATTAGGATGGATATTATTTAAACTTGTTTGAAATTCTTCTAATTTCTTACGCCCATGTTGCCATACTACAAATGTGTCATCCACATATCTGAACCAACACTTGGGATTCCAGTTATGAAGCACAAATTTATCAATTTCTTCCATATAAATGTTAGCAAATATCGGAGCTAGTCTTGATCCCATTGCCATACCTTCTATTTGTTTGTAAAATATTCCATCAAACGAGAACACATTATCAGCAGTTACTGTTTTTATAAATTCTACAATTTCACCTGAAACGCCTTTCTTTTTAATGATTTCTGTAGTTTTTGATACTGGGACATTTGTGAACAAGGAAACTACATCAAAACTAATTACCAAATCATCTTGTTCCACTTTTATTTCCTTCAATTTTTCGATGAATTGCACAGAATTCTGTATACACGATGGTAAACAACCTACTAGGGGCTTCAGCTGTTTAGCTATAAAACCTTCCAGATTATACATAGGACTGTTAATAGAACAAACTATAGGTCTTAATGGATAGCCAACTTTGTGTATTTTTGGTACTCCATAAATCCTTGGCATGGTAGGTACCTGGCAAATCAATTCCTTCTTAGTGCTTGCCTTTAACTGTGATGTTTTTATTAATCTTAATACTTTAGCAGTAATCCTATTAAGTGGATTTTTTTCTAATTTCACATAAGGACCTTGTTCTAATAGCTCTAGCATCTTACCTTTATATTCATCTGTCCTCATAATAACAGTAGCATTACCTTTGTCAGCCTTACATACAGTTATTTCTGGATTATTTTTCAATGATTTCAAGGCCATATACTCAGTCCGGGATATGTTCAGTCTGGGTGGTTTACACTGTCTTAATATTATAGAGCAATCTTGTCTTATAATTTCTGCCTTGTGTGGTGAAAGATTTCTAAGACCACTTTCCACACTACTCACTATATCTTCAACTGGAATCTTACGTGGACCTATAGCATAATTCAGACCTTTTTCCAGAACTCTCTCCACTTCAGATCCAAGAGGAATGTTAGTCAGGTTCACAACTGTATTCAACTTTTCTTCTCGGTGTCCACCCATCATTTTTTCCGCTTGATTAGTACTCAACTGAGAAAATTTACGTACCTGTTTACTCTTAGTAGCATCATATAACTTATTTGCATGTGTGCCTGTAATTCTATCCACTGTTTCCCAGTCGTTTATCTTGAGTATGTTTTTCAAACATTGTATCATATCATCCAATTTGCTATCCACTTTCACCAATTTTAACCGGATATACCTAATCTCATTTATCAGTAACTTCTTACCCAATTCTTGAAAACACTTCAGATTTCTACCTTTCGCTAGAGGATGGTTGATTTTAGCAAATGTCGGAGTAACCTGTTTATCTCGACACCGTTTTAAAAATGCTAAATCACACAAAAGCTTCATTTTTTTAGCACGAAATTTGTCCAACTGACGGCAATTTTTATACACATTCTCCCCATAGAGATTCGTTATATATTTATTAAAACTTTCGTGGTTGTTTTCCATTAGTTTTGATGTAGTTTCCTTGTTCACAAATGTCCCAGTATCAGAAACTACAGAAATCATTAAAAAGAAAGGCGTTTCAGGTGAAATTGTAGAATTTATAAAAACAGTAACTGCTGATAATGTGTTCTCGTTTGATGGAATATTTTACAAACAAATAGAAGGTATGGCAATGGGATCAAGACTAGCTCCGATATTTGCTAACATTTATATGGAAGAAATTGATAAATTTGTGCTTCATAACTGGAATCCCAAGTGTTGGTTCAGATATGTGGATGACACATTTGTAGTATGGCAACATGGGCGTAAGAAATTAGAAGAATTTCAAACAAGTTTAAATAATATCCATCCTAATATCAAGTTTACCATGGAAGAGGAGAATAATGGTGTTTTACCTTTCTTAGATGTTCTAGTAAAAAGAAACATAGATGGCACATGGTCAACTAGTGTGTATCGAAAAAGTACACACACTGGATTATACATACATAAAAATTCACACCACAACCCAAGTCAAAAATTGGGTGTTTTCAAAACTTTAACAGTGAGAGCCCAGCGTTTATGTGACAGCAGTAGTATTGAGAATGAACTGGTTAATCTTAAGCAGACTATGATCAACAATGGGTACAGTATAAAACAGTCTGAGAGATATATTAATAAATTTAGTACAACATCTAGAAAAAAACAGGCGGAAAACAAAGAAGAATATAGAGCAAGCATAAAGTTACCTTACATTATGGGAACAACAGATAAGATTGCCAGAGTGTTACAAAAAAACAGTATAAGAACAGTATTTGACACCTATAAAAAGATAAAGAACCTGTTAAATAATAATAAAGATAAAATTCCCGATGGTCATACTGCTGGCGTGTATAAAATTCCTTGTTCGTGTGGCAAAAACTACATTGGACAAACTGGAAGGTCTATTAATACACGCATTAAAGAGCATGCTGCAGATTGTAAATATAAACGCATAAGTAAATCAGCAGTAGCAGAACATCTAATTACAGCGGGTCACTCTATAGACTTCGAGGAGAGGAAGGTATTGGTAAAGGAGCAAAAATATGGGAAGCGAATTGTCCGAGAGGCTATTGAAATAGAAAAGCATAATAATTTCAACAGAGAAGATGGATTTCGGCTACCTGATGCTTGGAAACCAGTATTACTTAACAATAGAGAAAAATTAAAATACCCTACTGAAGTGGCCAACCAACCATTGATTACAGAAGTACCAACCAATCACAATACAGGAATATCAGGTGATGAATCAGCCGATGGTAGGACCAATCATAGCCCTGAAAATATAATTACTACTGACAAATTAACCAATCACAATACAGGAATATCATCTGATAGTAGGACCAATCATAGCCTTGGAAATATAATGACTACAGAAGAATTGACCAATCACCATACAGTAATATCAGGTGATGTATCAGCTGACGGTAGGACCAATCACAGCCCTGGAAATATTAAGTTCCGATTGAGAAGTGCCTATAAAAGGAAATAACTCAAGGGTTTGTGGTTTAGTTCGTTTCTGATGATGAGTGGTGTAAGCCCATTCGAAACGTTAAGTTTTTTGAATAATCAGGACGTGGTTTTCACCGAAAATAATTCTAGACGTATGGAAAACAACCACGAAAGTTTTAATAAATATATAAACATACATTATTATGATGAGTAGCCGGCATTCCCGATGATATATAGTTATTATTTAAGTTTAAGTTTATTTTATGTATATAGTTATTTATTTTCATATTTATTGCTACTCTGATCGTCTGTTATCGCATACTATATTTTATGTTATTATTTTATTTTATTATATACTTATTTCATGCAGGTTTTGGTGGTGGTTTTTCCTGCAGTTTATTTGCTTTAAGCTTCGTTTCTTTTGTTTTTATATTTATATATCGCGATACACGGGGAGAATTTTACACTATTTCGGTACGTGTAGACGATATTTGTTGTTTCTTATTTTAAATGTAAAAATACACTTTTTATTTATTTATTTATTTATTATAGGTGCACAATGAATAGTGATCCTTTTGTCCTATGTTGACGACTCATATTGCGAAGATCGCAAATTTTAAAACCGTGCGATTTTAATTCTTCTCTCACGACTCTTGGATCGATCGAAAAATGTAAATGTCTAATCACCATAACGTATATCCCGCTTCATTTTGCAAGTGTGAAAAGAAGTACTTCGTTTTGTAAAAGCTCCCATGAACTTTCGATATTGTTCAGGAGAGAAAGTCCGCCGAATTTGGCAACACGATCTGATAATGCTCCGCATAATAATCGAATTTATGTTTTTATTTATTTTGCAGTCCGTGAATGAAAATGACTTCGGATTAAACGACCTAGAAATATTTACTTTTATTTCGGACCAAACCTACATGACTGTCCTCATTGCATTCCTCTAAGTCGTCTCCTGAGAGGGCCTCGTATCTTTTACGAGAGCTTATCTCTTACTTTTATCAATGTTAACAGAAATAAGCTGGTTTTATGTTTTCCGATACACCTTTAGGTTTTTTTGTTACGAATGTATTGACTATTTATTAGGATTTCATATTAATATTTGACTGTAATTCGACGGACAGCTGGATGGCAAGTACAGAGGGGGTGTGCAATAGGAATATTTCTCGATGGCTCTGCCACATTGTAGGACGTTGTAATGTAAAAGGCAAAGTAAGGTTAGAAGTTTGTAGTAGAGTAGTTGCGTGACGCGTGTCCACCGGTCAATGAATATAACGGACGTCTTCTATATGAGGGTAGTCTGCACTTATATATATATATATATACATATATATATATATATATATATATATATATATATATATATGTGTGTGTGTGTGTGTGTGTATATATACAGTAAAAAATGAATGAAACAAAACTAAATAAAATGATACTATCCCGCCGATTTGATAAGATGCTTTCTACGAATAACACGCGATGTATTCAAAATATAACAAGTTAATTATTACATTAAGAGATAGTAGGAACAAATAATTTATGACTGGGCGATACATTAACGTAAAACTCAACGACTGCCTGCCGCCAAAATTATTATATTTTTTTACAAATACTTTTTATATATATATATATATATGGACTTATGACATCTATGTGCACGGATATTTTGCTATTTATGCGTGCATACATATTTTTGTATGAATGGATGAATAAATGAATAATAAGTATATTTAAATTGTTTACAAATCAGAGCAGGTAGATAATAAAATGCGTATACCGAGCAAGTCTAGGCGACTTAGATTTAGTGAACGAGTCTTAAAGATAACTTATTAAAATAGACGATTTTACAGGGGAAAATACAATAAAACCGCTGCGTAGCGAAAAAGTGATTATGTTAAATATTAATAATAATTCACACATTAAATAGTACACATATATACATATGCATATAGAACGAAAGAATAATTCTTTTATGTTTGTATCTTTTGTATCGTAATTGATATGGTAAGTGAAGTTACCAATTTGTTGTACAAGTGTATATTGACTTATGGGACACTTACGATAAAATTTAGCAGCTTGCTTGTTGAAAAGTTGAGATATTTACGATAGTGCGAAGTGCATGTGAGACATTTTTGTATGAAAAGGGGCATTATGGATGATTCGGAAGCATGCATTCTGAAGAATTTGTAGTTTATATTTTCTTATACTACACCAGATGGGACAAGCATAAGGATGATTGGTAAAATGAGAGCTGTGTATATCAATAATTTGTTTTGTATATTTAATTTTGATCGCTCGTTGAATATTGGGAATAACTGATGTAAACGAGCATGGTTATCAATACTCCGGTTGATGTGATTACTGAATGTTAAGTCTAAGGTAAGCCCGAGGTATTTAACAGCAGCTTTCCACTCCAATTGAGTGTTGTCTATTGTAATACACTGTGGGACCTGAGGCCTACGTCTGCGAAATAATATAGTGTCAGTTTTTAGCGTGTTAATTGTGATTTTCCATTTTACACAGTATTTGCGTATTTTATTGTGTTTGTGAGTCTGTTGCTAATGGTATCAACGCTATAGAAGTATGTGTAGATTGCAGTATCGTCAGTATAGAGGGAAGTGATGATATTTTGTAATCGTGGCAGATCATTAATGTATAGAATATAGAGAAAGGGCCCGAGAATGCTACCTTGTGGAACAACAGCAGGCAGAATCCTAGTATTGGAATAGGTGTCACCCAGTTTAACTATGAAGGATGTAACAGAGAGATAGGATTTGATGAGTATTATAAGATAACTGGGGAAGCCATAGCGCAGCATTTTGTAAACTATGCAGTAAAAAATACGAAAATTGAGATAAAATGAAAAGAATAAGTAAAAATAGAATAATAACAACATCGAGAAAAGATGAGCGCGCGATAAACAAACTTATCGGCATCGGCATTACGATATCGAAAATATTTTTGTATATATATGTATATATGTATGTATATGATAAAAAATTTACATTGGTGAAGTTTTTTATTTGAAATTTTTCGTGCAATTTAAAACAATGCTGACATTATTTCTATACTATTTCGCAGGACATTAAAAATTGTATTTAACCCATTCAATCTCAGACGTCATCAACTTTTTACACAAAATTATACTCTTAGATAGGTGACAAACTCGATGAGCTGAGAATGTGAAGCAATATTTTTGTACATAATACTGTGTTCAGTCATAACTTGGAACAATTTTGAACGTGTTACGTAAAACTATTTTTAGAATTCGAACATTTTCATTTATCTAAATGTCGCTTTCTGGCGCAGAGAAATAACGGAGAAGATATTATAGGAATATCTTTCACTATTGGCAGATTACTTTAAAAAATTGCAAATAACGTTAAACAGCGCCACGACGCTTCTACCATGTTCCCACCTTAACAATCAGTTATATAGAATTCAATTATCATAATCGGTGAGCGCAAACTAAATCATAATGATCTGGAATATTTCGGAGGAACTCTAGATCGCCAATTGACCTGCCGCAAAAACCTTGAGAACATCGCGGCTAAATTCAAAACACGGACGAACATAATACAAAAACTCGCAGGTACAACATGGTGCGCTTCAGCATCTACATTATGGACATCAGTACTTGCGTCGGCGGCTGAATATGCAGCGCCAGTATGGTTGAACAGTAATCATACGAAAAAAGTCGATGTAGTACTATAAACGCAGCTCTGTAATTTCCGGCGGTACAAATGGCTACCAGTAATAGCAAACATCACGCCGGCTCATATTCGAAGAAAAATTGCAACTATTAAACACTGGACGAAGACGAAATATGCAAATGATCTAAATCTACCAATAAACCAAAATCTGGAAGTGTCAGAAATACTAAAATCGAAAAAGCCGCCTGACAGATTAGCTACAAAGCTCTTATCACGAGTTTTAATGCGGTCACAGCCTGGAAGGAAGAATGGAACTAAAATAACACAGATCATAACCGAATAATAGGCACACCAAATAGCAAGTCACTTTGACCTAAAGTGAAAATCTCTACTGGCCATGGATGTAATGGCCATATGCTCGCAAAGTGGAGTTTCAAACATGATTCATGTTGTGACCTCAAACACGGAAACCAGACAATGGATCATATCCTCGAGTGCCAACATAGAGCCATTTCCAGTGGACGGAAAGATATTTGAGCGATATTAAGCGCAACCATAGCATGGTTACAGAATTTGGATGTGGACATTCAAGCTACTCATAGACAAACGACATCATCATCAGTATGAAAATAGACAATATGATGATAATATTCATAAATATAGTAATGCATTTTCATGTGAAGATTTTTTTATACTATATTCAACAAAAATGAAGTCTGAACGATTGACAAGAAATAAATACTCGAATCACACCCGAGAGAAGTGATTGTAATCGTTTTGTTGTCACAGCACGATGCGTGTGCTATATTGTTACTAGCGCATATGGTGTGCACAGTGGTTTGCCACACTGCCTTCCACGCGATAATATTTGAATTATTTATATTTTTATTTTCCGATGATAATTTTCGCATCGCTGATCATATTCGAACTCGGTATCTTCCGTATAGAAGTCCACGCTCTAGCCACTAGGCTATCCCAAGGAGTATATATATATATATATATATATATATATATATATATATATATATATATATATATATATATATTCCAAATAATTAATAATAATCGTTGTGATAAAAGAAAGAAGTTACTTAAACCTTCGAGTAGTCGCGCTGGTGCATTTTTTTTTATTAATCTCGTTAGCGTTGACCATTTTTCTTATACCCAGTATCTATTCCTCTGTTGAAGTCTTCTGCATAATATAAACCGATTACAGACGTTTTATAAAAAATACTTGCTCGTATGTAAAGGTTAATTCACACGGTCGTGTAATAATTTTTGTGCCGTCAGTCTTTCATGAGTTTCGTTCAACTTACTTTTTTATTTTTGAAACCAGCATTGAAATATTTTCAGGAACCTTATTCTAAATGCTATGTAAGTTCATAAATTTTATTTTCTTACACTTGGATGATGTAATAAACTCTGTTTTGGAGAAAATGTCTATTTTTAGCAGGTTTGTTCTATATTTTACGTTTACACTAGTTTCTTCAAATAAAATAGATTGCCTTTAGAACCTTTGTCGAAGCAAGCCATTTATATACTGCAAATTGTTTTTGATAATTTGGTCTAAAAAAATGCAATGTTTGTTTACATCAGGCATAATTAGACTTGGAGATATACAAAATTTACTTCTAGAGTTAGATCAGGATGAAGATCAGCACTGAGTTCAGGACCAAATAGAGAGCGATGATGATCTGAGTGAAGAAGAAGTAGACAACTGATATGACGAAACGGAATCAGATCAAGACTTTGAAGAAGGGGAAGTAATATCCAATGATAATAGAAAGGAATCATACATCGGATAGGATAAAATTTCTGTTTGGAAAAAAGTGAAATTTCTAAACAATCCAAAACAAAAAAAGAAAAACATTATAAAAATAATACCGCTCCCCAACGGACACGCTAAAAGTGTAAACAGTACAGTAGAGGCATTCTCAGAAATTATTTATGTAAGAATTTTAGACCTCATAGTTTTGTATACAAATAAATATATTCAGAGGAAAAAAAGCAGATTTTAGCCGAGATAGGGATTTTATCTCAAGAATTGAAGTACTGGCACTATTTGGTATTTTATATCTGATTGGTTTAAAAAAGGGACACCTTACCAGTGTTTTAGAATTGTGTGCAACTAACGGTACAGGCATGTATTTGCTAAGAGCTGCTATGAGTTACCAACGATTTTTATTTCTATTGAGATGTCTAAAGATTTGATGATTTTTCCACAAGAATCGATAGGAGAGAAACAGATAAATTAGCAGCAATGCGTGAAATTTTGGATTCATTTGTAGAAAACAATTCATATTCTATGGGTGAATATGTAACAGATGAGATGTTGCATCCGTTCAGAGGACGATGCTCTTGGATCCAGTATATTCCTTCAAAGCTGCAAAATACGGGATAAAAATGTTTGCATTGTTCGATTCGCGGAAATTTTACTGTGGAAATTTGGAGATTTATGCTGGAAAACGGCCATCAGGTCTATATGAGATTTCTAATTCATCTGCAGATATTGTAAAAGGACTAGTGATACCAATTGTAGAAACTTGACTACAGATAACTGGTATACAAGCGTACCTCTAGCGGATTATTTACTTACCAAAAAAATAACACTTCTAGTAACTCTTAGAAAAAAGGTTCATCGATAGCTTGATTCCAAAAGGATAAGTTAATTTCTTATACAACGAAAAAAAAAGTATGTAATTTTATTGTCCACTATGACAGTAATGACATAGATGCGGAAACTAAAAATGCACAAATTATAGTCGATTATAACTGAACAAAAGGTGGCGTTGATACTGTTGACAGTTTTAATGTATCCAGAATAACTAAGTGGTGAACCTTAGAAATATTTTTCAAACTACTGAATTTAGCCGGAATAAATGCTGCAATTATTTATATGTTAGCCAAACCTCATCAAAAACCATTATGTAGAAGAGTGTTCTTGAAAACATTATCGTTTGAACTAATAAAAGATCATCTCATAGAAAGATCTAAAATTACATCTCTTCCTTCTGACATTAAACTTTTTTAGTACAAGAAGATAGCATAGAAAACCCGCCCAAAAAAATTCGAGTGCGATGCTTTCTTTGTGGCCGAAAAAAGAATTCGAGCGCTACGAGAAAAATTTGTAAAAGTCATTCAGAAATTGTATTGAAGTGTACAAATTGTTTTACCTCGAGTTAAGAATAATCGATTAATTTTTCTGTTTTATGTTTTCATGTTATAGTATAATTGTTTTAATGGTTTGCTTTTTTTTGTCATATTAATATAAAATTTTGATGTTTTCACGTCAAATTTTATAAAAATGGTTTAATCTTTTGTTTACAGATATTTCTCTATACTTGTTAAATAATATATTTTTATACTAAACACATCTGTTTATTAACCCTTTATCTGAATCGCATAGTTAAAGTTACAAATAACTAAAATATACTAAAAATCTGAAGTGGTCCACAAAGGGACCAGTTGTGTTACAAAAATAGGCGCGACTAGAGGAAGAATAAATATCATAATCATCGTCGTATCGCTCGTTGCCGAACGTCGTGACTAGTCATTGTATACGTCTATTTTCACGTACAAAATGGCTAGTATTCAAGGCACTTATTCATATGCGATGCAGATGCGCGCGCATATGATGTTATACGAAGTGGGGTGCCACTGTCATCCCGCTGATAATTAAGAATTAAATAATGATGAAAACTTTCTATGTGACGTATTGGTTTCGAACCTCCGACCGTCGAGTTAACAGTTGAGCATTCTAGCAACTGAGCCACCGCGACATTCTAAATATAGCGCTCTAATTAAAGGAAACAACAGTAATAAAATATAATACGAAATATTCGGTCATACAGCAAAAAGTAAATAAAGAAAATACCTGCAACAAAAACAAAAAGAATAGAATAGAAGGTAGTTGTATACGTACATTGACACAACTAGGGGTGCGCACAAATATCCCCACAAACAAAAAAAAAATGATTGCACCTTATTTTTAGACTGTATACTTGATCAGAATATGCCGACGGTCTAGAAGTGTTGAACGGATTTGAAGCGTGGTGTATAAATAAGATAAGAACATGTTTATTTAAATAAAGTTCAACACTGATAACGGTTAGGTATAATTAAAAAGTTATATTTATAAAATTCATAATTAAAGTTTATAAAACGAAATCTACACCCCTAGGGTTTCTTGCTAAAATATCGATAACTTCATCTGCACTGGCACTTATTTTGTGATCTATATTCAATAGAGTCAATCCGTTCAGGCGATCCTCATGCTCCTTAAATAACTTTTTAGACGCTTGAGTGTCGAAAGCATATAGTTATTCGGTTGGCGGAATAACAACAGACGTCTGAAGGGGTGTCGGTAACTTTTGCGTGCCTGTGTGACCGTTTAAAAATATAACTCTGCGAGGGTGATTTTAGATCGGTCGTAATTTTTTGAAGCTAGCTGTTGTAAACTGACCACTAAACAGGATAGAGTTAATCTGTGGGTCGAATAACAACAGACCTATATAGATAAGTGGCGTGCATTCCAGGTAAGCGTCGCTTACCGTGAAAAATGCCGAAAAAAAAATTTTTTTATCCTAACTTATAAAGGTATAGAATATGAAAACAGAAAGTGATTATATTGGCGCTTATTACTTCAACAACCGCATGTGATACTTGGCTGCGCACTTAAGTGTTATACTTAGCGTATGAATTGTGTTATACAGGCGCATCGTATTAAATAGTTACATAGAAAAGAATTCGTTCTATTAGGATACGTGCAGAGAGATGAACTGTAGGTTGTGACCTTCGGACAAGAACACGCTAGACGGGTAAAGCGCCCGTGAGATCGCTTTCAGCCGGCTATACTTCACTAACGCTAAACCCATAAACAAGAAAGCGACACTGGCAATATTAAGCGCCCGTAATATCGCTTTCGGCTGGAGTTTAACGTGGTTTAATCTATGATTTCTGCAGGCTGTATGGTCGGTTGAATTCATTGAAAAACCGTTTTCACGATTTAATTTTAATGAACAAAAATTATAAATTGTGGTAAGCCAAAATCAGAATTACCATCTTCAAAAGCTGAACAAAATAAAGTACAACTTTTACCAGACATTTTAAAGCATCTCAATATGAAAACATTTCGTGGTTAACTGATTGTGAAGATAGTGGAAAACGTTGGCCGTATTTATTATTTGGCATGAAAAAAATAAATGAGTATGGAATGATCTTACTCAGGGATATGATAACTTGAATAATTTGATCGATGCGACTAAAAATCATGAACGTTGTGAGTCATATTTTTTCCTCCACGAAACTAAAGAAATTTGGTAAGTCGTGCATAGATTTACAATTAAATGATCAAGTACAAATTGAAGTCACGGAACGTAATGAGATTGTACTACAAAATAGAAACATTTTAATAAGATTAATCGATGCAGTATGCAATCTCGATGTTCATGAGCTTGCCTTACTCTGAAAAGGCAGATTCCGATAATCGTGGGAATTATGTAGACCTTCTACAATTACTTTCAAAATATGATATGATCCTGAAAACGCACATAGAGACTTCTATAACGTTCTGCGATACTTCAAATCGTATTCGGAATTATTTAATTTCTTCACTGTTGTTCAAACTAAGATAAAAGAAGAAATAAAAAATGCGAAATTGTTGCTATATTACTGGACGAAACGTCGGACATTTTAAATAAATCACAACTGTCTGTAGTTTTACGTTACATATGCAGTCACATTGCAAAAACTCAAGAGAGATTTAATCAATTTATTGATGTGGATCGATTGGTATACTTGAGTATGTCAAAAGTATTATCGAAGAATATGATTTAGCTCCAAATCATATCAAAGGTCGACACAGGGACAGGATTAAGTGGTTTATCTTTAATATCCATTGAAAAGGCGTTGTAAAATCAGCTAGAAAATGAACCGATGGGTACATTTTCGGATGTTCGTTATAAGTGACTTTATTAAAATAGTTCGTCGAATGGATTTTGTATTTAAAGAAGCATTAAATAGATCACGCGTTTTTTGTAAAGAAATTTTCGTTTGACACATGGTATTACACTTTATATAGTTATCGCTTACCCTGTAGAAAAATTCACGGCACGCCACTGAGATAGTTCATTATTAACCGTCGACAGATAGCGTCGCCGATTGTAAATTGACGACCACGTACCGATAACTTTGCGTGTATTATCAATTATATTACTAATATGACTATTAAATTATATACGTGTATAATACATAATATATATTACTAACACGACATGCACTATTATACTATAATTAAATCGACCGTACCATCCATAGTATTGTCAAATTAGGTCGCTTTAACAACTGAAACTTCCAACAATCTACACCTCGTATTCGATTCAAAAGTTATTACAAATAACGAAGCTAACGGAGCGTGAGACAATACAAAAGTTAAATGTTAGCTAATCGCGATATGAGAATGTGAAATTCTTGTAATACAATTGAAGACGTATAAAACACGTCCGAGGGGGCTGCTAATATTATATACGTATATGTTATAACAGAAGTTAATATACACTTCTTACAAGTCCCACACGCTCGTATTATAATGACGAGAACTTCAGAAGGTACCGCCAAAAGATAAGGGAAAATTAAAGCTGAAATATATTTTACAGCTGAAATGAATGAACTACGCATAGAATGCGATTTTACGAAGCCATAATGATTCCATTATTCAAATAGTACAAACCTTCTTCGTATGAAATAATTCTAATCAGATAATGCAAAATATTGACAATATATAACACGTAAATATATATATATATAGTTAGTTCCATATTTGTATTTATTGACGATGTAGAAATTTTTGAAACAAGTTCGATACGCTATCTTGGCATGTATATGGACAATAGGCTTACATGGCGACTACATTACACACTAAAAGAGCCATCGTTACTCCTGCGAAATTGTTAAGTCCGTTATTGCGACAGAAATCGGTTCCAAATCTGATGACTAAATTGACTATCTATCTTACAGCAGTCGCTCCCCTTTGGCGCTATGGATTACAGTTGTACGGTGGTAATTGCAAAAGTAATGTTCAAAGAATACAGCAACAACAGTCCAAGATAGTCTGTACTATTATATTTGCTCCACCTAATGTTTCTAATTTGATACTGCATAATGAAGACAAATTTAAAATCTTTTACAGTACCTTACAGACACTAACTTAATAAACAGCTTATAATCAACTCTAAGACGCAAATGATAAATCGAGCGTCTATAAATAAAATAAAATAAAAATAAAAATCCTCCAAGGCGTCTGTGGAGCAAATGGTGTCGAAATGCAATTCCGATCACTTTTTGGCTAATTCCTGCTTCTCTTAAGATGCGAGTAAATCTTTCGCCTTTTACTAAGGACGAAATCCATTTTTTTTTTTAATTTACAATAAAAAAAAACTGGATTTCCTCCTTATTCAAAAGATAACGTGTTGTGTTCTTTCTTTCTAATCATTGTATGTCATGATTCCTATATTATTCCTACATGCATTCCTATTCTCATCAAGTTATTCCTTTCCTTTCATCCATAGTCTAGTATCCCATTGGAGTTGATAACACTAATTTTTTACTTATGTGACTACCGTTGTTAACAAGTCACTGAACGGCTTCAAAATCATCTGTTACAGAGAATTGGCTTAAACAATGGAGAATCGAAATTAATGAATCAACGTCCAAAAATGTTTTGTCTACATTGAAATAAAGACGAATTTTGCCGATCCGACTGAATGGACAAACAATTCCAAATTGTGAAATATATCGGATTACACCTTGACCAACGGCTTATCTCTAAAGATCGCCTTATTGCACAATAAAAGCAATTAAACATTACATACTAAATATATTAAAAACAATTTTTCCAAAAATGCTTAGATTTAGGGTATTTCCCGAAATGCTGGAAACAAGGAAAAGTTAAAATATCACACAAACCAGGAAAAACCCAATGCTAAATCATATCGTCTAATAACATTATTTCCAACTTTTGGTAATTGAAAAAATTATAAAAATTTATCTAGATTTAGAAATAAATGAAAGAAATGTTTTACACAGAAACCAATTTGGCTATATCAAAAATAAGTCGATTGAAATTGCTGTTAAAAAATTATATGGAGATATTTCGAAGTTTTGATGTAACCGGAGCCTTTGATAGTATTAAAATTGATAAAATACTTAATATATTTAAAAAAAAATACAGGCTTTTCATCTTTCACACAAAAAATCATAATAAACTGTCTTACAGACAGGAAAATAGGATTGTTTAATCGAGAAAATGAATGAATATATAACAGGAATCTAAGTGGACGGATCAATATTGGGCCCTATACTTTTTAATATTGCCAATAGTACTGTTCATTCGGTTGGATAATATTTCAAATATAATTAGTTACGCAGAAAATGTACAGTTGTTGGTTTTAACAAAACCGATGAAATATTTAAAATTAATAATATAATAAAATTAATTAATGAAAAAATAAATGAACTCGGTCTTAAATTTAACAAAAACGCAAGCCTTATTAATCAGCGAAAAACATGATAAATTATCAAAGACCAACTAGAAAATAAGCGTAGAAGTACATAATAACAAAATTATGATTCGAAACGAAATGAAGTATCTTGGTGTAATAATAAACTTAAATTTCTCTAAACACGTAGAATACATCGCAGATAGAATAAAAAAATTCTATATTACACTAAAATCGTTCTAATCAAATATGTTTTGAATTAAAATATAAGGTGAGAATAATTTTATATACAGCTATTGTTTGATCAATTACTGAATATCGCTCAATAGTCTATTATCCAACTTTGACGGAAGTGGATAAAAGATAATTGCTGAGAACTAAAAAAAGAAAAGTTTTAATAGGAGTAATATCCGGATACAGCACAATTTCCTATGTTTCGGGCAACGTATAGAGGGCATAATGCCCATTGATTTAAAATTAGAGCTTAAACAAGAAAAAGATCTAAGGAGATATGAAACAAAATTAACACTAGAAAAAAATTAAAAAACTAAATATTGGAAAAATTAATTTTAATACAGAAAAGTTACAACAAGATATAAACAAATTAAAAGATAAGGAATTTAGTAGTTCATATCAAGATTATGCTTATGGGGACTGGAAAATATGTGCACATTATCAATCTTTAACAGGGGGAACAAATGTATAAAATAATTCCTTCTATAGAAAAAAGATTAGCGATGAAATATTTTGAAACTAATTTTCACTTTACGCAATATTTAACAGGTCGTGGAAAATTTTGCTCTTTTCTAAAACGATTAAAAATCAGTGACTCTGAAATACGTCTCGATTGTAAAACAGCGGTTGATTCTTCCTTTCATGTAGTACACGAATGCGAAAAATTTCAATCAGAATGGGAAAAGAAGAGGATTATTTTTAGGCCTCTCAGTGAGCTTAATAAACGGGAGTTTCATAATAAACTTTGTAGGTTTTGCGATAAAAAATAAAACTAAAATTCAATATACGATACGAAACTACATTAAATATTAACAAGTATATAATATGAGAATATAGCAAACATAGTTATAACACTAATAGATAAGGAGGACTCAGCTGGAAACTCGTAATTTGATATAGCGGGGTTTCTTGTCTTTTTAAGATGAATTAAAAAAAAAACATTACATACTGCAACACACATTGGCTAATGAATAAAAAGTGACCTCTATCAAAATAAATTATTACTATATTACATGCGGCATTCAAATTTGGGGAACAGCAAGCAATTCAAACTTAAAATTTACACAAAGATTCCAGTGCAAGGTCCTGCGAGATATTTTAACGGCACCATGCTTTGTTCGCAACGATGACATACACAAGGACCTACGCATTTCAGCAATCGAAGAAGTAATTGTAACCTTTGCAAGAAGACATTTTCATCCACTCAAAAACCACCTCAATCTGTTAGCAGTTGATCTCTCGCATAGTACCGTGTGGTTCAGATGATTAAAACGACTTAGTCAGATTGAACTAGAATTTCGTTCGTAAACAATAATTTATAAAATTCAATGTACTAGAATAAATAACAATGTACACGCCACAAAATTGCCCGAGTAGACACACACTCGATTTAAACGTCGTATTAACAAAACGACGAACAAATTTTAAGCTGAAATTTAGTCGTTCGATCCTATAATTATCCGGTTGTTCGAAATTGGAGAACGTAAAGAGTTAAAAATAACAAATAAATATATTAAATAAAATAGAAAGTCGTTTATTATTCGAATAATATCGAGGATAACTCAGTAAATGAAACATTACGACGAACATTAGTACAAATCCTTTCTAATCGAAAATAATGTTCTGGTAGAAAATGAAAAAGCAGCCTCCCCCCACTCCTGAAATTTTATTTTTTATTTATTTATACGTATTATTGTTATTATTATTATTATTATTATTATCATTATTGCGTTACTATCGAGAAAGCAGTTAGAGCGGGGATTTCGCTAATGGCTCTGGAAGGAAACCTTAAAAAAATATAATAATAATAATAATAATAATAATCTCGAAGATAATGACCATAGTGATGGTAATAATGATTTAGTAAGAGAAACGAAAAAGAAGTAAAAAGAAAAAAGAAGGCGGATGAAGGAATTGAAATGGAAAACCTTAGAAAAATACAAAAACCAAAAAAAGGCAAAGAATTGTAGAAGATTAAAGAAAAGCTTCGTCACATTCGGAAATAAACAATGCAATTTCGTAGAAAGAAGCTGGCAAAAACCGGACCGCGGAACCATCTACTTGTATAGTGTAGAAAGAGAACGAAACGATCTTTAAACTAGCCCGACACCGTGCAAGGAATCGAGCGAAGAGTTTATTTTTCTAGCCGTCAACAGCCTTTTATATCGGTGAACAAAACAACTCGTACACACTCGTTAGTAGATACTAATCGACGCGCGCACACACGCACATACACACGCGCGTGTAAAAAAAGAAGAAAAAAGTCGAAATAGGTAAAGGAACAAAAAGCAAAATGGCCAAGGGTCGAAATGTAACTGAAAATCGACCACCTTTTCCAATATGAGAAGAAAATATTTTATACGGTCCAAGTTGGAATTAAACTCGTTCCGGGGGATAAGCCTAAAGGAAAATTTGCGACAAACAAAAGTGGTGTGGCACCGTCTATAATACGTGTGTATACGCGCTGTACACGGATTACAAATATTATATTTAAATATATATATGTGTGTGTGTGTGCGTACATATGTACATATATAAATATATATAATGTTCACCAATGGATGCAATAAAACGTTTATTATTTTATATAAAGCGTATATAGTTTCGTTCAGAAAAAAAAAAATAGATGAAAAAAAATATATAAAGCTAATCGCGAATAAGAATGAGAGTAAAAAGTAATAAAATGAGAGAGAAAACGAATGCGAGGAACGGAATAAAAAGAAAGTCATCGGTCGAAGAGAACGACTTGTCGTCCGTTTGGAAAATGATATGAAGATACGGTCTCAAAAGTTCAGCCGTATTAGGATTTGAACGTAGAAATTAGTTTTCCAAGGACCATCCGATGCCCAATTGGGTAGGCTAATTTTTTTTATTTTTTTTTAATGCGATAATAAATTAAATTAACTACGAAAATTGGAAATACGAAATAAATGAAAAGCGACTAGGTAGTACGATTGACTATAAGAATTTTGAATCATCCTAACAACTAGACTACGGATTAGACAGTTTATTATCAGACCGTAGAACTGATGTTAGGCTACTTATATACACGTAACTACCGTAAAGACTATCTCGAACGTTATCAAGAGTTTGCGTTTTGTTTCTAGAAGCAACTCGTATAAATTTAATTGTTTTGAAATTAAGTAAATATAATTTATACTAAATTATTCAATTTAATAAATTTTCAAATGAGATCTAATTCGAAATTTATTAAGGAATATGCTTTACTGCATAAATACATTCTTCAAAAAGAAAGAGAAAAGAAAATGGACCTGGAGAAGGCCAACTTTTGAATACAAGAATGAGATTGATTATATCATCTCTGATATCTCAAACATATTACAAGACGTTAACAGTGTTAATAACGGCAGTGACCACTGATTAGTTGGAGGTATATTAAAAATTCAGGCTGTATCCGTGTCAAAAAGAGTAAAAAGAAATAAATCACAACTAGTTGATCCTGATAAATTAATAAAATATAGAAGCAAATATCAAGAAGAACTAAAATTACAAATACAGAAATCTGAAGAAATTAAAACACCGGAAATAAATAAACAATCTGAACAGATTACTAAAATTATGAAAGAAGCTGCGGTTAAAGTTGCACCACGTACAAAAAAGGTAAACAGTAAAATAAGTGATGTAACAAAAGATTTAATGGCACGAAGGAGGAAACTAAAAGCGGATAAAGATAAAAATCAAACTGAGTGGGCACAATTGAATAAATTAATACGACCAAAAGATCAATTAAATTGGCTCGAATGGAGAACATTGAACAGGTTATACGTATCAGCTGTAGCAAAACAAACGCCAATACCACTGACACCTGTTCAACTGCACGCATATTAAGGCTACTGCTGTTATGACAGATTTACGGAGTACAATTTGTATGACGATGTGCTTAAACTAAATAATGTTTAGAGATCTCATACATGGAAATAATGCCTCGGATCTGACAACTAACTGGTATTTTTTATATTTTATATTTTTTTTTTATAAATTTTGTATTATATATTTTCTTTTATTTTTACGTTCACTCGATAATGGGCTGAAAAGCTCCGTGATTTTTCATAGAGATTCTTTTTAGTGATTTATTTTTAAAAATCCCTACATTCTACACCAGTTCAAATTACAACATTAGCATTACGTAAATTGATACGAGTTCCTAATGACCGTTGAAGTAACTTTCTGAATTAACGACTAGCCTTATTTCGTTCGCGTATGGCATAAATAAATAATTCGTAAATCTGGCCAATTACATATATTTACGTTGCTTATCAAAGCTTTATATGTCGGCCTGCCTGAAGTAACGCTTCGCAATTTCTCCTCAGCTCCCGTGTCTAATATTCAATTCAACTCATTCCTTTTACAAAATTCGCCAACGTTAAAGGACAGTCGCTCGTTTGTAACAGATATTTTATCTACAGCCCGTGTTTTAGAAACGATGAAGAAATTTAGAGGTATACATACCGCTGAATATACGCGCATGCTTATGCACATATATATATATATATATACGTATAAATGTATGCCTACCTGTATGGGCCAAATTAGTCACGCGACTTACCAAAAAGAGAAATAATGATTTTTTTTAATTATTATAGTATAGAAATATTCCTGGTATTCCCCTTGAGACGTACAAAAATATTCCGCTAAACAAGAAAACGACTACTCAGATATAATAATGGAACGGGCGTATCGTAACGAAAATACCGTGAACGAGGAATTATTTTACAGCGAAACGAGGACGAACTGAATGAGAAGGATGAAGTCGTTAATATAGTCGGCGCATGAAAAATTGAATATTAATATTTCGGAATGTCCATTCGGCTTGTATCCTCGGGTTGACGTCGACGGATTATCGCACTGGTCTTAATAAAGCTCTTGTTATACCAGCGGTGATAGTAACATAACCTAGGTTTTTTTTGGTTCTTTTTTTAGCATTATCATTAATACTATTATCGTTATTATCATAGACCTTAGCTACACGAGCAACTAGTATATATATATATATATATGTACATTAAATATATGCGTGCATATTATGGCCTGTTAATAACTAGGGGGTATTGTAAAAATTTATTATAAATAAGAAAAAAATAAAAATAAATGAATAAAATAGGTTTTGGAAAATAATACAGGTTAGCGAAGGTTATAGGCTCGTGCGAGACGTATTAGTATATATATATATATAGATATATATAGATATCGGTATTATCCGTCTATTAAGCTACAAGTAGAACATTAATGATTAACGGGGAAATTTCAGGAAACAAGTCGCACGTGGAGCCAGCAACCGATAATCGCGTTTTATGTATATATATGTATATATGTTGATGTATTGGAGAGTAGCGATTTTATGAATTTAACAAAACAAAATAAAATCGAAGTTAATCACTAAAAAATTTTTTATTACATATGATTAACTTCGATTTTATTTTGTTTTGTTAAAAAATATATATATATATGTATATATATGTATATATATATATATGTATATATATATATATGTATGTATATATATATGTATATATATATATATATATGTATATGTATGTATGTATAAGATACACATGCCGTATAAAGATAAGCGAATATGGTTAATATGATAATCGGTATCGTTGTGAAGAAAGAGATGGTACCTTCTGTAGATTGATCGAACTGCTCGTCCGTAAACAGATCGAGCGGAATAATAGCGAGAATAATTGCTTGTTTTTTTAATAATAATAATTAACATATGATACATTCGAATTCGTTGTTAAAATAAAAGTAACGAATATAATTTGGAAATAACGAAATAATTACGAATTCTACTACAGCGACAAAAGAGCGGAACATTGGATACATCATCACGATCAGCAAGCTGTGATCGATCTCACCGATGGTACCACCAGGTTACGCTATTTTATATTTATTGTGAATTGTTTTTATGTAATGTAAAATAAAACTAGAATAACGATAAAAATTAAAATAAAATAATACAATATTTTAAACTAATACTAGTCATTCAGTAGCGTAACTGATTCTTGGCTCCACGCCAAGAGATTTAGGTTCCTCTGAATATCAAATAAATTGAGTCTAATCTCGTAAGATATATTATAAAAAAGTAAATAATTAAAATAAATATTCATATAAAAGAAATTCTGCACAGTATTCTGTGCTGTTCCTATTTAACGTTCTCTGGTATATTACCAGAGAACCACCACCTTATAAACGCTGAAAATTGTCCACGATAATAGAGTATATGTGCTTCGCCCCATTAGGAGGAACGCCATAATATGTACATGCGCATATACGTATTTTATATATATAATATATATATATATATATATAGATGTAGATAGGTAGATAGATAATTCTCACATTTATAATTATTACTAGTTGAAGATAAGTTTCCTCTACATTAACTTGCATTTCGACAGAAGCACTCGACAATCGATCAAGTGCACTGAGTAATGGAAATCACTAACAATGCGATGGATGAGAAGTAATATTTTAGATATTTCGCAGGTATAAACCGTGGCATCAAGACCCGGTCCACATGTTAAGTACTCTAATACCAAGAAATTGTTGTATTGAAATCTTATAGTTCTGGGTTGCGCATTCCTTTCCTGTACCAGTTGTATAGAAGAGAGTTGCCTATTGATAACAATACAATAGTCACAATTGCAGATAATACTGCAATCTTAGATGTTAGTGATAGCCATTCTGAAGCGACGAATAAATTGCAATATAGGAAAATGGACCCTAGACTGGAAAATGAAACTAAATCAAGAGAAATCTGTACATATGTCTCGTTTACATTAAGCCATGCTGATAATATGTATCAATTCTACTTAGGAAACCATGTCATTCCACAGGCTAACTCAGTAACGTACCTTAGGCTTATTAACGATCGGCCTGACAAGTCGATGTTAAAATGAAAACCCAGCGGATCAAGAATAAAACGCGTGAATTATATTGATTAATAGTCGGGCGATCACAGTTGAATGTTTCCTGCAAGCTTATGCTATACTAGCAAATTATTAAACCTATTTAGACTTACGGCCTTGCTTTGTGGGCTGTACGGCCAAGTCGAATCGGGATATCATAGCCGTAAAAATATCATCTTACGCGCGACAGTCGATATGCTTATGGTTACTCGCGTAACTATTCATTCTGATCTCGACATGATGTTCGTTAATGATATCATCGATCAATTTGCTAAATTGCGTGTAGCAGCGGCTGCACAGCTATGTCAATGCAGAAGCAAGGACAACTGCTTGACACTGAACACGGAATTAGACGACTCGATCGTGCCCACTCTGTAGATTTAGTCTTGTAAAAAAAAGTAAATTTACGTATAACGGATGAGTAACCAATGGAATATGTACTCGACACTCGTTTCTGTACTTAGTGGTTAAGAGTTACTAAATAATCGTATAAGTTAATGATGATAATTATTTATCCGAACGACTAATATTCTTAGTAATAGCCTATTAAGGGGCATATTAAAGAAGAAAAAAAATGCATCTAGCGTACGTAAATTATAATATTAATATTTTCGTATTTAAGAGTTAACGATAACCGGCAGTTAGCGCACAGAAAATATGAGCATACAAGTGTGGTTGCTGTATTATCGTTAATTATAAAGCGTCGCAACGAGGAGTATATTAAACTAGCTGTGCAGTTTATTGTACCTTTGTAAATGGGGAAACAAACTGTAAAACATTAATTCGAATAATATATTATTAACAAGAAAAATATTTGTATTTTTCTACTCAGATATGCGCGAGGAGTGAAATATAAGCTCGTATATACTTGACGACGCCGCGTTCAAATGCTCAACTCGTATTGTAACCTCGAACGACATTGGATCGTTCTGATTGGTTGTTGCGTATAGATAATTATTAGGTACACGATGATTGGTTAAACGCGTTGTTCGCCATCATCTGGTTTATTGACATCAAAGCTGTTCATGTAATATTAAGTATCTAGATTAAGTGGTTTTCTTATATTTTACTTCTTTCATTTTTTAGAATTTTTTAGAATTTTTTTTCATTTTGGTCCGCTCGAATTTTTTTGTTATTTATAATTGAAAATCGCTACATTCCACAGGCGAGCTACATAAGAGATCGAGTTTAGACATTGAGCTCTGCCGAGCTTAATGACGAAGTTATAGCGTCTTATTTATGCGCGCTTCTTGTTAGTCAAAACGTTACTTCCAAATTATAGTCATTATCGTGTCGATTGTTTATCTCCAACATTTACCTTAATTCCTTCCCGCGGGTATATGAAATATTCTATACCATTTCAGTGGCGTCAGTACGACCAGCTTTTATCGGGTTGAGACTATTTTTACAGCTAATCGTAAATTTCGTATTTCGGAACGACATTTGTAATCCTCACTTTGTCGATTTAAATGCTCAGTATTTCGACGCCCGGTTTCTTCGACATTTTTTGCTATCATAGGTCGTCTGTAAAAGTGGGACAGTCTCTGTCATTCAACTATCATTTCCTTCATTGTTTCCGGTTCTATACACTTTTTCTGTGAACCGTACGACCTTCCCTAGAATGCGATTATTAAATAATATTACTGACAATTATTAATAATATTATTATTATTATTATATCGTTCTCGTTGAAATTTGGACGAACTTTCGTTACATTACGAATAAATACTCGATAACGACTATAACTGCAATAATAAAAATTAATCGCAAATACCGAAATAAAAAGTAGTAATAAATAACGATGATAAAAATAAAAAAATTAATAATGTTCGTTTTTTATTAATACTTTTATTCTAATTAATGTTATGCAGTTTGTTTCATTTAGACGGAGTGAGTGATACACTTAATTACTCCACTTAACAATGGCAGCATTTGCTACCATTTGTAAACACAGAAACATTATATATATATAATATATATTACTTCATAATAATTATGGTTTACGATATAAAGAAAGAACTATACTCTATAAAGGATTAGTTCAATCTGTTTATGGATATGGGTCCTGCATTTATTTAAACAAAAAGATCCTCTTAAAAATCAATAAACACCAGAGAAAATTTATACTAAACATTTCCTCATTATATAGAACCACCTCTTCTTCAGCTTCTTGTGTGATTGCCAGTATTCTTCCTTTAGATCTTTTCCTTATTGGACGAGCAATAGTTTCAGAATATAGAATAGTCAAAAACTTACAAATGGTCTCTTCTCTTAAATACTTTTCAAATAGTGTTATTAAACAAACATTAGGAACCACACCGGCTATGAAATTATTAAAAAATAAGGTTCGTATGTTCGGCAGTCACGCTGGGATGAGGATATCAATAGTCGGAAAACCTATCTCTTCTTTCCAAATATAATAAATAAACTTAAAATGAAAAATCTGAATATCAACTTTTTTAATGCACAAGTACTCTCGGGACATGGTAACTTCAGAGAGTATCTTCATCGATTTGAATTAGTAAACTCTCTAAACTGTCTTGTCTGCGGATCAATGAGCATTGACAATGCACAACATCTAATTTTTGAATGTAAACGTTTTAGACAGTTAAGAGATGAGTATAATATATGTGCAAATACGTCATTAACGGAAATAATGCAGACAGAATGCTACTTTTTTTTCATGATTTAATGAGGGAAAAGTTAACTATAACATAGAGTGATCAAGTTTCTTACTCAAATTGTTAATAAATATTAGAGTTGTTATGATGATAGTAGTGATTTTCAAGTATCTAATGGTATTATCTAATTCAGTAATACAAATGTTATCCCAATATAAGTTATAATAATGATTAAAAAATAAAAAGGAAATGTATATATATATATATATGTTTACTTTGAATTCATGAGTTAATTGTAAGAATTATATTGTGTATTCGATATTTGTAACTAACGTTTGAATAGTAGTTATGATATAAATATTAGTATTGTTATTAATAATATTTATTTCAATAATGTAAATATGTGTTTGTTTCATCTTCATGTTATAGTAAATGGTAATGGTGACTAAGAATTATCATCACCGTTACTTTATAATGTAACCAATTTAAGTATGTAATTTCTGTGTTAATCTATAAGTTTACAATTCAATCTACACACATGAATATTCGTTAGTTAATAATTTATTATTAAGCACACGTATTATTCAATGTACACAGAAAAGATTAATAAACGTGCCCCACTGGTTATCCGGAATGGGTTAAAAAAAAATATATATATATCGTTATTTACAATTAAGTTAAATTATTAATAATGGTCATTTTATAATTAAGTTATTATTATATTTTGTTTGTATTTTTTAATGTTTGTATTCTCGCATTTATTTTCTCAACAATGTTCAGTTGGTATTTTTTTATTCAGCACTTTTTTCAAATCATAATTTCATCTACATTATTAAGAGTATTTTGTGGAGAATACTTATTCAATTTGATTTTCACTTTTTATTTTTTTCGATGATGTTTTGTTAGGTCGTGGGTTCCTATGCTACCTTCACGTGGTATAAAATTCTCGAAAGAGGAAAGCTAAAATTTAGTAAATAGCTTTATCGTGATTTCTAAAAGAAAACACTTGGAGGATTCAATTGAGCCCGCAACTATAAAGGAAATTCGTGTACATGAAAAAATTATGTTTTTTTATTTTAGTGACTTCCCACTTACGGAGACCAAAAAGTGCCATCACTCCCGTAGGTGACAACCCCCAATTATCAGAAAGCTTGGATAGAATCCCTAGTTATAAGATATAATAGTATAACATCCGCTTGTTCACTAGCATTTTCGCCGGTTATACGATGCGCCAATTTCATTCCCAGTTGATGTGAATTTTTTTCACGAAAAAGACGCTATAAGACACGTTTAAGTAATTTGATTATCCGGCGGATTTGGCCACATTGACGTCTACAACGCGGTAAGTCGATTATCGGGTAATTCCGAGCGAGTATACTCGAATTATTGAAAGAAGACAGCCCGTGTAGTTTCGTCGACTATATAAAATTTTCTCTAAAGAGCGTGTATTTGAAAAAACTAACGAGCGTTTAAATAAGTTTAAAAAAAAATAATAATAATAATAATAAAAAAAGAATACCGAAGTTAAAAGAGTTCTTTTTCGACTGCGTCTTATTATACTCCGAATGAAATATTGCTGAACAATCTACGAAATAATATTGCGAGCGGTGTTTGAAATTTCAAATTAAAATTAATAAGGAACGAAATCGATAGCGCGACAAAACGAGCAATTTAATCGCAAATTTTCGCTATCAAAAAATAACTCGGAAATTGCTCACCCGTACGACAAGAGTAGCAGCACTCGGAAGAATTCAAACCCCATCGCTAATGGTCTAATGTTGAGCGGTTGGATTGGCGAGGGCTGGTTAGTAATGTTGGTAATGGTGGAGCCGAATAGTGGTGATAGTTTTGTCGTTATATCGTAAACACTAAACGTCCATGGGCGAGTGTATGCCGGGAAATCAAATTTAAATTTATCTGGATGTTTACGCTCTTTTATTTTTCCTAAATTTCTCCATTAACATTTAACTTTTTCGTTCTATTTAAAATGTAAATGGTTACTCAAAAAGAATAAAACGAACCATATTTTATTATACGTAATGGTTTTAAAAAGGAAAGAAATTGTTGACTTCCACGGTAGTAACGAATTTTAAAAGTTTATAAATATAAAACAAAAGGGTGATATACAAATTTAAACTCGAATTTTTAACGACTCTTAAAATTGGAGCGTGCTCATATATATATATACATATATATATATATATATTCTTCAAGCTCAACGTGCTCAACTCGTAGATACGATACCATTTGATGTAAGTGTATCGGTAAGAGTCGATTCTATACGGCTGGGCATAGACTTAATCCGGTTTGAATACAAACGTGCAACTATCATCCGTTCGAATTCTTCACCGGATCTAAAACGTATAACGTTGCAAAAACTACCGACCAATAGCGTCCGTTGATAGGAGAAATTCATTGGAAACTACATAGATAAATACGTGTACTTCGCAAAAAGGTTAACTTTCGATTTATAGTATCGTCAAAGAGATAGATCTCTTTTCCAATCTACGTGCTATGATTTAATTTTTACCTTATATCAGGTTTCCCACACCTTAAATACGAATGCAATCATTTATTTAATTTCCGGCTTAATTACGGAATTCGAATATTATTACATTATTAATAGCGTCGCGTTCATTTTTCGATACACAGTACAATAATACTACCGAGGAATGTTAACGAAAAAATACAAAAGTGCAGACTATCGACACACATTAAGGATGTCGACTGCATTGAGTATACCCTAAAGTAGAATAAGTGCTCGACTGTCAACTCGACGATCGGGGATTCAAAACCAACACGCGAAATAGAATGTTTTTCATCATTCTTTAATTCTTCATTATCACGCTGAAGGCACGGGGTTCCCACTCTATATAACATCATGTGCTCGCGCATCTGCATCGCATTTAAACAGTGCCGTGATAGCTAATTTTGTACGTAAAAATAAACGTACAATAGATAGTCACGAAGTTCGGCAACGAACAATAAGACGATGATGAATGATGATGATACACACACATATATATATATATATATATATATATATATATATATATATAAAATATATATATATATATATATAAAATATATATATATATATATATTATATTTAAAGTAATAACTAGTGTGAGAAAATAACTAAAGTTGAATGTGAACTAAACAAAGTTGGAAGTGTGCACCGACGCACAGTCATTACAGCTCACATAACATACTTTCTTGTTGTTTATTTATTTGTTAAAAATCACTACATTCCAAACTGTACAAAATAATACAAAATAGTTCACCATATAGCACCACACTCCTAATATAAATAAAATTTGTAATTTGTAATTTGAAATAAATCAAAACAAAATCTCAAGAAAGTACCAAAATACTGTGTATAATGAAACATATATGTCATTTAATTGTGTGTGTACTTGTACGCCCACGTCTTTATAAACGGACTTGAATATTGAATATTGTTAGTTATATATATATATATATATATATATATATAATGTTGAATATATTGGAGAGTAGTGGTTTTATTAATTAATAATAAACCGAACAAAATAAAACACAATCACTAAAAGTTTTGGTGCGTGCTTGAAAATGGCGTAACTGTCGAAAAGCTTCGCGATTAAAAAACTTTTAGTGATTGTGTTATATTTTGTTCGGTTTATTATTATATATATATATATATATATATATATATATATATATATATGCGTGTGTGAAACTAATATTTCACATAAGTTACAAAAATAATAAAAACGAAAATTTTAACTAATAATTACGTAACGTTCGTGATCGCTCAATACATTTTTTTTTTTTTTTTTTTTGGCACTGCTGAGGAGCAATCACAACCCACTAACGTGTTGATAAATAGTTATTATATATTGATGTTACAATTGGTTAGGAATTTGTAAAGAAGGAGGAAAACATGGGAGTCATTAGAAAAAATTAAGGAAGTGATAGAGAAAGGAGGACGATAACCGATGGATATTAAGGAATTCAGGAGTGCGAGTTGGTCAGGTGTGTGAATACTGCAATTGAAAAGGATGTGGTTTTCATCGGCGATAATTTGTGAATCGGTTGGATGGGAACAATATGGGGAACTGGAAATCCCAATATGAAACATGTGAGCCGGAAGATGATATATATATATATACTAGAAGTTACCGATGGCTTCGCATGTGTAATTACTTGTTTTAAAATTCAATATCGCTGTATCTTTCTTCTATTACATGAACGTAACTATTCCAGAAAGGGTCGATTAGGAGATATTTTACAGATGGTCATAGACAGAGATATCGCTGCTTTTACTATGGGAAAGCAAAAATCCAGAACGGAAGGATGATGCGATGTTTTTACAGTCGGCCTACCGGCTAATAGACTGTTTTCCGATTTTAGATGGCTGTTTAATTTTAAACGATTTGACAGAGATATCGCTGTTTCCTACTTTTTAATACTTTGAATTGTCGTAATCTCTGTCGTATTTGTGATAGCAATGTGAAACAAAGCTACGAATCCGATAATATAGGCTGTAAGCTGTGCGAATTTCATCATTATCGCTTTAATCGTTTTTTTGAGGTAAATTGGAGTAGACAGACAGACGGACGGACGGAAAAAAAATAAATAAATTTTCTGTTAATGGTGTGAGAAAAATAGCCCAATGCAGTGATTATAATGAAAATATTTGCAAATCACAGACAGACATTGCAGTTTTATATATTAGTATGGATAGTATAGATACGTGTAATATTATATATCTGTCAGTGTGTGCGCGTGTGTGTATATAATATAAACGTCGCTTGTTATCGTATTATGTAATCCTTTCGCGATTAAAATTAAGCTCCGAAATTCTTTATAACTTCCTCTATGCATATATATATATATATATATAGAAAATTTGATATTACTTAATAGTCTTTGTTTTACTATACCTTATTACATCGATGCTCGGGTTTATAATTGTATTTCGAAGTGATCCCGTCCGGTAAATTAAAGGCGAATCCCCAATAAATTTTAGAACGAAAAAAAAAATCTATGTATGGTGAAGATAATTTGAAACAGGCCGCCAGTAGTGTTCGGTTCAATTAAGCTACAAACGTTCAGAGATTAGAACGTTGTTTCCGATCCCGTATATCGTGGACCCCGTGTGCAAATATAAATCAATTTCGTCAGCCGTGAAAATTAACTTCGACGTTTTGGGGGATTTTAAAAATTCAACGACCCGTATCGGTTGGAGTTTACTCTGAAATTCTCCCTATCGCCCGTTTAAATATCGAAAATTAACGAAAATCGCCCACCGGTAGCAGAACATAAAGAACATGTTGCAAATACTCGTAAAATGTACGTCCAACGAAATTTAAGCAATTATGAGAAACCCGATGTGTGTGCGATATTACGAATTGAAAGAAAAAGCTTCATACATTTTTTGATCGTTTGAAACATTTTGTAGCGTTACGACATATGAAAACGTCCATAGAATCAGATTGGTCGGCAACTTAGAAGCGTTAACTTGGAAGCGAATCATATATACATATATATTTGAATAGTGTATCCGTAGAACGCTGTCATAATTTATTAAGCAATTTAATCTCAGACCACTGTTTCTGTCAATAGGCTAGTTCTTTATGAATTCGAATATTAAATACATTTCTTTTTTTTAACTATACGATGACACCACGTTAATCGACTGTACATGTGCGTACCTACATATCTGATACCAGACTGAATTGGCATTACCACATTCTGAATTTTAACAGGTGGGACTACATCTTTGTTAACGGATTTGTTCTCGTCACATACTAGTTATCCAGTTTATTTACATATAAGTGTGTTGTTTAAAACTTTGGGTTTTTCGATTTTCAGAAATTTTTACTTTCAGCGAAAAATCGCGTCCCGTTCGTAATTTTAACCTCTCGAAAAACTGACAAAACCTATCGTCAAAATTGAACTAAATTACCCGACCTCTAGTATTCCATCGAGTGATACTTCTTCCGTACTTTGATTTCTTACATCAATCGTGATACTTCCTCCGCGCTCGGATTGGTTAATTCCTCGGTAACCATTATTCCGAATTGTAATGTTTCTTTATTAATCACTGATACAAGTTTGTCTGGAGTGCGCTTTCCCTATTGGAATTCTCGTTACACACACTTGCGCTTGAAGTTTATCGAACGATCAGTTTCAGTTAAGTGTTCTACCACAGCCGAGTTACCTATTAAAATCCGTCATCTATCATTTACATCAGGCAAGTCCGTTCGGAACGTTGTTAAACTTAACAAATTAGATCCAGGATTTTACCGAATGTAGAGTATAGATAATGAACGTTTACGCACGTGAGTAATTGATAATGATTTATGTTCAAACACTTTTTGTTTCTAAACCGTTAAATATCCGAAAATGAGAATATTTTAACAAACAGCTTTCTGTAAAAAATCGTAATTGAAGTGAAACTTCTATTGGCGCATTATATATGGGGAGTTAAACCGTAAAACTAGCGAGCGAGCAAAAGGCTTATATACATAGGCATCTCTTTCCCGTACGATGTACTCGTATACGAGTATATTCACTTTACATACACACGTTTAAACGCGTACAGAAATTATGAAATAATATTTTTTGAGCTTTTATTCATTCTCTTGCGCATGCGCGCACGGCTACCCGTTGCGCGTTCCTTTTCTTAATGAAACTTGTACGAAATCGTGAGTTTATTAAATAAGTGTCTCTTTGGAAAAACGTCCTTTTCACTTCTTCCCTCTGCCCCGAGGCACAGAATATTAAAAAAAAAAAACTGATAGAAATTCCCGTGTATCTTTTTATTCGATTTATCACAATTCTGCCGTATGTTATTAAAACATTCTATCGTTAGGTTGTAATATTTATCTAGCGTATTCACCGACGGCGAATTAAAATTCTACCTTATTAGTATAACATCGGGTAACTGTTTTTTTTTTCTGAACGAACTCTTGCGAAACTACTAAATTCAATTTTAAATGAAGTATACGCTACTACTTGCCGCAACGAGCACGTCCATGAGGTGTACAAAAATAACATCAGCGACGAGTAGTTGACGTGAATCTAAATTTATGCACGAAGTAGACGTGAAAATGGGATTCTAACAAGCCGAGAATGACGCTCGAGAGAACCGTTATCGATAACTAAATCGAAATGAAACGAGGAATGACAACCGCGAAAAAAGTTCATCCGGTCTCGGATTTTGGTTTATAGTTAGTCGTTCGACTGTCGAAGCTTTTAAAAGATGAGACGAAAACGGAAGATACCTAAAAGAACATGATGGACGACGAGTTAAAAATTAAAGATATAAACGATGACGAGTAGTAGTAGTAGAAGTAAGCCGAATATGCTAAAGGAATCAGACAGAGAGGATGACAGAATTTTGAGAGAACCGTAATCGGCCATTTTTAAAACTGCCTATCGTCGAGTGAACACCGGCTGTTAGCTGCTCGACCTTCGCTCAGAATAGGAACGGATCTATGGAATAAAGAATTTGCGTGGAATAAAGAAAAATTACGATACGCGTCTACCTCAGTTGGGAAAGATATTAAATTTCGATTTATCACTTAAGTTCATCCTAGGAGGCTATACCGTCAACCGTTGTCCATAGATAGGAAATAATAATAATAATAATAATAATAATGGGCCGGGTTATATAATACAGTATTGTACCCCCTCTCGGCCCATTAGCTACCGTCAAAGTAATACCTTTTTTTTGGATCAGCGTATGTGTGCGTATGTATTTAGTACGTGGCTATGTTGCGCTTTATTCTATTACGAAAATTTATTTAAACGTTTAATTCCAATGCGGAGGGTAAACTAAGTATAATTTAAAACGCAACGAAAATTTTAAAAATTTTTACTTCCTGAATTTAAAAAAAATATACACTTCACTTTTTTTAAAAAAAGAAAAAAACAGAAAAATGAAAATTTGAAGATTACTAGCGAGAAATTATAACGGAGAATATCCAACTAACTTCCCCCAAAGCTGAATCACCTCCTGAAGGATGCAATATACATAAAATAATTATATATATATATACCATCATCACCACGAACTACAGGAGCTTGTGTACATCCATTTCAATAGAATTTGAGGTTCTTACAAAGTGAATTGTTTGTTATTATCAATTCCAGTCGCTTTTTACCCCTCGTTGGTTTTCCTCTCGTATTCTTCCTTGAAAATGCCACCCCTTCACGAATTTTACGCGCTATATATTTCGTTTTCTTGTTTTTAATATCGTATATTACGTTTTTCCCTGTTTTTTTTTTTCCTATATTACTTAAGACCTTCTCATTTTATTCTGTCCAGGTTATTCGTAACAACCACATCTGGAAAGCGGACAACTTCATTTTTCCATATTACGCGCTCGTAGTCCATATATCTCAATACAGAAAAACTTCGTCATTTTTTTCCCAGATTCGTGTCTGTCTTTTCATTACTAAGCACTTTGATTAGGTTATTTAAGGCATTTATATCTCAATACAGAAAAACTTCGTCATTTTTTTCCCAGATTCGTGTCTGTCTTTTCATTACTAAGCACTTTGATTAGGTTATTTAAGGCATTTTTTTGCAGTTATATATATATATATATATATATATATATATATATATATATATATATGTCGTCGGAATAGCCCAGTGGCTAAGAGCACGAACTTCTATACGGAAGGTACCGATATACAATAGACGATGCAAAAATATCAACATTAGGAAAGAAAAATTAAAATAATCCGAATATTATCGCATGGAAGGCAATTGCAAACCACCACATATAGCTATGCGAGCTAGCAATAATGCCGCATTGTGTCCTGACAACAAAACAGCCAGTTCTTCCGGGTGTGCCATATTATAATTGCTTCGTACGCTACTTACACTATATAATAAAATAAATAAAATATGTATCAGTAAATATTCGCATAAATTTTCTACCAACCTGGCGGTTGAAGATAAATAATAATGATGGCTACTCCAATAGCAATGGCCAAGAAATAAAATAACCGTTAATAATTCGAAATAAGATAACTGAGAGGCGAAAGGCGCGACGTATATGGCACACTACGCGCAGTTCTTATGATAAGAATATCTTTAATAAGGCAAGTAATCAACTACGTCACTTTATTGAAAACATCAAATGTAAAACATTTGCAGAATACCTTTAACCGTTAAGTCCATCTACAGATAAACATTATTCTCTATGGAAGGCGACTAGGCGAATTAAACGATTGTGCATATTCCACCTACGTGATGAACTTAATAACTGAGCTCGTCTAGATGTTGAAAAAGCCGAATTATTCGATAAGCACATGTCTCAGGATTTTCAACAACATGATATTCTGTCTAATATAGATCCAACTCCAAGAGATGGTTTACTCCCATCGTGGTAGCAACGGAAATAGATAAAAAATTAAATCCACAGAAGCTTCCCGGTATAGTTGAAATATCTCCAGCTATCTTGAAAGAGGGGTCGCGTAAGGTTATCGTCCTTTTGACACACCTACATAATGGATGTTTACGATTAGAGTGTGTGTCGACTTCTTTTAAAGTTGCACAAATAATAACGTTGGAAAAACCTGACAAACCAGCTAGAAAGGTTCGTTTTTGCCAGCCATATCAAAATTATTTGAAAAATTATATAAAAAAGATTATTGCCGATTGCAGAAGAGGATTTGCAACTTCATTAATTTGGATTTAGAAGGCACCACTCAATGATCGATCAAGTGATACGGGTTACTAAAATAATCTATTCAACATAAAATACTGTTCTGCGGTGTTTTAGACCATGATGGACTTATATTTGAGTTAAGCAAACAACAACCTGGAAACCTATGTCGATTGATTAAATCATACTTGATCGGCAGGGAGTTTCGTGTGGCCTATGATGAAGCGAAGTCAGCTTTTTACAAAGCCGGAGTTTCATAGGGGCTGTCGTTGGACCTCTCCTATACCTCTTATACACACGCGATCTAATAACGTCTGATAACGCAACAACGGCAACATTCGCAGACGACACCGCAATATTAGCTGTCAATGCTGATCCGAGCGAGGTAAATGGTAAAATTCAACAGCAAATCTGATTAGAAAATGGACCTGGGACTGGAAGAAAAACTAAATAATGCGAAATCAGTCCATGTTCTCTATACGTTAAGGTGTACAGAGAGTAGATATCGAGTATATCTTGGCAATCAGCCTATTCCGAGAGCCTAAATAACTCGGAATGCATTTGAACGCCAGAATATCATGTAAAGTCCACGTAAAGATGAAAGTGTTTCAAATCAAACGCAGTCAGTACAAGATTTGTACTGACTCATCAATAGGCGATCTGTATTGGATGTACAATTCAAACTATTACTTTATAATCAATGCGATTTCATTGTGGCAATGCGTTGCCAAGTCTAACAGGAATCTTGTACAGAAACGGCAGAACATCATTTTAGACTCAATTGTGGATGCATACTGGTACTCGCGAAATGAAGATATTCATAAGGATTTACATGTGAAGTTTGTCGATGATTCTATACATGAGTTTGCTGCAGCGCAAGAAAAACGATTAAGCGTGTAAATACAGAAGCTCGTCAAGTTGTAGATACTAGAAACGATGTCAGACGACTTCAACGTCGCCATCCAACTGATCTTGTCCAGCACTAGCATTACTAGCTAAAAAAAATTACACAGGCGAAGCCATAGCTAAATATATAAATAAATAAATATATATATATATAATATATATATATACATATATATGTATATAGATATATATTAAGATAATCATCGTATGTATCCTACCTGTAAGTAAATTAAAGAAAAACCAATTAAAAATTTTTGTGTGATAATTTACATCTAACGTTAAATTACTTCAGATTCCATGAAAGCTAACATTTAATTTGAAAGTAGAGTGTTTTACGCTATTATATAAGAAATATACGCGTATGTAAGTAGACGAATATAACAACGATCGAAAGGACAGCGTGTAAAACGTCATCCTCATAGCGAGAGCAATAGCATCAGAATAGTGTCACACCGCACAAAAAAGGCTGTAATATGTACAGTTATTGCAGTAATTCTTTTTGACCGCCCGAGAAGCTGAACTCGCGGAAACATCCATCTTTTTTCTGGAGAGTGCCTACTCGTATTGCAACTCTCCGCACCCAGTTTTTTCCAAGGTCCCTGCTTTCAGCCACCCCTGCTAGTCAGATTTATATTCCGCTAGCTATTTTCTGTTCCGTAAGTTGAAGATAGAGTTGAATGTTTTACTTCGATTGAATTTGATGCGAAGAGTTCAAACAGTCACCACGGGCATGTTAGAAAAACGTGCTAACACGTTTATATAATGGAGATAATTTTGAATAGAACCATTGTTGAAAAAATTTCTACAGTACTTTCACACGCTCCATAATGCTTCATTACTTGTAGAACGTACCGCGATATAACTGACGACGGCGGTATTTCCGAAAAAATGTTTCATTATGAACTCGCACCGTGAAAACAATGTTTAAACTTTGACAAACACCGAAGCGAAGCCCCTAAAATTCCTGGAAATAATTTTCTATTTACATTACCATCTTTTGCAGTTACTAACCTGTAAAGCGATATTATATAACGCGACGAATTTACACGTGCGCATTAATGTACGTATAACGAGTACAAGGTTTGTTGCTAACGAAATTTAGCGGCAGGTAATGCAGAAGAAAATGAACTTTCCGCCATAAGCTTTGTAAAAGCTCTATTGTTATACACGAACCGCGAGCTTAAAAGTCTTGACATTTTCTTTCTCTAAGTCTCAAACAGCGAGCCCGCTGTTCGTTACATTTAAAACCTTACCTTGTTTTCGGCTGTTTCGTTTTGGGCGACTACTTAAATAATCGGATACTGGACGATGGAAGGAGTTTATAAAACTAACCTTCTTTCCGCGCTATATGCGAAAATTAATAGAAGCATCTTAGTCGTTTCATAATCTCGCCCGGTAATTTAGACTACCGCCCGTAGTTTTCGGCATTATATAATTATTACTAGAGCTGACAAATGACGCATGATCGTTATTATATAGCTAATTTCCAACGGAAGAGTTCCGAAGACTAAATATTAATAATAAAGCGTACGCTCCGTAGGATAAGTCTTTATAAAATTAAATTGAACTCTAATTCGCCGGAGAAAACGGGCACCAAGTTGTTCGAAAGGTTAATGAATTCCACGAATTAATTTCGTTTACGGCCTCCGACGAGTATGATCGTCACGATGGTAATGATTTTATTTAAATATGCATCGTACGATATTTCAAGAAAGTGTCCAAATATTAATTACGAACAACGGAAAAAAATTATTAATAATGATACGAAAATTAAATAAATAGTAGGAAAGTATGGAGTGGAAATTAATATTAAAACAAACAAGAAACATGTGTGCCTCGGAGCGCAGGGAAGAAGTGAAAAAAAATTCCCTACAGAGTTTTCAAATTGAAACTTCTATTTGCGTGTTATATACGGGGAGTTAACACATAAAACGAGCAAGCGGGCGAGCGAAAATAACGGACGGATATATATATATATATATATATATATATATATATATATATATATATATATATATAATATACGCTAACACCCGCCAATCCAATCAAACGTTTCGTTGTTTTAGGTGTGTCAACAAAATAACGGATAGATATATAAATATATATATAAATATATATATAAACATATATATATATATATATATATATATATATATATATATGTACACATATACGTGTATGTATATTTATTCCGTTCACATGTACCTGCACTACCAACCCCTTCGAACCACCGCGTCACTTATAAACATTGGTAGGCTTATTGTTACATATATATGTATATATATGTATATATATATATGTATATATATGTATATATATATGTATATATATATGTACGTGTGTGTGCGCTTGAATATTTTCATATATATATATATAAATTATGTAGCAAATTTAGTTAAAATGTCATTAAAGTTTCACATCTTTTTTGTACGAAAAAGGAAAACCTGGATAACTGATGACACAATAAAATTAATTGAAAGACGTAGGAACACAAAAATCCATGGTAATGATGTGGAGTATAGGCAATTATGCAGAGATATCAACGTGCATAATAGATACTACGGAGATCTATGTAAACAAATACAAGTTCACAAGGGAACGAATGAAACTAAATATATGTTTTAAAAAATACGCATAGTTACTAGGGAATTTAAAGCCAAATCATGGGGGTATTGTAAACAACACTGGATCATTAATAACGAACATACGTGAAATAACGGAATATTGGCGTGATTACTGTTAAAAATTGTATACAGATATAAATAGAAATACAAATAACAATTCAGCACAAATAAAGGACAATAATTTTGAACAAGAACCTATCCCTGTAGGCGATGAAGTAAAACAAGTGATTGCCAAGCTAAAAAATGGAAAAGCTGAAGACGAGAACTAAATTCCTGCCGAAATGATTAAAATACGCATAATATGATATGATTGTTGTTGATTATTAGCCTGCATTGATTTTGATAGCTATCATTTTGTCTGAAATTCTACTAACTTCTGTAACGCTATTACATAACCTTTTTTCTTCTTCTTCTTCTATGTGCCATGTCCTCGAAGAACGTTGGCGATCATCTGCTTGACTTGCTCTTTATCCATAACTTTTCGGAATATTTCAATTTTATCCAGTTTGAACCACTTCTTTAAATTTTCCAACCACGTTATTCTAGGCCGACCACGTCTACGATTACTATTTATTTTACCCTGCATGATTAGTTGAAGGAATTCATATTTCTTGTTCCGCATTATGTGTCCAAAATAACCCAGTTTTCTTATTTTCACTGCATTAATAATTTCCGGTTTTTTGTTCAATTGTCGTAGAACTTCGGAATTTATTATCTTAGCCGTCCAAGGAATTTTTAGTATCCTGCGATATGTCCACATTTCAAAGGCTTCTAATTTTTTGTATAAAGCCACTGATATCGTTCAGGATTCGACTCCATATAGCAGAACGCTAAAAACATAACATCGTAGTATTCGTACCCGTAGATCTATCTTCAAATTCCGGTTTGTCAGAACTTTATTCATCTGATCTCAGTGGATATTTCCCATCCATCATTAATATGTCATCCCAGATATTTAATCGATCTGACCTTTTCGATCGTTCCATTGCCGAGAAAAAGAATGCCGTTAATCGTGTTCTTTGCGCTACTAATAGCCATCCATTTTGTTTTTCTCGTATTTATATGTAAACCCATATTTTCACTGCTTTCATTAAGCGCGTACATTAGTTCTTGTAAGTCTGCAAGGCTCGTTGCAACCACCACTGTATCGTCCGCATAGCGAATGTTATTTACAATGACTCCATTAACTGGTACTACGCCTAAGGGTTTTCAAATGATTGATTCTTCAAAAAAAATTTCTGAATAAATACTAAATAAAAGAGGGGAAAGAACGCATCCTTGACGCACCCCTTCATTATGATGACTTCTTCTGACATTTGACCATCTAAACGTACCGATGCGCTTTGATTCCAATATAAATTAATTATAATTCTGATGTCGCTACTATCCAGTCCTATTTGTTTTAATATTTCAATGAGTTTATCGTGTTGCACCGTGTCAAACGCTTTTTCGTAATCCACGAAACATGTGTATATGTCTGTTTGAACCGCACGACAGCGCTGAATGAGCATTTGAAGACTAAAAAGAGCTTCTCTGGTACCAAAGCCATTTCTGAAACCAAATTGTGTTTTTCCGATGTTCTGTTCACATTTGCGATATATTCTTTGGTGTATAATTTTTAGAAACAATTTTAAAACATGGCTCATTAAACTAATGGTTCTAAAATCTGAACAATATTTTGCATTCTTTTTCTTAGGTAGTGTGATAAAAATTGACTTTAACCAATCCTTTGGTATTTTCCACTGCGATATATATTGTTGAATAATTCAACCAAAATCTGAAGTGATTGTTCTTTTTCTAGAAGCTTTACTACTTCCGTGTAAACGTTATCTGGACCTGGGCATTTGCCATTTTTTGACTTCTTTATAGCATATTCCACTTCCTCTCGTGTGATATCAAAGCCATCTTCAATTTTGATATTAGGAGGTACGTTCCTATTATCCTTGAATAAAGTCCGTATATATTGTTCCCATTCTTCAAGTTTTTGTACTGTACTCGATACAATATTCCCACTTTTGCTAATCATGTAATCATTCCATCTTTGTTTATAGATTCCTGCGGTTTGCTTTATTTTCCTAAACATATTAAAATGATCATTTTTCGCATTTAATTCTTCTATTTCCTTGCATTCATTGGAGAGTTTCATTTCTTTTGCAACGCGTATTTTCTGTCTTATAATTCTTTGTAATTCGCGGTACCTTACTGGGTCTTTATTTTTGAATAATCGTCTTCGATCCATTAACTGAAGAATTTCCTCGGTCATCCATGATTGTCTTTTCTTTTCACTTTTATTTATGAGATATTCATGTGTTGTTCTTGTAAAAATGTTTTTAATGTTCTTCCATGCTTCTCCAATATCGGTTACGTCTGTTCTTTTAATATCATTTAACCTTTCGTTCAGACATGATCTCATTTTATGTTCTTTCACTAATTACAATTCCAACTCTATTACGAGCTGAAGTTGAGTCGATGTAAAAAAAAATTATAGCCATCACTAAGATTTTTGTTCTTTGCGCCTTTCAATCTCATTTCTTGGACATATGCTCTGTCAATTTTTCTTCTAAAAAGACTTTCCCTAGTTCTGTCAGAATTCCGATATTAATTGTGGCTAATATAGTTTTTTATTTTCGTTATTTCGTGTTTATGTTTTCGTTGTTACTGCTGCTGTTGTTGGACTAGCTTCTTTAGCACATGCTGTCCTTGCATAGGTAGCCCTCGCATATTTTCCTCATCACGTATGCGTGAACGGCGCGCATTGCTTTGGGGACCGCCCTAGACGTGTTCTCGTTTTCTGAATTGTAATGTACCATTTCAAAAGATTTCACTATACCAGACGATGTGACGCTTCACTTGTACCTGGAATTTTCTGTCGGTGTTTACCCTCTTAGCCGAAAGGTTTAAGGCGCCGGGTAATCGGCTACTCGCTCTAGATCGATAATCATCAATGGGGCACATCTGTCACCGCCACCAATGCAGCAAAAATCTTAACGTTATTTAATGGAGGGAACACCTTCAGCGGGCGTACATTTCTGCGTTTTCGTATCGGCGGTAGTTTGTGCGTTCCGATTTAGCTTTTCTAACCAGTGTTACGCCTGTCGGCTAGATCATTACCACCCTGCACAACGTGGAAATATTCAACCCATGCGGTTGTTTTTCTACGCTGGCGCGACTAGGATCATATGACACTCAAGTGACTAGTTACTAAAGTGGCTCAAGTTACATAAGTCTGTGCCCCGCACGCCTAATTAACTATATCGCTTTAATTTTGTGCTTCGTATAATCTTCGTACTTAATAAATTAATAAATAAATTTATTTATTTATTTATATACAGTTCACATAACAGCAAATGCCAACACGGAGAAGTAAATAATTAAATAATACAAGAATACGACTGAATTAAGCTACAAAAAAAAAAAAAAAAAAAAAAAGGAAAAAAATTGTATCAAAATTATTACAGTAAGATAGAAAACAACATTTTAACAGCTGCGTATGTATGTATATGTAAACACAGTCACTTATTCATATTGGGATGTACCTACATAAAACTGCAATTGCCCACATATGAACATACAAACACACTCACTATACTGCAAAGATAGAAAACAACATTTTAACAGCTGCGTATGTATGTATATGTAAACACAGTCACTTATTCATATTGGGATGTACCTACATAAAACTGCAATTGCCCACATATGAACATACAAACACACTCACTATACTGCAAAGTGTACTTGCATAATCCTACATATGAAGAAAAGTACACGTGTACAGTAGCATACATTAAAGAAAATTTCAATAACGTATTTATATATATATACGTACGGAAAAATGTAAAAATAATTTAAAATTATAAAATGAATAAACGAAAGAATCGTATAAACATCTGGTTTGAAAATCTATGTTCAAACACGAATAAGTTTTAAGTAATAATTTATACACGCGGAAAGTAGACGCCAACGGTGAATTGAAACGGAGATTATTAGACGAACACGGCTGGAAAAAACAGCGATTCATTCTATAAGTGTACGATATGGAGACGAGATTAGGAAGTTTTAGAATAAGACAAAAAAACACGATATAAGTTTGTATCATTGCGTAATAGAGCGTATATGTCGCGTGTTACAATTATTCCTATAAAAACTGGGCATTCGATTTATGCGGGAGATTTCGCCATTGATAGTCAATCAGAGAAATTTGAAGAAATAGAAACACTCCTTAACTTGAAAAACTCGATAAATACCATGTTCAAAATGCCCCAGTTCCTAATCGCGAGAATTCGCAAGTATGTGCTTTCCAAAATCCTGTATACTTGGGGCTCACATAGACGCTTGACACTTCGAGGACATTGTGAAAATGTTAAAAGTAAATACAAGAAACGGAATTATCAGAAACTTAATTGGAACATCATGGGGAGCAAAACTAGAAGTAGTTCGAACATCAGCAATGGCATTATGCATTTTTTTTTTTTGCCCAGCTTGCGCCATTTGGCCAGTTTAAACCGTTATCTAGTTAGTGTATTTTAAATTTCAATGCAACTACGCTTGATAAATTTATACAAACTGATTGTAACAGGAGACAAGGGTTCGAAAACAATTAACTCGGTACTCACCAGGTAATGTGTGCCACTTTTGTAAAATACTACAGATCAGCTCATTCCTATGCTTTAGAAATTTCGGGCAAACCCAAATTTGATGCTCAACACAGTTGTCAATATAGCACGTGTCACATGTATCATCCGGAATTATGCCTAATTTAGCAAGATGGGAGGTAGAAAGATTATGCCCAGTACGTAGTCTAAATAAAGTTGATATATAAACCATCGAAACGATCTGGTATAATTGAGACCATGGAAACCGTATGTACCAAAGCGAAGTACTTTTTCACTTTATTCTTGCATTTCGACAACGAAATACGTTTACCTTGTATAGTGACATTCAAACGCATGCAAAAAAAAACGGTTGATGCGGCTATTAACCATACAGTGCGTTCAGTTACTGTTTGTCTTAGAATATCTTATAAGTGGAACAACGCCACCATATAATGTACATATATATATATACACATATATATATATATATATAATCATCATCGCCGTCGTATTGTTCGTTGCCAAACATCATAACTAGCTATTGTACATTTATTTTTACGTACAAAATGAGCTGGCAAGGCGACGCAGATGCGCGCTCATATAATGTTATACGGATTGGGGTGACACTGCCTTCTCGGTGATAATTAAGAATTAAATATTGATGAAAAACTTTCTATGTCGCGTGTGGGTTTCGAAACCCCGAACATCGAGTTGACAGTCGAGCACTCTAGCCACTACACCGCCGCGACGTATATATATTAAATAATTTTGTACAATAAATGTGTAATTATCAAAACGTGTTCAAAGTACGTTCCTTTTGTATATTTTCGAATAATTTTGATAAATAATAAGAATCAAATGAATTTTTATTTATTTATTAATTTATAATGATACCAACAATTAAAAAAAAAAACGTATTCTATATATGTATGTAGTACGTGTATATACATACATACACAGATGCATATACGTAAACCATATTTGCATAAATACACATATATATACATGTACTTATTATCTAGCCCTGATAACTGGCAAAGGTCTCCCTCAAGTTACTCTATGATACTGTTTATTTCCAAGCATTTTAATAATATCGCCCTCTCATCTTAATTTCTGCCTACCTCGTTTCCTCTTACTGTAACTACACCATTCCGTTAGTGTTTTAGTCTATTTTCCACTTTTTGCTCTCGCTATATCAATTTTAATCTATTTACTATTTTATTAAAATTATAACTAAATTTCAGTCTATTTCGAATGGTTTTTAAATTTACTCCATCTCTTAACTTTATGCCTGACAACGATCTCTTCAATGCATTCTGAGTTTTCTCTATTTTATTTTTTGTGTTAGCTGATAAAGTCCAAGTCTGACAACCATATATGAGAGTGGGCAAGACACAAGGTGTTCATTATTTCACTTTTAACCATGTTTACTCTCCCTTAAAGATGTGCTTCAAGGACCAGTATTTTTCTTCCAAGTAAGAGTAACACTGCGCTCTACCTCTTTCGTTGTACTGTTGTTTGACAATATTTGCTGACCTAAATAGATAATATTTTCTAATTTTTGTATTGTCTTATCATTTAATTCCAATACTTTAGTTTCAGATCCAAGGGTTAACATTTTCATTTTATCTAGATTTATACTTAGCCACACTTCTTTCTCCACCTTGTTCAGTTCATTTAATATAATCTGTAAATCATCTATGTTTTTTTCTGATATCGATGTATGCAAATCTTAGATTCTTTAACAAGGTACCATTTATTTCTATCCCTTTATTTTCCCATTCTAATCTTCTGAACACTTCCTCTAACGCTGCGTTAAAAAAAAATCGGTGATAGTGGATCTCCTTGTACTCCTCTCTCTATCCCAAAATATCTACCAGCTTTATCCGTTATTATTCTTGCTCTCTTTCCCGTGTACACGTCTCTTATTATTGTTCTATAGTTTTCTGGGACTGCTTGTTTTCTTAATGCTGTTAGCAGAAAATTATGGTCAAGCGAATAGAAGGCTTTTGCATAATCTATGAAAACCAAATTTAAATCTATCTCAAATTCGTTTTCTCGATCAATTAATTATTACCTGTAGATGGTCTATTGTTGAATAGCCATTTCGAAACCATGCTTGTTCCGGAGGTTGTTCCGCATTTATAATATGTTTAATTCTATTTGTTAGTACTTTGGAAAAAATCTCGAATAAATCAGAAACTAGACAAATTGAGTTTTCAATTTTATCGATCTCCCCTTTTTTATAAATTGAATAATATTCGAATCTTTCCAAGCTCTAGGAATAGGAATCAATTAAATAGATATAATATAATTTTAATTAATTAAAGGAAAAAAATACATAAAATATTTCGGCTTAAAATTCTCAATATACTCGACCGTCGATAGGAAAAGATTAATCAATTTAACCGTATCAGTCGACAAATATTATACATAATTATATATATATATATATATATATATGTGTGTGTATATATATGTATATATATATGTATATAATATTCGTGTGTGTCATGGTGTAATTATGCGTCGCATTTGTACAATATGTCGTATTTCTACTAAAACACTTGTAAGAAAAATTTACTGTCGTTAAAAAATAAATATATCGGTACACAACTGTAAATTTTGTTGCGCAATTACCCTACAAAAATGACGTATTTGCAAAAGGTGATTGTTTTGTTGGGCGGGGGGTTATAATGCAAAACTTGTTTTAATTTTAGGGCTCGATTATAGCACGTATAGAAATCTAGTGGATGATTTAGTACCTATAATCTAATTCATCCGCTTATTATGCCACAATTAACGCGTAACTAAATTCAAATGCCTCTCTCGTAAAATTATCGTTTTTGCACTTATATGCCACTTTTCTATTATTGATGTATGAAGAGTAAGAATTCGTTAGTTACGTCCTCTTACTCCCTCTAAACAGTTAACAGATCAGTTGGTTTATATCTATTCCCCACAAATTATCCGATTTATCCAGTAAATTTATGACCAAAGGATTTTACACTTTTCCAACCTTATTACATAGCGTCGAACACTTTTCTCCACCTGCTCGAGAAGAACAGTACTTACACCTAAGCCACAGTGTACCGTTTACAGACATACCAACGTGCTGATGTTATTCTTCTTAGAGGTCTATTCTGAAATTTTTAGAATATATCTATATGGTTTCGCGCATCATCCCAAGAGCTGAATACCTTACGTCTACACGAAGACTGTGTTACATACCAACAAATATATATATAAAACGAATATACGCCATCAGCTAAATATAAATTTATAGGATAAAAAATATACAAACAGCGAAGTATCATCGTCAACGGGAAAGTGCATAGAGAATTACGGTTAGAAAGTTAGAAACAATTGTATATGCACGAGAGCTCCAAGCTGACGTGTATGGTGGTGAAATTGAATAAGACGGTAATAAACGCGAGTATATTTCGACGGGGGTGTAAAATTGTAGAAAACAAAAAGTTTAAAAGTCAAATCGAACTTCTCGTGGGCATTTTAAAAGGAAAGAACAGAAACGCGTATTCCGCGCATCCCAATTGGGAATGGATGAAGATAAAGGATGGAAATCCCATTGCGTCAACCGTTTGTACCACGTCGCGTCGTTACATGAATTGTAAACGGGTTGAAAAGACGCGTATTTTACTAAAAGATTGTTAAATTTGATTCCATAAAATTACTCTGTCGTCAGACTTCTTCGTGTGCGCGTGTTTCGTAGTCTTTTGTTTCTGCGTTTTGTTGAAAAGATCAGTTCGCGTGTTAATACGCGTAAATAAGAATCGTCCCTAACAGTAATAGCTTCTTTCATCAAATCTGGCCTTATCAAAACTTTCGGGTGGAATGCGGCGAAGCAGTCTCAACAACGATGTCTCCCGCTAAACCGGTAAAATCCACCAACACACAAACACCAGGTAAAAACAACGACAACCCCGGTAAGTAAAGCAGACACGATGGTAAGTTAAATCGTTCCAGTCCAAAAAACACTCATCCAAAAACAAACAATTTAAACGAGAATAACGCAAATATTTCTTACGCAAACAAAGCGGCTACAAAAACCCGTGAATATATTTCAAACAAAAATTCCGCAGTCGTATTCAACACCATAGACGGTGTGCAAAGCAGCTAACGTACGTCGAAAAAATAAACGAGTTGATCTCCTCTTCCAAAATCCGAGCAGCCTTCGGATTAACAAATAATCGTTTTTGTATATTTTTAATAAACGAAGGACAACTTTACTCCGAAAAGGTAATTATTTAATAACAAATCACTAGAAAGTCGAAATTAGGAAACTGATAAATCCGTAATATCAAATATTTGCTCAAGTATTCTAAATTCAGTAATCGAGGAACAACTTAAAAATTTGAACGTTCAATTAACATCGAGAATCAGCTACTTAAGAGAGGATTTCCATCAAAACAAATTCCCACACGTTCTCAGCAACCGTAGACAGTTGTATATAAATCCTAATAGCATAAATAAAATTCTGTCTTCCTTAATTATAGAAAACGAAGCGACCCAATATAGAATATTTCTTTCCAGCGAACCAACGTTCTCTTATACTTGTAAAAAAAAGACCACATGAACCTCCAATGCCAATTAAACAGGGACTCCTGTATACTGGAAACGGAATGCAACATTGAAGACAACGTAAGAACTACGGAAATGCCGTTGAGTACGACACAAGAAACATTAAACAGAAAAAATAAAATTTTAGAACGACAAATAAAAGACCTCCGAGACAGGCGAAAATGAAAATAAAAATGACTTTCCAACAATTACAGAAAAAAAAAAAGACTATTAAAAGAAAAATTAAACGATGTATATAGCGGTCAACAGAACCATAAAACCGAATCAAGAAAAAATCAAAGATCCAATCTCAACCAACAGTTAAATCAACAGATAATGAATTAGATCCCATACAAAACAAAAAAGAAACACAACATATAGGTAAGCAAGAAAACAAAAATAAAAATTTATTAGAACAAGATGAAAAGGTGAGAGGATTATTACGACCAATTAAATGCTAATAGAAAAAAATACAAATTCTTCTTAACTTAACAAATCAATCTTTCGATCAAACAATAAACTTTTTTTATAAAATAACGAACCGCCTAATGTAACCAATTTGCTTGACCAATATGGAATCGAATAAAGAAACTAAATTACAAGCATTAACTTAGAAAAGGATTTCGATAAACCGTGGAAACAAAGAAGTTTACGCACTTTATATCAGTGAGTATTTAGAGGAAGTTTACCAATTTTTGTTCGCAGCTTTTTTACCGCCGAAAATTTAAAGTAAAGATAAATTCTATTATATCAGATACAAAATGGTACCCCGCAGGGATCCGTAATTAATCCTACGCTATTCATTACAGCCATTACTAATATTAAACAATATATACCATCTTCAGTAAACTACTATACTACTCAAACCAGGCCTCAAAATTTGGAGAATTTTTATTACAAAATACAATAAATGACTTAAATAATTGGGCCAAATCTCAAGGATTTACTTTCTTTACATAAAAACCTAAATACGTAACATTCAGCAAAAAACCAAAAACAATTATACCAAACTAACACACGGATACAATACAAAAAGAAAAGACAGATTCGCTTCACATTCTAATACTAACATCGGATACGAAACTTAACTGGAAAGAACATATAAAAAAATTAAAAATAAGATGCTTCCAAAAAATAAATATGATCAGGATGTTATATAATTCATCATGGGGATTGATAGAAAAATATTAATACACTTATACAAATCCTATATGCTAAGCGGATTAGACTACGCCAGTATAATATGTGATATTGCAAACTGTTCTACACTAAAAAAAACTCAACTCTGTTCAAAATTTAGTTCTTGAAAGCCTTTCACACTACCTCAAATACAGCTGTACACGTGGAACCAAACATATTACCACTCCAACACAGAAGACAAATACTAGCGCTAAAATATTACACACAATCAAAATTAATCTAATAAAGAAGTTTTGACGCCTATACATAAAACTCAATATCGTTCAATAAACTCAACATCATCGAATAAAGTACTGCAGTTTTAAAATCCTTGATCAGTATCAATGGAAATAAAGTTCATGAGCTACATGTTTATACTACTCGTAATGAGTTAGTTATCATTACATCACCTGAAACTGAGCTGAACAAAACGTACAAGCTGAAATTTTCCGGCTACTGTGTTTATAAAAATAATTTTGATCTGTAGACGTGGTGGAGTTGCTTTGCTTATTAATAAACGTCTAAAATTTGATTTACTGCCTGTACCACAGCTATACTGTGTAGAGGCAATATGCGTAAATTTATATATTAATTTTTCAATTTCAATTTATTTACTTGATTTTTGTTCAGTACATTTGAATATATACAAACATAAAATATACTATTAAAAAAACCAGTTCGAAACATAACATGACATTCTTCAAAGAAGTAAAACAAAAAATTTAAAAATAAATAAAAATGTGAACTTATATTTAAACGAAGCTTATACGTAACAGAACTTAATCGATTAGACTATAATTATGTACTGAACATATAACCCAGTTATGCGCAATTCTGCACGTGTACCAGGTCCACAAAGATATTGTATAATAAGCGACTGTCTATATTAAATATATTAATAATAAGTTTTATAATTCCACTCAAATTATATACACATTTGCCGATAAACATTCAAACATTCCCATCCACTCTCATTTGGCTTCTTGGGTATTTAAAAATTATTTACACACGTTGAAACAGCAATTCAGTTAAAGGTTGAAACATAAGTTAGTACTGTTCAAAACGAAATTGCTATAATAAGTTTAATAAGTTTCTAACTACACTAAATACTAAAAACAACAGTCTGTGGAAAGTGTGCAAATACTATCATAAACCACACGAAGCTTTTCCTCCACTTTATGACACTGTTACAAATAATTATGCTTACAAATACTTTGATAAGGTAGAATTACTTGCTAACCATTATTTTAAAGTGCATGCCCAGAACGCACTCATGGGGACTAGTTATCATTCTAAGAAAGTTAAAAGTACAATCTGTAAGTTTATGAAGTATAATCAAATTTCATCTGGTATTAATATATAAAACCTAGGGAGGTTCATGCTAGTGTAAAACTGTTAAAATAAAACTTCAGTAGGTAACGACAATATTTCCTCTATATTAATTAAAAGATTTCCTGTGAAAGCTATTGTTAAGATTACTAATAATATAAATGCTATGATTAAATATGGATACTATCCACGTACTTGGAAAATTGGTAAAATTATAGCGCTTCCAAAACCTGGGAAAGATTCTTCTAACATCAATAATATACGTCCTATTACTTTACTCAGTAATCTAAATAAATTGTGCGAAAAAATAATTTAAAAGAGGTTAAACGATGAGTACGCTATTTGCCACGATATTATTCCTAAAGTACAATTTGGATTCAGGCCAGCTCATTCTACTACTCATCAAATCGCGAGAATCGCAGAACACATTACAGATAATTTCAACCGTAATAAGCATACTGGATTGGTTATGTTTGACATCGCTAAAGCATTCGATACTACTTGGCACAATGGCATTATATACAAAATGATTGTCTGTAATTTTCCATTGTATTTTGTTAAGCTTGTACCCTAAGTAACAGGATATTTTATGTTGAAATTAATGAAGCGCGTTCTTCCAGCAAGACTTGTCTAGCTGGTGTACCTCAGGGTAGCGTCTTAGGACCGTTTCTATTTTCGCTTTATTTTTACGATTTTCCCAAATTAAACAACATCAAAGTTGCTCTTTATGCTGATGATACAGCTTTATTCTGTACTTCCTTTATACCACGCGCAATTAGTAATAGATTACAAGAAGGATCTTCACGAGTTTTGAAATATTTCACTAAATGGAAAATTGTCATCAATCCTTTAAAAACAGAATCGATACTTTTTACTCGAAGACGACCTTTGTTACCCGAGAAAATTAATATTAATGGCGATCTTATCGAGTGGTCTGATCATGTTCGTTACTTAGGCGTAATTTTCGATAAATTTTATATAAAACTATTATCCGTCCAACAATGACTTATTCTTGTCCGGTTCAGTGCTCTGTATCTAATTCTAATTTTAAGAAACTGCAACTTGTACAAAATCAATGTTTAAGATGCATTTTAAATGCATCTCGTTATACGAGAATATCAGATATGCACCACATATTAAATATTCCATATATTAAAAAATATATATATTTAAATTTCAAAACTGCAGTGTACATAGCAATGAACTAATAACGACTATTGGCAACTACGATTCCATTATGTTCATGTATACCAGGTACAAACATCGTCGTATTAAACATAATTTGTTGTAAATTAGTATATTTGTAATGTGTTCAATCGTTATTATTCGTAATTATATAGTTAAGTTATTTTAACATATACCTCTGTACGCTTTATCTTTCATGCGCTTCGAAAAGAGTTTATTTTGTTTTGTATTTTTTATTTTCTCCGCTGTATATATATATATATGTGTATATATATGTATATATAATTTTTATTTATTTATTTTTTTATTTTTAATTTATTTTTTATTTTTGTTTTGTTTTAACTTTTATGTGTGTTGTTATAATTTTTACCTTTGTATCGTTTTAAGTTATATGTGTATATGTGTATGCATGTACGTATATATTTGTATGTATATTTATGTATATATATATGTAACTTTTTTTTTATTTGTTTGCGGATTTTATAAATTTTCCCCCGCTTATCATACTTACGTTTAAACTATAGTGTTGTTATTTTTAATTTTAATACTGCGGTCGAGGTGAGGCTCATGCCGGAACTCTACTATGTAAATATTTGTGTGTACACGTTGTAATTTGATAAAATACATTTTTCTTTCTTTCTTTCTTTCATTATGTAATACATTTTTTGTTAAAAAACTAAGTAAAAATATACGGGATATGATAGGTATGCACACGAGCTATAGGAAATCAGACTGTCGGTATTACAATGATGTGTACGTTAAATTGACAAGTATTTGTATTGCAAAATTTAAAAATATAATGAATCTAATTAATTTACAATTAACAAATCTTGGCTAGTAAGTATTCAATTAATAATTTTCTACGTCTACGTTTATAATTAATAAGATCAATTTTTAATTCTAAAGGTAACCTGTTGAACTTAACGGCATCGACATACACAGCTTACGCATTCTACTTTTGTTGTAACTAGGTACCACTCGCTCTAATCTCACCACCCAACGGCGTATTGCTTTCATAATTCGACGCATTAAATTTATTTAAATTTTTTAATACAAACAGTAATATGTGCAGATTATATAAATCATCTACACTTAAAAACTTGTTATCTAGTTTATCACTATTTTTTGGAAGTATTAGATTTAAAATCGATTTTTGTAAAATTCTTAATGCTTTGATATAGTAATTTGCCATACCACGCCAATGAAGTATTCCGTAAGTCAAAACAGGTTGGTATAATGTGAAGTATATTCTTCTTAAATGTTTTATAGGAAAAAAACTGATTTTAATAATAAAAGAGATAATTTAACTTCCTTATCTCAAAAATATATATGGAACTTATAAATATATCAGTGTCTTTTGAAGATTTTTCCCCCTCCCGCTTCAAAAAAAAAAAAAAAAAAATATACTCATTTAAAATTCCGGGAGTCTAGATAGTTGTAAAAGTTGGAAGTATACATATAGGCCGAAAATTAGATACATCTGTTTTGTCCCCGCTCTTATATACTAGAGTTATCATACCTAATTTTAGTATATCCGGAAACTTACCGCTGTTTAGAGTTTCGTTAAAAAGATGCGTCAAAGGCTTTAAAAAAAAGCACGTATTTTCTTTGACAATCGTCATAGGAATCTTATCATGGCCAAAGGAAGGTTTATTAGAGAGCGAAAGTATAGATTTATAAACATTTCCTTCCGAGAAACTCAGGAAAGCAAAAGAATTTACGTAGACTAACGTAATCTCATTTTCATTTAGCACGGCACTATTCTGCTTTATAATATTCGCAACACTATCATAAAAATATTTATTAATCTAATTTGAAATAACTTTTTCATTTCCATTAAGAGGCACTTTTTTATTATTAACCTTCAGTTCTTTAATTGAGAATTTTTCTTTCCCGGCAACTTCATTAACCACGGTCCAATAACTCCTTTGATTATTCGTGTACTTATTCAATAGTGTTGTTAATCATATTTCTCTTTCCTGATGGCTTTTTGCACCTTTCTTACTAATTCTTTGTATTACGCAGCTTCATATCTAGCGGATTTTTCCTAAGTAATCTGAAATTAATTTTTTTTCTCTCGATAACGCAACCAAATTTTCACTTATCCATCCATTTCTTTTACAATTCACCCCTGTCACATTTCTAATCTTTTTACTCTGAACTATGAATTCCGAAATTTTTGAAGTAAACCACTGAAATTTGTCGTCTATAGACGGAATATTGCTGTACAAACACGCAAATCCAGATTCTGCACGTAATTAGTAAAATGCCTCTTATCGAATAAATAATTTTGCTTATCAAAGTTCATTTTTAACTTAGTTATCATGAATGAAGCACTAATACAACCATGTTTGGTAAAACTAACTTTTTCTAATTATCTACATTTACTTTTAACCTCGTAGAAAAATGTGATCCAAGCACGAACTATATTCATTATTATCTAAAAAGAAAGTGGCCTCTCTTACAATATCGATAAACCCCTGTGTATACATCATATTCAAATATTCGCTACATAAGTCATTTTTTAAAAGATCAATATTTATATCGCCCGTAATTATCGCTACCTCTGCTGTGTCAGTTAATACCAAACGTAATTCATTTAAAAATTCGGGAATCACGTAAATACAAAAGCGATATATACCTACTAATGATAAAATTTTGTTATTTTCCAAATTAATCTTCACATGTATTATATTTCCCGTTGTTATTATAGCATTTTCATTACAATAAGTTAAACAATTTTTTATGTATACTAATATACCTCCAGACCGATTATTATCTAAACACTGTGCGAGTATAACCAGGAATATCCGCATCTACAAACATAGCCAGAAATGATTTACTTTACTATATAGCACGTGCGCATACAACATATTAGTATCGTACAACAAACTTGATAATATATCAACAACGATAACATTCACGTCATTTTTACTGTACAACGAAAACTCACACACTACAGCAATGCGATAACAGAAACGTACTGAAATAAATACTATACACTGTACGAACAAGAAGCCGATTTCATTCAAACCATTACAAAAATTTGTTACAAAAAATTACATAGTCAATTTACATTCACCACCACTCCATTACAATCCATCAAATTATTTACTTCATCCATTCGACTAACCAACTTGGCTGGTGAGTTGTCATCACACCGTAACTCTACCATCCCGACGCCATACATTGTAACCACGAGTTTTTAACGCTTTCGCAGCAGCTAAAAGCCTACTCCGGGGTTAGATGTTCATTCAAATAAATTCTATGATTCGACGACTGCGTGGATGCCAGTCGGCCGTGCGTCAAATCGGAACTAAATTTTTTCTTCAATAATGACGTTTTTTTCATCCGACTGCAGAAACGAACAATAATATTCCTGTGCTTCTGTTTTCCAGATTTTCGCAATCGATGACAAGTGTCCATGTCCCGATCTTCTATATGTACTCCACCTTCCTACCTTTTTTACAATTCAACTATGTTTTCATTCCCGGAACATTACTTATTAATTACGTCCGGAATATTGTTCCAAATCGTCTACCTTTAACTTCAACTCATCATTTTCTTTTCTTAAATTTCTATTTTCAGTTGCCAAGGCCTCTACCTTTATTATAATTTCTTCAAATTTTTTGTCGAAAATGGAATGAAATTCGGAAAAACGGGAATTTAATTTTCTTAACTCCGATTGAATATCCCCTAGGACTATATCGTGCTCATCGGGCAGATTAGCCTTATCCAGATTTAATTTCTCTTTTCCCGGCATGTTATACATCGCCACTATTCTTTTTTAGGATTTCGCCCGCCATGTGCTTAATACCTGCACATCCGAAACGGAGATTGCTTCCACAGCCTCCACAGTTTACAAAATCGCCATTTTTCGCCAGATCATCCTTACATTCAAGACATTTGCCCATTGCTATTTATATATATATATAATTTTTGGTATAAGAAATTAAAAATTATTACCGAAGCGTCGATATAGTGAAGTAATTACCAGCGATATACGGTAGTTTGATTGTTCGATAAAAATTATCTCTCTCCTTATCTAACGATCCGCATTAAATCGGTAAACTACAGACTAGATAAAAGCCGAGACGATAGAAATTTCACACACAACTGTTAATAAGTACGTAGACTATTTACGCTTTATTATAAATGCAACGAGATTTGAATTTCAAAATGAAACGTTAAATCACATCAAATAAACGACACAAAACACAACCCGCCACGACAGTCAGTAATAATTATTAATTGTTAATAATAATAATAATAATAATAATTTTATTTCTGCTGGATGTAGCGAAAGCTTTCGATACGACTTAGCGTAAAGGTATTATTTACAAAAAAAATCCCTCGTTATGTAATGTTACTCTCAGCTATTTAGCAAATAGATTATTGCACGTTACCATCAAGTCTACTATGAAAACATGTTCAGTCAAGGTGTACTATGAAAACATGTTCAGTCAATGTAGTATTTTGAGTACTTCTCTTTTTACTTTGTTCTTATCTGATTTCCCTAATCTGCCTGATGTTGAGACTGCTCTTTACGCGAACGACACAGCTCTTCTCTGTACTTCTTATTACCTAAAGTAATTACTAATAATTAGATACAAGAATTTCGGAATAACCGCGTACAAAAAAGAAAAAAGCGATTTATTAATGGAGTTTAGTTCTAATAATGGGCACGGCATGTTGCTGGAAACGTAAACTCGGGTTTATTAATATATCGTTTTACTTTTATTAATAAATAGTTTTTTTTTTTTTTCTAATTATGAATATCGACCCCGCACAAATAGTTTTAAAAATTACTAATAAGTTACAGACGGGAATAAACTGAATCTTATGTTATTATAAAAAACAGAAAATTTCGAGTTAAACCGCGATAAAATTGAAGTTATATTTTTCACCCGCAGACGTCCGAAATGACCTGCTGAAATTAGGTTTAATTCCAACGTAGTGAGCTGGTCAAACCGTGTTCGTTACCTCGGGGTAATCTTGAATAATAGACTAAATTTTTCCGCGCATTCTAATTATGCTACCGTGAAAGCTAACAAAAGCGCATCTGCCATATATCCACTAATTAACGGAAAATCATTTCTTAATGTTAATAATAAATTAATTCTGTATCCGTAATTACGTACTGTTGTCCAGCTTGGAGTTTTGTTTCAAATATCAATTTTAACAAATTACAATTATTACATAACAGGTGTCTCAGATGTGTACTAAATGTCCCTAGGTACTACAGAATCGTTGAAGTGCGTATTAAACATGCCTTATATTAAAGATCGTACACTAAATTTAACGGTATGAGTTCTGTGATGAGTCAATTTTGTTTGTGTACGCTGAGCCATTTTGAGCGTTATGTAATTATTATTTCAAATTTTTCTTTTCTGCAAATTACGTTGTAGTATACGTTGTTGTTGTCTAATAGGCATCGATTAAAAAAAAACGGCTAATAAAAATAGCCGAATTGGAACGTAAGTTTATTGAAACAACTGAAGGACAAAGCGTTGAGCGATACAGGAACTCCCCATGAAAATCGTTGTAATGCGCTGAAATGAAATTATACGATAAGAGAAAAAAAACACCAGGGAATATTGTAACCTTTTAGGAGTGCGTTGAAATGATAATAGTAACGATATTCATGAAACGTGATAAATTGTCCTTTGAAAAAATTATAGCGTTGTTCCCGTTCAGAAAAGAAATAATATATTTGCATTGATATTTCTGGACCAGGTGTTCCGAATAGTGTAACAAGGATGGTATATCTAATGCATTATTAACTTCTTATCGTTACAGATTTAAGTAAAAATATAGTACAGTAGTAGTAATATTTTTTTTTCAATAGACATGAGTTATGCACAAGGCTGGTTATTATTTCGGGGGACTTATTACTGCTCGATTTTTAAGAATTGCGCAATTTACAATCCTCGAATTGTACGTTATTCATGAAGGAACCTTGTGATCAGGCATCTTTAGAATTTTTACCTGCACTCGACGGAAAAGCGGAACAAATTATATCGTTGAAAAAGAAGAATCATCATCGATGTGACGTTTGTGGAAACAGTTCAACTTGCAATACCAATAAAGTGTACTAATCCATTACATACAAAACTTTGCAATACTTCACAATGTAAAAATAAGTTAGCGGGGGGGTACTTGAAGTATATATGTGATTGTGTATTTTTTCAAATATTGGATAAATATCGAATTAAATGTGTTTGAAAAATTGTCAGTAGTAATATTAGTTGTCAATCACAAAAAACTATCATAATTTCTTAAAATGAATACAAGAACGATATATTACATTTTTTTTTTTTTAATCTTCCGTGCCATGTACTGCCACAAAATGCACGGAGTCTATTATTCCGTTATTATAGGTAGATAATTTAGTGTGTTAGGAAACTATAATGAAGAGCGAATAGACTTATATACAGAGAACAGTTCAGATATGAGCTATAGTGATTTGAACATTACAGGTTGAACAAGTAGGAGGATCGGTTTTGGATAGGATATGAGTCAAACGGGTGTGACTTGTGCGAACACGGAACAGTATCACTTCATCCTGTTTTGTGCGATGAACACGTTGAACAGGCCAGATGCCACTGTGTTGAAACCGGAAAATCTGACTGTTGCTTGTTCCTTAAATTTATCGAACATGCAGCGACGCATATCGGAACACGTTGCTGGAAGTAATTCTACACGAGACACGAAGGCGGCTTCTTTCGCAGCTCGAACCGCTTCTTCATTCCTTCCATATCGCCCTATAGCCAACCAAAGTACACGAGTCTGCAGACTTTGCTTGCTGGCTGTATAATTAATTTTCACAGCCAATAGATGCATGCATTTGGAATTTTCTTTCAGCTGTTTGATCGAATACAGCGAATCTGTGACATTTTTTTTTTTTTTTATTTTCATCGTAAAATGTTTCAAAAATGATTTTTTTTCGTTTCAAACAATATTCAACAGAGAATTAGGGGCTTCAATCGATTTAAAAAGGTTATTCCCGCACTCGAGTGCTGAACTATTGTTGCGGACGAAAAACATACGTCGCCGACTTAAAAGGACAAAACCGTTTGAACTTTCCGTTAAATCACTACAAACGCCATAGAACTCGCCCGCGTCACAGAAGATACATATTGTTATATATTCATTAAAATTATAAATTATATAATAAATAAAATGCTAAAAGTTTATAATAATTAAAATAATTGACACAAATATTTGCCCTATCGCTAACAACGACGTTATTGCAAGTGTGTGTGTGTGCGGATGACAAAATTTTCACATGTAACGAGTATAAAGATCTTGAAACTAAATACAATAGTGTCGTCACTACCTCATGACCAAATAATCTTTTTGGCGGAGCACTTTTCATATGTCATCATCGAGAAGTCTTTACAATTAAGCGTAAATACGTAAAAAAATTATAAAACAAAATATTAGATATCAATAAAATTAATAAAAATATTCCATAACAAACGCAAGTGATGTTAGATATATGTATTATTGATATCTATTATTACGTTCAATAATTTTGTTTTTATTGTGGTATAAATTTTTTGAATTTGCACTATATGCACACGTATACATGTGTATGTATGTATGTATGTATGTATGTATGGAATACTGTGAATGAAAGTGAAGGACGTTGTCAATTCGGAATGGTACAAAGCTATTATTTTCAGTACCATCATTATTATTACTAGTTCTTACTGCTCTTTTTACTATTATTATTATTATTATTATTATTATTAATGCTAAAATAATAATTATACCACCACCAGGGTGGAAGTATTGGCAATAGTATCACGTGACAAATTCGAGTACGGTAATAAAGTACACTCGGCTACAGTGCGCCCTATTTTCTACTTCGGTCTAAAAAATATGCTTCGTCCTGGAAGAACCCGTTGTAAATATAAAATTTAACGCTGCATATAGACGAGCTTCTTTCAACTCCCACGAACGAGTCTGAATATAAAGCTACAGCCGGTGGGTTTCTGTCTTTATTATTTGAAAGAACAATAACCAAAAAATTTCTACAGTCTTCCTCCCTCTTAGAGTTTTTGAATATTATTTCGCCTTAATTTTCTTCCTTCGCATTACTTTATATATATATATATATATATATATATATATATATATATATATATATATATACCCATATATCCGAAAAATAACAATAATAGTGATAATAATAATAACAAGGATGATTATAAATATTCTCGAATATAGCCAAAAAATTGTTCTCGTCTCGTCTAGTCTAACTGAACTAAAATCGCAGTATTTACAATCGGAGTTGGTTTTTATGTACCCAAACGGACTACAGACTTTAGTGCAGATGTTACCGAAATGGAATAATTGAATACTTATAAAAATACGAACAGATTAATTAATTAATTAATTCATTCATTCATTAATTCATTAATAATAAACTTATTTTACCGCGCAATTTACGTTCAATTTATATTTCGAATCATAATTACTCGTCTTATCTGCAATTGCGTATTGAAAAATATTATCAATAAATCGTTACGTTTACAATTTTGTAGCTATGGACTTACTAACGAAATTATGTTTAACAAGAGAACCGTAAGTGATATTTAAAATTAACCCGAAACAAAAGAGTTACATCTCGGTATTAGACTACCAATGTAACGTCCCCGCTGCAGTATAGATAAATCTAGACGGTAAAATAACCGCAATTACGATAAAATTAATCTTGATATCGTCGTTATTGAAATGGTCGCAATTCCTTCGGGTTTCACTGTCGCCAACCCGCGTTCTCGGTATCCAATGGCTAACTATCAATCTTGGCCTGGATCACATATTCGTACGTGGTTTAAAAAATAAGAACCGTTAATTCGACCATAACCTGTGATATCTAGATTTTATACTACTCGCGCTGGAATCGATAACTTTTATTTTCGAGAACTGATATTTTTATTATATTTCGCAACATCTCGACTATAGCTAAGCTATAATTAGCGAAAATTTTCATTGGCTTTCCTCTCAATTTACTACACTATCTTAAATGACATCTAAAAGCAGTATGCCTAGTCGTGGATCACTTCGAAATTAACTCTAAATTAATAAGGGAAAAAACCCATTGTATATGGATTATATAAGTCCATTGATGCTACATCAAGTTATCTCGCGTCATGTTCGAAGATCGATTAGAAAAACTAAAAAGGATTACTATACTTGTTTACTCGATAAGAAAAATTATGTCACCGTGTCGTAGTTAGTGCTCGACTGCCAACGTATAACATCATATGCGTGCGCATTTGCGTTGCGTATAAATAATGCCTCGAATGCTAGCTAATTTTGTACAGAACAAAGAATTAATAAAATCCGCGTACTGGACAATTTCCTACTGCGCTACAAATGTTATTGCTAGTGTACAGCCCCCGTTGAATTGCAACTAGAAAAAAACAAATTAGATAAAAACTCTAAAAACAGAACATTACCATAATTCGTTAAAATCCGAATTCGTTTGTATTTTTTTGGTTTTACAGAGGAGTGTGAAGCGTAATATAGATATTCGCATCCTGATAAATAATCACATGAACGGTTTATCAGTGTAAACCTCATAAAAGAAAACGTAACTTTCTTCTCGCGTGAAATCTTTCCGTTTAATGAATTTGTTTTCATAGTCGTAAATTTACCGAATCTTTAAAATTACATACTATAGCTCCTGTTTATAAATCTAGAGCTAGGACTGATGTTTCCATCTGTGTCCTATCTGCTATTTCGAGTATTTTTGAATAATACGTCAAAGAAATAGCGGCGATTTACCCTCGAAATATAAGTTTCTTCAGCATAAATCGATACGGCTTCTTATACATTGCATGAACGACGCCCTCTTTTATACAGATTTCTCACATCATTGATAATCTAGAAGAGGGTCGCTCCATCCTGAACATTTATCTAGATGTCCATAAATCTTTTGATACGGTAAATCGTACAATTATTTTAAGGAAAAATTAGTCTCTGTTGTTTTACAGGTAATGTTTATAACTGGTTCCAGTCTTACCTGAAGAATAAATCTTAATGAGTAAAAAAAAACGTGAATATGAAATTCAGAGCTTCGGGGTCGGTTCGATAATGAAGCATTCTATCTCCTGTTCATGATTTTTCATGATTTACATTAATGATCTTTTGCAATCTTTAAAATTTTAAATTATGCAGGTGTCACCGTGTTAATAGTTAACTCGCGTTTCACTCGACGGTTGCAATCGTTAGATCAAGAAGGTTTTAATCGTGTCGTAAATTGGTCACGTGCAATCGCTTGATCTTGAATAATGATAAAATAACATTTTTAATTTACAGCTTGCAGCCACATAGTATTCGGGATTTCATAACAATGTCGCAAAGTGCGCGCGAAATACCTCGGTGTTGATAATCGTTTAAATTGGAACAAACATATATCATATACTTATCAAAAAAGAAAAGAAAAAACTGGAAAAATTAAATTTCACTATTTAAGAAGGTACTTAAACTTTTTTTCCCCCTTCATCACAACTGACCAATCTTAGAAGTCATTTAGTGATTGACTTAATGAGGTGAGTGATATTTTATGGAACGGCAGTACTCAGCAGTACTCCCTCTAAACTTATGCTGGTTTGACAAAAAGTGTAAAGGCTTACTTCGCCACAGCCTACGTATTTCCCCGGAATCATTCAGCAAATCAGTAGCAAGTGGATTCGTGTGAATTCGTGTGAATTCGTGTAACATGTTTGTTTGCTTATCTTTTTATTTCATCCTCCACAGACATAACGTTTTAAAATTTGAGACGTACCAGGGAGCTGCAGTAATAGTTCTTAATACCCTATTTTGATATCGTTGTACTTTCTGTAAGTTAGATGTTTTGGCGCAGCCCCATTTCTGTAAGTTAGATGTTTTATAATTGTATATACCCAGATCGGTCTTAGGGCAATTTTACACAGCGGAGTTTTATTTTCCAACGATAACCCGGATTTATTAGTTAACATCCATGACATATATCTGGTTTTAAGCCTCAAATGTTTGATTTTCTTCAGAATGTGGGTAGCCCAAGTCAGCCTAGTGTCCAAATGCATGCTCAAATATTTTACACTATTGGTATTTCGAATGACGACGTTGTTTATTTTGATTGGCAGGCGTTCAATCTTTCGATTTGTGAAAGAAAACTATCAAAGACTTTATTTTTCATTATACCAGCCTGTATACGGTCTCACTATGCACTGGGGAGGAGCTTCAAATTTTCATATCAAGGCACTAATACGCTTAAAAACATGCTACTAAATAATAGCTGCACTTGTTCTGACACTATATCGAAAAGTAAATACTTATCATCGCTTCGTTGTTTATACACCGTTGAACGCTTGAATTACGTATATAAAAGCAAGTCATGATTCGACATTAGTGTATACCATGATGTCGCTAGAGCTGCGAGAGAACAGAGAGTACGCGTTCTAAAGATCAGTAATTGCACGGATTTAACCCGATCTTATCAAGATTGACTTTAAGAAATCGTGAAAAACGACGTACGTCTAAAGTATTTATCACCTCGATGAATAACTCAGTTGTTATATTGTTCATCAATATTCGCTTGAGGGTCTCATCAGCGTACACAATTTTTCTCATTATTAAACTATCATTAATTTCATCTCAATATCCCATCTGTTTCTTCCTTATCCCGTTTATTATCGTAAGGTATCTCTAATTTAATACGCTTACCATGGTGTAGGTTTCAACCTGTTTTAGCTTATCTTCCGATGATAGAAAATAATTTTAATTCCGTTACAATTTATAATTACTTCGTTTAATTACCGTGCGACGTATTTGATGTAAAAAAAAATCCAATGTTATACATAATCTTATTATTGTTTATATTCCTATGTGAGTTTTAAAATTTATTGGCTTCGCAAATTGTACCGTACAAAAAGGGGTAATATTTATCGTTTACAAATATTTGTCGTTTATTCTCGTGCTATACAAATATCGACTAATTTGAATTTATCTATAAGTTTAGCTCGCTGCTCATGCGATACGCATTTGCGTGCAGCTTAATATATTGATTGTTTGATTGATTGCTTTATCGATTGCTTGATTGAATGACTATTACGAGTATATCTATATTTATATGCATATTATAATCATCATTATAGCACAAATTTAATTTAAATCATCCTTATTCAACTAGTTTAATGATTAGCCGACACATTTCAATCTAATAAGATCGGTTAGAATACGTAATCATTTGCCTATATACATATATATGGTGAAATATGTTTAATGCGAACACGTGATTAACAGGAACTAACGAAACAATCCGGACAAACCGGCTGTGGTGTCTTCTTAAATTTATTTTCACTTAACACGAAACAAAATCGCTCGACAGGAAAAGATTTTGCTTCTCGCAAACGATCTGATTCGTCGTTAAATCTTAAAATCGTTCGGGTTTACCGTTCTCAGGCGTTTTATTAGACAATGAAATGAACGACAAAGGTATAGGGGAGATTCTTTAGTGCCAACATGAATGGAAAAGGAATATGTTGAAACCGAGCCGACATTTAATAAAATTATAGCGGACAAAGAGATTTTAAAGATCGTTCGAAGCTGCTCGAATAATATCGTCGATATAGACGCCGACGGCAAATAGAGGTGAACAAGGCAGTTCCTGTTAACATCCGAAAAAAGGTAATATCGTGAAAATTGTGCGCAGTTATATAAGCATATAGACGATATCGAACACTTTGCAGAAAATTCGATGTTAAAAAATAAAATCCAAAAAAAATATCTGATTATTTTCCAAAAAATCGATAAATGCTTCATACTTGTTTTTTAAAAAATTGAAAGTTACGATGCGTGTATTATAATTCACTAAGTTCTTGTTAATTAATAATATTGTTGTTTTATTGATTTGTATTAAATGCACGCTTACACGAATATCTATCGTATTGAAATGTAAAACAAAATAAAAACTAATTTGAGTCGTTATAATTTTTTTTGTTTGCACCAAGCTTTTCGACAATTACCATCAAACACATACACACACACGCAAAAATATATATATATAATGAGAGTTTTTATTTCGTTTTATTTGTAATTGATAAAATCACTACTCTCCGATATATAAACATATAAAATGTACTGGAATAAATGTAATTTTGTTGTGAGTATGTGTACTTTCTTTAGTAACGTGAATACACGAAATTCTTCTAACACGGAAAAATATTTTAGGCTTCATTTCGTGTTAAACAATTTTCACTATATATATATATATATATATATATATATATATATATATATATATATATATATATATATATAATATATATATATATATAATATATATATATATATATATAATATATATATAGGCTTAATCGAATAATTACAAATGACTAATTCGAGTTTTCAGAACAAGTTACTAATTCGATCTTTTAAATTTGAATTCGACTAATTATTCGCATTCATTTTTCTTTATAGGCTTAAAATATGCAAATCGGCCAACTTGAAAAATACGAATAAATTGATTATTAAACTAAGTCCGAATTCTGATTGTACTAATGAGTTAAACGACTAATGAGGCCATAAATTAATATTTTAATTTAAAAGAACATTTGAAAAGTACTACGAAGTGAGTTACATCCAAAAAATATAGATAAATATTTTTTAAAAATAATTTAAAATAAATTTACAACTAGTATCTTATTTCATTAATTATGTAAATAATTACACATTATTTAATCCGTAGATTTATGCGACTAAACTGTTCTTGTATGCTATCCTATTATTTCTTTTTCAATAATAGTTATCGATATATATTACGCGTAAGTGCTAATCAATTATTCCCCTTTTATAATGATAAGAAAAACATCCCAATAATATAGAATCATAGTATTAGTTTATATGTTTTACATTTTTTTCGTGAAAAGTGCAAATTTCACTTTTTTAAATCTCACTTCTTTTCCAACGTGAAGAATTTAATTTTCAAAATTAAATTTATTCGAAAATGTCACGTATTCGAGTACTTTTTAAAACTGTATCATTTTAAAATTCGATTACGTTATTCGTATCACTAATTTATTCGAATACTTTTTCGCAGCAATATATTACGCACGTGTCAAATTAATAATTTAATTATATTCGCATATACGTATGTGATTTTAAAACATTCAAACATACGTGTTTTACGAATACCTTCTAATTTACATTCTATTACACATTCGATAAATGTTACGAAAGAATCGAGTAATTCATAACTTACCAACTAAAATTAGTCGTTAGTGTTTTACAAACACTATATTACGCGTTTAATTATCGAATAAATTTCAAAAAGTAACTAAATATCAGTATAAGCGACTAAATTGTTTTCGACGTATAAATCTGACTAAATCGTTTCAGCGAAATCGACTTAACCACTTCGAATCGACTAATAAGTCAATAAATAAATATTTCATTTTCATAAAATCATCCAATTTTATTATTTTATACTTTTTTATTAATTTTTCCCATTAAAATAATTTATAATTTATATTATACATTATTACTATTCAAATGTTCAACATTTTTTGAAAAATCATGCATCATACATTTTATTTTATATATTTTTACGCTTTAAAAAACGTGTTGCGAGTTAGAATAATTAAATTTAAAGCACAAATGATATTTAAAGTATAAACAACTATTTAGAGACTAAAATTTTATTTTTAATTGATAATTAACGATTTATGAATAGTACATTATATTGCGACATTTCATACGAGGAAAACATCGAATATATCTTTTATATTATGCGAAACAAATGTGACTTAAAAAAATCGATTAATTAGTCGATTTTTAAAAAACGATATTACAAATTAGTCGATTAAAAGAATTAATCGATTATGCTCATGACTAATATATATATATATATATATATATATATATATATATATATATATTTATATGTATACATAACCTGGACGTCCCCCCTTTGATTATTAAAATAATGGATAATTGCCTTTCAATTTGGACGTATTAACAATGACGTTGTTAATTTTTGTAACACTAGTTTACACAAAAAATGACCTTGGAATAATCTGAAAAAAAAAAAGAAATAAAAAGAAATAACGAATTCCTTGAATTATTTTTTTTTTATTATTATTATTGGGCTTCTACCATCGAAGTATAAGATCGACCATCGTACACGGCACCAGCTAGGCATAGTACAGGTGGAGTTATTACGAGGACGTCTAATGAGAATTGAGATTACGAGTAACGATATTGTTGAAATATCAAATCGACCGACCGTCAGATTGTAATAGAAAAGGTTCAAAACTGTAAATAACGCAAAGAACCGTACCACGGTTGTACGGAAATGAACGACTGAAAAATAACTTTAAGCAGTGGGGGTGAGGGGGAAACTTCTGGATGAAGAAGTAAAAAGAAAATTCTGCTTGGAATGAAATTAGTAGAAAAAAACGAGTCGATTTGAAAGCCGGCTAATTTGCAATTCTAATTAGTTTCAAGAAATGGGCATAACACCGACATATATATATATATATATATATATATATACGAACATGTATATATAATTATGTGTTTATATACGTATGTATGGGTGGGTGGTTTGTGTTTCGGCGTGTGTGCGTAACAATCGAGGAACGAAGTAATTTCGACACGATTCGCGAGTGGACTAATAAAGCGGAACATATTTTTCAGGCGAGGATAAAAAGTTGGTTAAATTAGGTAATTTTCCAACTTACCGGTCAGTCAACGAGATAAAATCTCTCCAAACGGACGATAGCTGATACTCGATAACGATTTATCCGAAATAACTGTATACGCGGCAAATTATAACGGAGGTATTACTGTAATCGCGCTTTAATCTATACAGATGGGTGTGTTAACAATAGTATATGAGCGGATTTTGTTTTTGAACACACACTGTGCGTGCGGATAATATCGTCAAAATTGCTGTCCATAGGAAACCTCTATGCGAAACCGAAGAAATAATGACCAGCAATTAAAAATCTTCAATCTGCTCAAGATGTTCAACCTCACACAGCTGTAAGTCAATGAAATGTAAGACAACTCACTCGAGTGACTTAAGCAAAAGCTTCTCTTACGACAATTTTGGTATTTCTACGTTAAAATATGCGGCTAGATCGATATGGACTGCGTTACTACAAATATTAAACACAATTTGGTTTGAACAACGGTTTTCCATGATTCTTATCGTTATCGAAAACTACAAAAACTAAAAATATTACACGATTTATACTTAGCAACGAAATATAATGTATATATACATATGATAAATAAATATATATATATATATATACTTCTTCTTCATCGTGTCTGTTATAAAAACGTAATCAAAATAAGCAGCTACAGTTCGAGTATTGTCATTTACTAAGTATAAATCGGTCTTATTTCTAAATGTGTTGAGCATTTTCACATCCTTTACTGCATCCCATTCGCATCTACCGTCATTAGACTATTCCCATCTTCGTAGGTTAGTTTTGCACCGCCCTACGTTAGTCCTCATTCTATTCAAAGTTTACCACATATCCCATGTGAGGTGTGTTCAGTTGACTAGTTATTCGTGTAGACATTTCATTAGTGTTATTCATTTTGTCATTCGCAATTTCAACAGTTTTTCTTCTGTTAGTGTTCTTTGTTATCTTTCTGTACATTTTAGAAAGCTTTTTCGAGATTTAAGTCTACATTTAATCGATTTTCGGTCATACATGAGGTGGGTTCTTTCATTCATTCGTCTATTTTTTCCATATTCGAGGTATGCTTGGTGGAGCAATTCCAGCTAACTGATGTAGTTTCTCAATATTTGTAGGCTTTAGACATCCAGTCACCATATATTTTGTGACTTGTCGGCTCCGCGCTGGTCATGCACATTCTGCTTCCGAACAGCATAATGCCAAGGCAGACACCCGCATAGATTCCGGGTTTGCGCCCCAAGTATTCCCACATAATTCCCTTAATATAGCGTTTGTGGAACTAATTTTCTCCTTTACACTTGTAAAGTGTTGTTTCCAGGTTAATGTTCAGTAACCCTAATACACCTAGGTGTAGCAACATTTTCTAGTCTTTCTCTCCCCATTGAATATGTAGGGTTCTTTATACTTAGATGGAATGTTGCTACTCGTGTCTTCTTTAAATTATATGATATATATATATATATATATATATATATATATATATATATTTATATATATGTACGATTAATTATTTTTTATCTCATCAATCACAATTAACTCTGCTGTTATTACAACCCATGATGATATTTGACATAAGAGATTATTTCATTAACAGTTTCACTCTTGTGTCCAATCGATTACCGGTATATCATCACTCTGAAGAATTTTAAATTTTTAAAGGAAAAGAAAGTAAATATTCTATTTTGAAATACACTCGAAATTACTCAATTAAATTTCGAAAACTTAAAGACGATCGTATATGACGTACATACCATTTTGAAAACTACCTCAATTTCTCACTTTTTTTTTACATACGTGTATATATAAAATTTTATATGAAGATACAAATACGCAGGATCGAATGTGAAGTCAAAATAAACAGAGAACCGTTCGAAATGCAATCCCAGGTGTTCCTTCCGGAAGAGTTGTTATTTATGGGTAGGTAACGAATGAAACAGTGTTCATCCCGTACCTTTGTTTGTAGGGATCTTGCTGCTTCCTGGAAATGAAAATATACTAGCTGTTTGTGATATATATATATATATATATATATATATATATATATATATATATATATATATATATATATATATATATATATATATATATATATATATAATACGGTATTTTCTCCATTGAGATTCAAAGTAACAAGAACTGAATATCCACCTGTTCAAACATTTATTGTCCGAACCTACTAAATCGGTTAGTTTAATGTATTTGTAATATATACATCGTCTATATAACAATCCGTACGTTATTCTTCCGAATTGGACGTACTCACTAAATACGTTAGCTTTTATAACTAAATATTTTCCCACATTAAGATACTAAACAACAAGTAATATTCAACTGGAATAAATAACGTATCTACAATTATCATCAAAAAATTTCCTCCAAAAGCAATAATTGAAATAACGAACGTAACAAACGCTATACTTGGACCACGCTATTACCCTGCAAGCTGATCTTTTAAATTATAACCATTCCCAAACTCGACGAGGATTCTTCAATTATTGACAATATAAGACCAATTAGTTTACTCAGTTGGTTCATCAAATTTGCTGAAAAAGTTACACTCACTAATCACTCAGCCATACGTGAACTTATTCCAGATGTTCAATTTGGTTCCCAAACATTCCTCCACAACGCAACAAGTGGCCCGTATCAATGACTATATTACACATAACTTCAATTGTACATGGTGCTGTGTGATGTTGCAAAAGCATTTGATACTACGTAATGGTATTATTTTTAAAATGATCCCATCTGAATTCCCTCCATATCTCACTAAATTAATTCATGCTTACTTAAGTAATAGAACATTTTACGTCGAAATAAATGGAAAACCTCTTTATCCAGAATACCGCAAGAAAATATTCTGGGTCCATATTTTTGTTTGAACTTTATTTATACGATTTTCTCAATTTACTATTCGTGAAACTTGCTCTATACGCCCGATGATATTGGATTATTCTGCAGCTCATTTAAACCGTCCACCATACATAATACAAATGGGCATTTCGCGTTTATTTCGATACTTTAAAAAATGCAAAATTTATTATCAATTCCTCCAAAACCGAAGCGTTGACGCACAGACGACCAATACTAAATCTAACCGTGAAGACAAGGACGGTGCCTGGTCCAAGAACATTCATTATCTATGTGTAATCCTAGATAAGCGATTGGCATTTGCTGATCACATTAGTTAAAATCATGTTACGGTTAAATAAAGCAATTAGCATAATTCGCCCACTTTTTTACGGCATATCATTTCTGAATCTGGAAAACAAATTAATTCTTTATAAAAATCTTATTCGATCAATTATTACATATTCCTGTGTCGCTTGGTGTCGTATTTCCAAATAACTTACAGTTAATAGAGAACTGGTGCTGTAGGATTATTCTTATATCAGTTTCGCGGCTGTACATGTAAAAATACAGACAAGTAACTTTAAACTAGGGAACGTATCGTGCGACAAATGTTGAACCATGATAAATTAATAACCTATGATACGTTGATGATATAATAATCATAACGGTTAAATTCGTGGATAGATTGGAAAATCAACGTAACGACTATGGATTACTAATTAATAAAACTAAGACTATAATCATGATAATTAGATAACAGTAGCAAGGTCAAGTAAAATATGTGCCGATTTGATGTAGTAGATAATTTTACATATCTCGGATCAATGTTAAACTATAATGGACTACCGGTTTGCGCGCACCGTTGCAGTCAGACAAATAAAGATGCGGGAAAATACGACACCGATATCGAACAGCGGGTTAAATTCGCTAATCTATCGAATCTTTGAAATAGCTACTGTGCCTGCGATATTATTGATGAGTGATCAATAAAACAGATGTGTTCGAAAATTAGAAGGTTATTAAGAATATCGTAGACATACCGGGAAAATAATCACTACGTTTTGTGTTTTTTTTTTTTTGTAAAATTGCATATGCGTACATGTTTATCGAAAAATTTATGGGTTTTTCAGATATTTAGCTAGGAGTATAAATTCATTCCAACATCCAACAATTACTGGTAAAATGATTATGAAAAGAAAAAAAACGGAGGAACTATAACGCGCTGGCTGACTAGTTAAAAACGGTTAATTGGATTATATTTATTTTATTCTTATTTTTATAGTGCTATAGTTGGATGTAGTAGACGAGGTTACAAGAGGAAAATAATTGTATAACTGAGGGGATATTTGAAGGACTGTTGAAGAGGAACAAGATAAGGTACGTGGATGAATATTGGGGTCAAGTCTAGTAAAATATGGCAAATAAGAGAAGAGTTTGGAGTTAAAAAAAAAAAAAGGATAAAACGCAGGAGGTTCGGTACGTTGCAGTAGATGGTCATGAGATAGTGATATGTGACCAAGGCGAAGACTGCTGAATGGTTATGTAGTTGTAACGGGATAAATTGACAAGTGATTTCCAGAAGCCTACATTGGGTTTGATAGCAACAAGGAAGTTATAGCAGTATGAGTTCTACTTCTGTTGACAATTATTGTAAATGAAGTATTGAGAGCGGTGTTTAGTGCTGGTGATGGCAAGGCTTTATAGGTTGTAGGGGAACATAGAACAGAATGGACTGCCCTATCCACCGGTTCATTTCCCACAAATTTCTTATGACCTGGAACTCATAAGAGGGATACTGGATCTATATCTTGTGATAATTGGTAAAGATGGCATTCTATGCGATTAACGAGGGGATTTTTTGATTTTGTGTCCCTGAAGGGTAATATAACGGCGAGGGATTCCGTTACAATCCTATACGAAGCATTGATATTCACGCGAGGCATACTAATATGGAAGATCACAACATACGCGGCTGTTTCTTAAAATCGCCACGGCTTCTCGAGAGGTAAATGAAGAGAAAATAGATAAGAGAAGAATATATAAGAGGAGAGAAGAGAAAGAAAAGTAAAGAGATGCGAAGGGAAGGTAACAAAACAGAAGGGAATTTAAGAGAATAGGAGAGAAAATAAAGGGTAGAGAGGAAAAGAGAACAGAATAGAACAAAACAAAGGGAGACAAGAAAAGAAAAGAAGAGGAGAGAAGAAAACAGAAGAAAATGCTATTGAACAGAAGAGAGGGGCAGAGGGGAAAATAGGATAGAAGAGAAGAATGAGAAGAGAAGATTTTTTCATATTATTTTTGCATATGTTTTTATTATTTTAAGAAATCATTCAACGATTTTATTTTATGATACGAGTTTATATCATCGGTGTCATACAAACAGCAAACTAAATTCCCTTCTGCCTGAGTACTAGCTGAAACACTCGCGGTAGAACGAGATGACCTATATTAACTAACATCAAAGTATAATAATAGCAAATAAATATTAAAATTTTTGCTTACGAAATATTAACTTCAATGACCAACATTAAAATGGGTAGGAGTTAGGAAGGTGGAAAAAGTCTTAAATCCAGAACACAGGCATATATTTTGGCATCGATTACTGACCGTGAAGTGATAACCTCTCTTTTTTTTTTTTTTTTTTTTTTTTTTTTTAAATTATACCCCGATTAGATTTAGGATTTAGCTGTAACAGCTCTAAAGAGCAATTCTGTACGTTCAAATCAGCTTTACTTGTAAAGCGAACGTTCTCATTGGTATTCAAATTCATTCTTCCGCCTATGAGCCCGTACTCCAATTTAGTTTTTAATTATTTGTTTTTCATCTCGCGAATATTCAGAAATAAACGGAAATCGAGATGTTTTCCAAAATATTTGGCCGAATTAACTTAAGGCATAGGCTGCCCATCTATGTGAACTAGACAAGAGCTATTTAAATGAAGTATGATTTATGGAACGAGTACTTACAGAAAATTAAACCTTCAACTAAGCTTTTTGTGTGGTCAGCAATGGGATATGCTTCGGAAACCTGGGCATTATCGGACGTCAACAAAAATAATCTTCGAAATGTGGTGCTACAGAAGGATGCACCGAATATCGTGGAAGGATAACGAATTTATAACTATCAAACAAATACAAATTAAGCCAACCAATCCTGCTAAATATAATTGAAAAATCGAAAAAGAAGTACTTTGGTTAGGACCTTTTTGCGCTTGCGATACGAGGAAAAATTTATTGAAAAATAAAACGAGGAAGTAGACGCAGAGAATATACAATAGAATCAGTTGCGGAAATGATAAAAGAAGTTGGACAAAGTCAACTGTAGAAATCCGAGCTGTCGATCCAATTTCCTAAATAGGAGATTGGAAATGATGACGATGTTAGCGTAAAAAGTTGATACTGGATGTCAGTGAGTAAACTAAAATTAACTATCCGACAAGTACTAGTGAAGCAATCGACAAAGATTTTCTAGAAACAAGATATTTAATTTGAACACTATGCATCTGTAACTTTGTTCGAAACTTGAGCAATGTGTAGAAATAGAGTAGAACAATATTTCTTTTCTTTCAACGTTTTTAAAATTCTATGGACTCGATCAATTGTCGCACGAGTACTTCTAGAACCAATGCAGTGAAATAATAAAAACCGATTCGATTGATTTAAAAATTATTATTATTATTATTACTACGATGATAAAAAAAAGTTAACAACGGTAACTTATTTTCATTCGATAATTAATAATGAATATTTTTTAATGTTCGTTTTATTTATAGCGTTTCAAAAATAAATTACAACACCGAATTTCGCGTTGGTAAAAAATTTATAACGTGTAATATATCTATACGAGCGTAGAACGACAATTTAAACGGACAGGTACGAGAAAGAATTTATCCGGATTAACGCGATCGACGGTAATGCAATTGCGACGGTTAGAGAGAAACGGATAATGTCTAGGGTGCGATTAACGAGATTAAAGACTATCGAGAGGTTGATGTTTAGAACGCCGGACTAAACTGTATAACTGTAGTTACACATTTTATACGGAATCAGGTGATGGCGTCGGCTGCAACAAAGTTAAATTACCCTCGGAAAACTGTATTAAACTTCGGACACGATTTTCCTACCGCACATTTATCGCTTACATTCACCCGGACGAGACTTGAGCAACGTGCCGGAATTTTAAATGAGATATTTCTTCGGTTTCGTACAATGAAAGTTGTGCGTACGGCATTTTTACATGGTCGTTTAAGTAATGTAACAGCCCAACGAGTGAACTCTCTCTTTCCCTACCCTCCACTGTGTATATATATATTTATATATATATTATATATATATATTTATATATATATTATATATATATATTTATATATATATTATATATATATATATTTTATATATATATATTTTATATATATATATATATATATATATATATATATATATATATATATATATTAAACAGATATAATTAATCTCTTCCAACCTTTCCTCTCAACCTTGATTATGCCGTTATTACCTCTTTTTTTATTCGTTATTCAAATGACGACGTAAAGCATTGCGTCTCCTAGTTTTACCGCGACATTACAGACCAAGATTACTATTATTATTCCTCGCGACGTACAATTTCATTACGCAAGTTTTTAAGTACGGATTTTGAAAATTAAGAAACTAAAATAAATTCAGAAATTGATCCATTCAAATGAAATAACGAGAATTCTCGGAGGAGTTTTAAATTCTCTTGCCCGGCAGATATCTCAACCGTCTAATAAAATTTCTTTCATAGGGAACAATCTGAAAGTATCTCATTCTAAACAGAACGCTTATAAGCTTATAAACGTACAAAAGACAATAATATAAACACCAGGAAAATACATAGTAACATAACTATTTATAATGTATATGTAATATATATATATATATATATATATATATATATATACGATTTATCTTGCTATGGAATCCTTAATGAGCTCCGATACTGATCAACCTTCAACTATATGTTCTGACTGTTTTCCAGCACTCCGCGCTCTGCGATTTTTGAAAACAGTAATGAAACTTATACTGGCGGGGATTAGTCAGGAAGTGACGTTACATTTGGATCCCAGCTCATGTTGCATGGAAATTACATAGATGATAAAAAGCGAGCAGAAAACCTGCTACATTCTTGCGGGTTCCGGATGTCCCGTTTCCCGTTTATCTGACCTTAAGAAATGTATCAGAATGAGCTTCTTGCATTATGGCAAAGAAAGTGACAACTAACTTCACAAAAGAACAAACTACGACGAGTAATGGATAACTTCGCTTCAGAGACGATGCGATCTTCATCAGATTGCGCCCGGCCATACGTGTCTCACTCTATCGTATCTTATTAATAAAACTTTAGCTCCACTGTGTTCTGGCTGTGGCGTTATCCTATCTATTTCCAATATTTTACTTGACTGCATTGATACTCTTCGCTTAGAGCGTCGCTTAATCTTCATCCGTCGCTTCATCTCCTCTTCAAAGATTACAATGTTTTATTGTCGAATCTAATTACCTTCCTTCACCGGTCCAGTCTCTATTGCTCAATATAATTTTTTTTCATACCGTATCTCTAGCCTTAGCTGATGTAGACGGCACGTGAAGTTTTAATTTAAATACGTATATACCGAAAACTTGCGCGCGATTTTTTTATATAATAGTTCAGTGATTTTAACTTATTTTTTAATGTTTACTTTATGTAAAGAATAATGTTTAATGCGTCGCCATTATACGGTAAAGAAAGCAATCTACATTTTGCCAAAATTGCGCGATAAAATAATGCCCGACCGTGCACACATCCGTTTATCGATGTTTTTGTCGTCATAATTCTGCGGAGGACTGGAGTTGCTTACTAAATTATATATATACAATTAAATAACGGAGATCTTAGAACGATTTAGAACGGTTTAATCAGTAAGAATAACAGCTGATCAAGCTGGACGGATGTTGACAAATGTATTTCAACGTTTGGTATTATCACCATCGGCAATAACAAATCGAAGAACAAATTTCTTAGTAACGTTTAAAAGAGGAACTACTGGAATCAGCACCAACTGTCTAAAGAGTGTTTTATCTGTGAAACGAGCCTCAAAGAAAAGGAGATGTTATAGATCTTTATAAATACCTCAATTTTTAACCGGCATACGCGACTACAATTATGTCTCGACGATAGGAATTAACGAAATTTATAAAAAGCGTACCTGCGGCTTCTCGGATTATTCACAAGACTGTGCTGGTTGTATTCCGGAAAGGTAAGTATTCATCTATAAAACGTCCATCTGAAAGCAAAAAAAAAATATTATATATATATATATATAGTGAAATATGTTTAAGGTGAAAACATTTAAAACGTAATATCGATTAACACTAAATAATGAATCGGTCCGGACAAACTACCGATATGTCTTCGTGTACATTTTTCTTCTCTTAACACGAAACAATAATCTCTTAACAGGAAAAGATTTCGCCTTTCAGAACCGAATTTACAACTTCGTGATCAAGGTATTATACAAAACTTGAAATTTCACTATCGAAAACAATTGGTTCGATAATATTTGTTAAAAATCCAAGTAAAAGAAGATTTCTTTATCAATTTATTACACGCACTTTACATGTTGCACTCTGCATGGAATTATCAGTAACTGCAAATGAAGACTGCTTTCGTCATGGAGGATTCACAAAGGTAGAGGAGATTTTTTAGTGCCAAAATGGATGGAAAAATAAAATGTTGAAGCCGAGCCGACATTTAATGAAATGTTCGGGAAAGTTTCTACATTATCGAACTGTTCTGCAATATCTCATCGGAAGAATTTGTTGCAGTAGACGATGATAATTCGTGTAGAACCCCAATTATAGTAGACAAATTTTGAAGATTGTTTAAAGCTCGAAAAATATCGTCGATGCACCGACGACAAATTAGACAATGAGATGAACAACGTAGTTTCCTGCTCCCACAACATTCAAAATGGGCAACATCCGTGAAAAGTATGTACAGCTAATTTAATGCACATTCCGATGATGAAACGAATAACAAAATAGATGATATCGAACAATTAAATACAATGCAAAAATAAAAATATCAAATTATTTTCTAAAAAATCGATAAATATTTTATATTTGTTTTTTAAAAAATTGAAAATTATGATGCATGTATTAAATTTCACTAAGTTCTCGTTAATTATGCATGCGTACGCACATATCTATTGCATATAAATTGTACACTAATAAACGTAATTTTCTTGAGTATATGTATACTATTTGTTAATATGATTTAATACGAAAAAAAATTTCAGTCACCTTCATTTCGTGTTAAACAATTTCCTCTGTATATACATACATATATACATATACATATATATACATATATATATATATATATATATATATATATATATATATAATTTTTAGATTGTTGAATGTAGTGATTTTTTATCAATTTAATTACAAACATTGGTTAAAATCACTCTAAACGTTCATTTTCTTGAAATTCACAGAGCTTTCCGGCAATTACGCTATTATCGAGTGATTAAAATTTAAAAAATAAAACACAAAAATATAAATTTAAGATCACAAATTTACAAATATAAAATGGAGAATAGATACTTAAAACAATCTGACGTCAGATAAAATACGACTAAGCGCCAGCGCAAGATTGCGCCACATCTGTCAGAAAAGATAGACTTAGTTCTAGGTCTGGTTTTGGTCTTAGTGACTGAAAAATAAAAGGAATCTGATCTTTGGATCCGGAGAAAAAGACTGAAAATTAAATAAAGTAGTAAAATGTTTGCCCGAATATATTCTATAGCCTTATCAGTAGTTATACATAGGAATCCCCTTGTAATATATATATATATATATATATATATATATATATATATATATATATATATATATATATAGGAATCCCCTTGTAATATGTATATATATATATATATATATATATATATATAAATAATGTATCTCACTCGACTAGCAAGAATTTAAGTAATGTGGATTAACCAAAACGGGAGTAGATAAAAGTATATAATATCAGGTGTACCACAATAGAGATCACAACATTACATTCAAGTGATGTGGAGTAACCTAAACAGGAGTAGATGAAAGAATATAATATCAGATGTACCACAATATTAGTTAAAACATTCGGTAACATATTATTTCTTTAATATATATATATATTATATGTAACTATTGCTATGGCCCCTGACCGATCTTATATCGGGACATAAAATTAATGATTCATCTTTTTTTATATAATAATATTTTATCCTCATTTACGTGTTAGACTCTTTACCACTCCGCACCACTATCTTCTAGCATCGTGTTGTTCGATTTAGACCGTCGTAAATCATCTCTGTAATTCAGTCTCTTTCCTGTGATTCTGGTCGTTTTTGATCGATATATTGATCATTCGGTCGACCTTTCTAACGATTCTGGTCCGCGTCGTAAAATAACCTTAAGTCTACAGACATTCCAAAATAATTTTTTGTCGGGCCGTTTAAAATATAAAACAATAAGTTTCGATAGCTGTTCAGAAATGTTCGTTTTGTAACACGTGTGTGTGAATTTGTTATTTACATAAACCTACAACTGTTCTGCAATTGTAGACTGCGCCATCATTTCTGTAATTATTTTCATCTTTACTTTTTATTTTTTAATAATTCTTAAAAACGAACAGTTCACCCCTAATTACTATAATGTACAATTTATCACTATGGTAGCTTTAAAACATATTTCAAAGATTTGGCATAGCAGAAACAGAAAATTGTATTACATGTTATTTTGCGGACACCTATTTTCACATATTACAAGGGCGTAATGTCAATGTGACAGTGTTAGACTGTAGTATGGAAGATTTAGTAGCAGGTAAATTTAACGAGTTCAATAAAGTAATAAAAATATCATTTGTTTAGAACTTTAAGGAAAATATTGAATTTAATTAGGAAGTAAGTCGTCGAATTTGGATTAAAATTTTCTGTTACAATATATAAACTTTCAATATTATTGTATTATTGTTATCAGTAATGTAAGTGGAGTTTGGAATAAGACTTAATTGGATTGTCGCTTTAAATTCCGTATTATAAAATGTAATTTTTTAAATAAATATATTCTTTTGAAAAGGAAAAAAATCGCTACGGTTTTTCACGCACAACACCATCGGCAATACTAGAGTACCACTACAAAGGCACGCGGGACTGCATTATGTCGTGACAATAAAGACTCCGGTATATATGTGATATTTATTTTGAGATATTTTTCATGGTTTCGTTTTTTTATCTACCATTTATACGTTTTAAAAAAAATTACGCTAAACAAATACTTACAGAAAATTTGATAAGCATTTTGTTTATTCAAGTTTTAAAGAAATAATTTAATAGATAATAATTTAAAATGATTCACTTTTAGAGCGTAATTTTCAACAGTTTCTCGTTTACGAGTGTTTCACTTAAGCAAACATGGTCGCTGAAAACAAGGAAACGTCCAGAAAACCTGTCAAAACAATTTAGGAAGATCAATGTTCCGAATATCGAGAACCTAGACTAAATTAAATACTATTAAAGAGAGAAAATAAGTGAAAACAAAAAAAAATGGAACTTTAAATGGAATCGGAGGAGGACGTGTCGTTTAATGGCGAAGACGATGGGTGGAGACGAAAAACACTAATGAAATAATTCTCGGTATATCGAATTAGGAGAAAATAAAATTGTTGGGAAACAGAAGAGTTCCGTGTATATTGGCTCATAACAATATTAGGAGAGAGCTTCACTAGGAACGGCATAATATACGGATTAAAAACAAAAAAAAAAACTAAAGGTATTTTACCGTCGATAAAAACAATAATATTAGTAACATTAATAGTCATTTATATGATAATATTGAAATGTGGATAAATAGTTGTACTAAAAAATCTTTATTCATCGTCCCAATGCTTTGCTACATCGCGATTTCAAAATTTTGGACGTCGACGCAGCTGTTAGCCTTCACGCCAGGAAGCACGCGGCAAAACTTTATAGACATCCGACTACAATTGTTGCCGAACTCCTCAATACAGAAGGAGACACTCGTATAAACCGCACGATTTATTATAACTTATTCTTTTATTTACATATTAAAATTTCGATTTATGTAAAACGCTAATTATAATCTTAGTTCGTGATAAGGCATTGGCCGAATCCGTACCTTCGCTTATGTCTTTTCCTATGTTAAATTTATTGTCTGTATGCCTTTGGGCAGTTCAATATATGACAACAATAAAAAAAAATCATTCATATATATACATATATGTATTCAATGGAAGATGTCAAGAATGAGTCTCACTGAGGCCAAAATTAATGAAATTTTGAAAAAAATAATATTTTAATAATAATGACCTTTACCTCTACCATCTTTGGTTATTACGCTTCCCAAATAACAAAATCCGTTTACTCGTTTTAAACTTTTATTTAGTTATTTTTCTAATTTAGCTAATAATCAGTAATAAAAAATTAATTGAAATATTTAAATAAATACTTTTTTATATATTACGTTTTAAATATTTTATTAGACAACGCAAACTTTTAGTGCCTAATTATTTCTAAATAACATATAATTAGATAACAAATTTAGCGATAATATTTAACATATATATATATATTTTTTTAAGCGGGAGGGGGAAAATCTTCAAAACACACTGATATATTTATAAGTACCATATTATATATTTTCGAGTGGATTCCAAAGAAATCAGCGTGTGGGATTTTTACCCACTAAAAAACCCGCTCCCTCTGTTGAAAAAAGAGAAAAATATACATATAAATATAGAGGTCTATGAACAAATGCAAAGACCTCCACATTATAATAACATAATATGTGATGGAAAAGGGATGAAAAATACATTATGCCACCGAGAAAGCATATAACCAGTTTGTGATTTATAAAATATTACATTAAATTATAATAAATCTTGATATAAACTTATATCATAGTATAAATAATAAATTACTTGTGACTTAACTGACATAGAGCAATAACTGCTGTTATCAAAGAAAAGAATAAAACAACTTAATGACTTACACCTTAATAAATGCGTGTAATCATTAACCAGTGTAAAAGTTATACCATTATCTACAAAAAGAATACCTAGTAAAAGACTTAAGAAATAATAAGTAAAGCAGCTGACTATGACTCAATATTATTCATATTGGGGTAACGTTTGAATTAAGTTAAAATGAAAACAATGAACAAGATATTTCTTAAGCTTTACATTATTCAAATTTTAATCGCATAATTTCTTCCGAATACTCTTAAAAGGTTTTATGAAACTTATAAAGTGGAAAGCATTTTGATTCCTGGATCCCAAAACACGAATAGCAGCAAAGGCAGGATACTGAAACAATGTATAATATCATCATCAACCGATGAACATAGAAAACATGATGGAACGTTGGCAAGCTTAAACCTATACAAATATGATTCAAGCCTACCGTGCCCACTTAATAATTGCACATTATAAAAATTGATATTAAATTTTTTTATTTTCAGTCTGCCATTCCTTAACAAGCATCATATAGATATGTTTTATATATATATATATATATATATATATATATATATATATATATATATATATTATTAATAATAATAATAATAAGGAGATCTCATCGCAATAACAGGCACTGGAAGTTTAGATTTTTTCCCAGAAATAGTACCGATCGTGTCCTAAACCTGTCTTCAGTAAAGTCGTCGGATAAAAAATTGTCCGTGTCCAATTCAATTTAAACTGTTTACAAATCGTCGTTATCGGCAGAAAAATTTCCGCAGTTATTATTATAGATCGGCTGGAAAGTTAATCAATTTCAGAAACCTGTCGAACCCGACCACATTTCAATTACGAACGAAGAATTCTATTAATTTTTCTCTGCAAAGAAAACGAACAAGCTAGTCGGTGTGCGCGTTGTAGATAATTTCTTTTTAGTTCGTAATCAAAGTCGGACAACCGAACGCTAGTAGTAATTTATATCAAAACCGACCTCCTTTACTTATCTCATATGAACGCACACGTACATATACACATAATAGATATATATGTATATATACATTTACGCGTATGCGTATATATATATATATATATATATATATATATATATATATATATATATATATATATATATATATGGATATACAGCCCGTTCGTTAGCTTTAAAGAGCGAGGTTATTGCTTAAATTGTAAGGTTAAAAAAAAAAAAAAAACTAAGCAAAGGATCTGGCGCGGTATATGTGTACGGAATTTAAGTCATTAATCTTTCTTCTGACCGATGTGGAACAAAAATTTCGTCTTACTTTTGAAATCCTCCTAAACCCCCCAAAAAAGTGCTGACTATTATACGTGTACGAAATAATACGTCTGTTTTTCTTGCAGATTAAATAGTTTCGTTATAGAATACGTCCAGAAAGCGGTGTAGATAAAAGAGAGATTATAATCTGGTCTCGTAGTGTAAATACGAAAAATAACTTGCCAAACAAAAAGCGCTTAAAAATCGGTCGCTAAGTTCACATACCCGGGTTCGATTATCGAAAATGCCGGCGGATGTAAATTGGAAGTACGACATCGCGTACAAATAACCAAAAGCTGGATGGAACGATTATGGTCACAGGTCATTAGTATTTCCGACATTTTTATACGGTGTAGAAATTAGAACGTGACACCGAACTCTAACACGCATAAGAATCTTTCGAATTAATTATTAATCTCGTTAAAGAACCCCTAGGACTACACAACGGCATACTGAACATTATAAATGGATATTTCTCAAATCACTTCACTACGTTACAAATTGGCAATTACTCGAAAAGTATTAAAACAACTAAGGACGGTCCACAAGGGTCTGTATTAGGACCGTACTTGTGGAACATTGATTTCTCCCGATTACATAAAATCAATCTTCCCGATAATGTAAACATCTTCACTTTTGTAGATGACACAGCAATTGTAATTGCTAACAAAGAGGTGAAGATGTACTGGAAAATAAACCTTTATCAGGTCTATACAATAATTGTAAACTGGTTATTAAAAGAATATAATTTTTAATGAATCCAAAACAAAAAATTAAACGATAAAGGATACGATTGAAAACATCAATTATTTCAACCTCGTTGACGATAATAAGGTACAATCAACCAATAACCACGGAGGGACTTCATGCAGCAATAAAACAAAACCGAAAGCTGTCGGTCCAGACTATTTTCATATACACCATCTAAAATATGCGTCTGAGAGTGTTATAGATACTTTACTTTATCTGCAATAAAATATGGTTCCCAGGTGTTCTCCCATCGTTGGAAAACTGCAATCATAATACCGTTACTCAAACCAAATAAAAATCCAAAGTTATTAGTTATAGACCAGTCTCACATCAGTAATGTGTAAAATGCTGGAAAAAATTGTAAATCGAAGATTGTTACGGGAACTAGAGAAGCGAAAATTATACTTACAGATAAACAATATGGATTCCGATGTACCAATGACCCGATACTACATGTACGCATCCTTAAAGCCATTTCAAAGAAATCTGCTGGCAGTCTTTTTTTACTTTTTTTTGTACTGTATGGAAAAACAAAATCATGATAACACTATATTCATGGAACATCAAAGGACGAATTTGCGCTTTTATTTCAAGTTTTTTAGCGGATCGAAGTTTTCAAGTAAGCGTAGGATCTGTTCTATCCGAAGCTTACACGCTGTTAAACGGAGTCCCACAAGGGTGTCAGTGCTTAGCCGTACGCTATTTATCATCGCAATAAACGATATTATAGATAAGGTGATCATTTTTGTTTGCGGATGATTTTTGCATATTGTGCTCCCTTGCACAAATATTGAAATAGGATAATCAATCCTATACAATTAACGAATTGCAAGACTGGTCACAGAATAACGGGTTACGATTCTCAATATTAAAAACAACAGCGATGGAACTGTGAGCAAAAAATATGCCCGAATCTGAATAATAATCAATTAAAAGCAACAAAAGAAGTTCGGTACTTAGGTATGGAATTTAATAGTAAACTTACATGGAGATCATGTGTAAATTCGTTGATAAAAAGTTGTCGAAAGAAGTTAAATCTAATGAGAAAACTTTCTCACACGACGTATGGTACACGTAGACACAGATTATTGATAATATATCGCACCATAATAAGGTCGAAATTAGATTGCGGAGCCCAGGCCTATGCTTCCGCAAATCCTACACTATTGATATCTCTGAATACCATACAAAATACAGCAATTCAGATTGGTAAAACTTTTAAAACATCACCGACACAAAGCATCTTATGTGAGGCTTCTGAACTGCCATTACAACTAAAAAGAAAATACACTGTCTCTTGCTACACTAAAAGATACTGATTTTAGCATTCTGCAAAATCTTATTCAAGAGTATAACCGGTGCAACTCCCAACAATTTCCCATAAACACCTCCACGCTACACCACCATGGGCACAGTCGCGATTGGAGGTAAATTCAACACTCTTAAAGAGGGAAAATTCCGACGTCAGCAAAGCATTTAACAAGATCAAGGAAAATCACGCAGACTACAAATTCATATACACCGATGGATCTAAATCATCAACAAGAACAGGTTGTTCGGTAGTTGTTAATGGAGTATCAGTCCTACAAGAAGCATTACTATCTATGTTATCAATACTGTCAACGGAACTTTTCGCAATCAGGTCCGCAGTGAAATATACGGAAATCAACAAAAAAACAAATTACACGATATGCACTGACTCGCTGCCAGCATTTTTGGCGCTGTCAAACACCAATAGTTTGCACCCTATTGTCAACGAAATAACCGAAATGTTACAGACCACGATTAAGAATATAAAACTTTTACGGATACCAGCTCACAGTGGAATAGATGGTAACGCAAAAGCTGATGAATCCGCGAAAATGACGGTTGCTATCCAATAAATGTGGAATAGTAAATGGCAGAGATTATCTAGTGAAAATAAACTGCGGACGATAAAACCATCTACAAAGCGCTGGTCTTCAGTATTTCGGGACAACAGAACGAAGGAGGTAATCCTATGCCGGCTACGAATAGGCCACACAAAATTAACACATGCTTATTTACTGGACAGTAAAGCACCACCCATGTGCGGTCGATGTAGCTGTCAGCTAACTGTCAAACATTTGTTGATAGATTGTCCGGTCTATGAACAATACCGCAAACAAGACCGCACTATCCGATTTAAGGATAATGTAGATACTATCGACCAGGTCTTTAGTTTTTTAAAACAAATCTAATTATTAGCCAGCTTATAACAATCTAAACCCCGTGCCTCTAGCTTTACTGCTGTACACGGCACGTTAAAAAAAAAACTTAACGCAGTATGGATTAAATATTGTACGGTTAGTCAAACTAAATACGTAGGTGTAATAATTTATAACAACTTAAAATTTTACAATCACATTCTCACCGATAAAATAAATTTAATTTAACAAACTTTATAAAAATAATAGCCGAATTAATTCTAAGAAGAGCGTAACATTATATAATCTTTCGAACTGTGGAGTTGGAGACGAATGTTACGCGTTCCGTGGCTAAGAGACCCAACGAACTAGACGATTACTAACGAAAGTGCTTATCAGAATAGGACGCAAGGGCACGTGGTTCGAGTAAACGGATACAGTTCGACATCGAAGGGAAATTGGATGGAATAAGTGATCGTGGCCGTGTATCTCTAAGACGGTCGGATAGATTAACGAAATTCGCAAGAGAACAGCTTCAGTGAATACACGCAGCTTATAATAGGGATAAATTGCGTGAACTACTGATTCATAAAGACTGAATTTCTATATCACGATGTCCTGGATAGAGAGGATAGGATTCAAAGAAGAAGATTCGTACGTGTAAATAATTTAGTATGCAATCGATTATTCTATGTGCCATAGAGACCAGGTTTATATAAATTAAATTTGAACTTTCAACGTGGACATTATCAAGACGTCGATGTGACAACGCCCTATAAATTACTACGCTATAATAACGTTTATTAATTAAGTCGTGAAATATATTTTCGACAAATAATTTTCACTATCCGTCTAATTTAAAGTGCAGCGGATTGTCGTTCTTTTTCAGTTTTTCTAACTTTTTCCATCGTTCATTTTGTTCTTTTTTTGTTTAATTTTTTTTTTTATTAACTCACGGCGTATCGACTGGAATTATTAATAGAATTCGAACAGCATTTATTGCTGCGGGCGTTTCTATTAATTAAGGAAGAGATTCTAGTTCGTCGGTGTAAACGAACTTTCTGACAGCTTTAGACTTCAGTCTGCTTTTCCGTCTGCTCCGCTAACACGATCGGTGTGGAACGTAATCGTGTAAAACTACAAGGAAAGACTAAGTTTGCTTAAATTTAACTTTTGACGCCCCAAGTAGTTACGGTTCTGATAACTACCGTTGTTATTCGTTAAACGCATTTAGTAACCCGTTAAGGAATGAAATTCAGTGTTAACAATTCTATATCTTATTAAATAGTTTCTCGTAATAGTTTATTAATAATGTTATTATTAGTATTAATATTATTACGACTGTTATTCTTATTATTAGTAGTGGTAGTAGTAAAAATGATAGAAGAACGTGATGAAATTTATAAAAATAATAAATATAATCAAATTTTGAGGAAACAATATGAAAAACTGAGAAACAAAATAAACAAAGTGATTAGAATAAAGAAAGATTGCCAAAAAGTGTTTTAAATAAGCAGAAGGGAAAAAAACATGGAAGCACATAAATTGTATCATCGATAAAGAGAAAATACCGAGTATGGACGAAACACAAGAGATAAATATCCGGTTAAAAGTAAAAACGTAGATTAAGTAGTGTACGATTTCGAGTCTGAATTTTAAAAATTCAGTTAAAAGAATACAGCATAAATATGTGAATTGATAAGAAGGCAGAAATAAAGAAACAAGTAAATACGTTCACACTGAAAGCGTAAAAAAAATGGCAAAAATCACAAACTCCTTAGCAGTACAAAAGACGCACGATGGAGTTCGAATAGAAAATGTTAAAAATATTAAAGATAAAATAGGTCCCCCATTACGATATTACCGAATCGAACATTAGAGGAAGTAGAAATTCGAACTGGATTGAAAATATCCTCCATTAAGACCCATTTACAAAAAGGGGAATCACGATGATTACCTTAAACCACAAAATCAATTCAGACATAACAAAAATTATTGAAAAATATGTTGGCTAATCGAGTATATACCGAGGAAATAAAATAATCGATGAAAAGCAGTATGGATTTCAAAATAATAGATCAACATCAATGGTATGATTTCTCAGAAGAAACGAGAATAAATTTTGAAAAATGAAATTTTTAGTGACATTTTTAGACTTGGCAAAAACGTTTGATACAGTTAACCGCGTGAAACTACTATATAAATTAGAGAGAACCGGAATAAAAGGAAAAATCAAAAGGTGTTTTGAAAGTTACTTAAAAGACGGAAAAACAGCGGTTAACATAAATATCGTGTAAGGGGAATAAACATGAATGTAGTGATACCATAAGGAAGTAATTTTTAACACCGATACTATATATCATATATGCAAATGGTTTGCAAAATATAATAAAATAGGAAAAGTGGTTGCATTCGCTGACAATTTATCTATTATGGCGGACCATAAAAATACTAAAAAAAAAAAAAACAGAGTTACATGAGAAATGATTTAATGGAAACAAGTAAATAGGCTCATGATCATAATCTTACAGTCGGTACACCAAAAACAAAATGCATGCTGTTAAAATCAACGGGAGACCCTAGATTTATATAAGCCTAAAATCCTAATACGTTCCACCGAATGTATTCATTTATTAATAGGAAATACTACATTAAAATTAATATAGTATGCGAGCGTGAGTATTTAGGATAATAGATAATCCATATTAGATGGAATTTACAATTACGAAAAATTGAAAGAAAACGATTATACCACCATTTTTATGAATAAATTATGTTAGTGGAGAAACGCTGAAGTTAGCATACTTTAATTGATTCGAGACTGAGATGTCGAATTGAAGCCTGAAGGTAATCCTATAAGAAGAAATACAAAGAAGGTGTGTAAATTTAATAAGCAACGATAAAAAACAAAAGAACAAAAAACATTAAATGAACTTTTGCGAGAACATCCTGAGCTAAATATCGCAGGACTATATTGAATTCCAAGCTAAAATGAAATATAGAATACCACAGTAGTGTGAACAAAGTATGCTGAACAAACAAATGAATAAATTGTTAAATAAAAAATTCCACTTGACTTAGTGTAAGAAAATAAAATTGTCCATTTAAAACAACCAACGAAAATACGGCTACGGTATAAAAACAATCTGAACAACGTAATAAATACTAATATATATAAATAAAAAAATATTAATTAATTAATTAAAAGAAAAATAAATAAATATAACGTACGAGAAGCGAGAAAATTCAAATGACGACCTGCTACTGCATATTGTGCAATTCGAAATAAGAAAAATAAAATAGGAAAAGTGAGAGTAAAAAATGAGAGTAAATGAGTGTGAAGGATACGACTGAGAACCACCGTGCATGTGTAAGTGTAAATGCTAAATCTTATGTATCGTGTAAATTTAAACAAATAATTAAAATGTTTATTGTTAATTTTTCATCGACAAACAATTTCGCTTAATAAGAAAATGTATAAATGTTCAAATATTATCAAATATATGCCTTTAAAAGAAAAATAAAAAAGTTAATTCCATCGTCTAAAATCGTTTGTACTTTAAATTTTATAAGCGTATTAAATTTTAAAAATGAACAATTTACCCTTACCGAAATATAAAACAAAAATTCTAAACAAAAAATAGAAAAGCTTATATGATAGGCTTATAAATATCAAATGTAAAATTTATAGGAAAAATTTGTATAAAAAACCTGTTCCAATATATATTAGAATAAAATTATGACTTTATCACAATATAATATCTTAAAAATATCTTAGTCTATTTGCTGATACTAGAACTGGAATTTAATAGCCGGCTTACTATAAACAGATATGTTTTATACGTCTGTGTTTGTACCTCTTATATCTGTGTCGCAGAGACTGGTAGTCGTAATCTCCTATCGAATGTATTACTACATTATCAGATGAGCTGCAGTTGGCGAAACATTTTTTCGCTGTATTTTTAATGATTTCCTGTATGTAAGGAAACGTTAAAATATCATGCATAGATTTAATTTTAGTAAATCTTGGTTTATTCGCGATAATTCTTAAACAATGATTTTGTAGTCTTTGCATCTGATTTATACTGCTATTAGCTCCAGACCGGGCTCGCATACAATAATTTTGGTAGAATAACTTTTTTGTAAATGAGGAATTTGTTTTGCGCCGATAATGCACACTTTTTGTTAAATATTGGAAATAGACAACCCAATTTGCGCATCGTTCTATTTACACAATCATTTATATGCCTTGTAAATGTATGTCGTCTATCCGTAGTTATGCCTAAATATCTTACATTTTCCTTCCAATCGAGGTAATTGTTTTTGACTCGAACGAAGTGATTAAGTAGAGGCCTACGTGTAGTAAAAATGATTGATTCAGTTTTTTCATCATTGACTTTAATTTTCCATTTGTAGAAAAATTTTGATATTTTATCAATTGCACTTGTTAGTCTGTTACTGATTATGTCAATTCTATAAGAGGATACCATTAAAGAAGTATCATCAGCATAAAGGTTTATGTCTACTCCCGGAATGGTTGGCAAGTCATTCAAATCTTACATATATAAAAGAAAGTCGTGTTAGTTACACCACTTATAACTCAAGAACGGCAGAACAGATTTGGCTGAAAATTTGTAGGGAGGTAGCTTAGAGCCAGGAGACGGACATAAGATACTTTTTATCCCATTCGACAGCGTTCCCGTGTGACTTGACATGAAACGTCAGTCACCATAAAACGTGGTATAACAAAAAAGAATCAGACTTGGAATAACAAAACGCAAATGACAGCTATGTAATTGACGTATAATGACAGCTATGTAATGACGTATGGATGACAATTTGATATTTGTAAGAAATCAATATTAAAACTATTTCTATTAAATAAAAATTTTAGGTGAATTGAAGTGAAGTGAAGTTTAATTAATAATGCCGCGACCAAGACGATCGAATCTTTCCCGACAGAGCCGTAATGCAAGAAGAATACGAAATACTGCAAATGAAAGGACTGAAGAAGAACAAGAAATTGCACGTGAACAGCGCCGCGATAGTATGGCTCGACTTCGTGCTTCTCAATCACGAGAGCAAAGTGAAGCAGCCCGTGAAACAGCTCGGTTGGCAATGCAGAATCGTCGAGCGAACAACAGAGGTCAACAAATAGATAATTTGCGACGCAGAACAAGATATTTATCAAGTGCTGATTTGAATCGAGCAGCGTTTCAATACGATTGCAGCAATGATAACAGCTTGCATCCTAGCGTTTGCATCGGGCAAATGGACGTTGTTTGCGAGTATTGTGGTGCATTAAAGTTTTCCGGAGAAACGCCTGGATTATGCTGCCTTAATGGTAAAGTGAAATTGCCATTGTTGACTCCGCCACATGAGCCATTGTATTCATTGCTTTGTGGCGAAACACAAGAATCACGCCACTTTCTTGCAAATACTCAAAAATACAATGGTTGTTTCCAAATGACGTCATTTGGGGCAGATATTATCGTAGAACCAGGATTTAATCCGACATTTAAGGTATTTATTTTTGTACTTACATAGAATGTAGTTAAAGAATAACTTACTTTATCTATTGGTATGTGTTATATTTGCTAATTCTGAACTCTACTCTCCCACCGAAAAAAAGTGTAACCCAGTTAATACTATCTGGTTTTTATTTTGTAGATACAAGGACAGATTCACCATCGAATTGGATCATTACTACCTTTCGAGAATAAATTTTTACAAGTATATTTCATGGGCAACATGGAAGAACAACTTGATCGACGCCTAGGGATCAATGCAGGAATGAAGCGAGCAATTCTTCAAGACTTGCAGTGTCTGCTTCATGAACATCTTGCGTTAGTCAGGTTGATTAAGAGTGCTTTAGAGCGCATGCCAAGTGATGACTATAAAGTTTTCATCAAAGCAGATAAACGACCATCTGGAACACACGAAAGGACATTTAATGCTCCAACAGTAGACGAAGTTGCCATCCTGATTGTTGGTGAACAATTGGAAAACGCGATATTGTGCTTACACGTCGCGATACTGGGCAACTGCAACAAATATCTGAAACTCATCGATCATATGACGCATTGCAATACCCGCTGATGTTTTGGCAAGGAGAAGATGGATATTATTTTAATATTAAAATGATAAATCCATTGAATGGTGAGTATCAGTATTATAATTTATTTCATTTATTTGTGAAAGACACTGATTTAAAATAATGCTTATTAAAAATTGGTTAATGTCTGTATTGTTTGCCGTTAAAATTTGCCTTTGAAATGGTTAATTATCAAATTTTTAATTTCAGGTGAAGAAACTACAAAGAAAGTTAGCTCAATGAATTATTACGCATATCGTTTGATGATTCGTCAAAATGCTGACAACTATTTGCTGCGGTTTCGTCGATTGTTTCAGCAGTATTGCGTTGACATGTATGTAAAAATAGAAACGGAACGTTTAACATTCATTAGGTTGAACCAAGCCAAACTGCGTTCTGAGGAGTACACCCATTTACGTGATGCAGCTAGTACTGAAGGAAATGCAGCTAATATTGGTCGATTAACTATTCTGCCGGCGACGTACATTGGTAGTCCACGTCATATGCATGAATATGCACAAGATGCAATGACATATGTTCGTCATTACGGTCGGCCAGATCTCTTTATTACTTTTACCTGTAATCCAAAATGGATAGAAATTACTCAATTGCTGCTTCCCGGACAAACATCAAGTGATAGACACGACATCACAGCACGTATATTCAGGCAAAAAATTCGGTCCCTGATGAACTTTATTGTTAAACAACGCGTCTTTGGAGATACTCGAAGCTGGATGTATTCAATCGAATGGCAAAATCGAGACCTGCCGCACGCACACATTCTTATTTGGTTAGTGGAAAGAATTCAGCCTGACCAAATAGATGATATCATATGTGCCGAGATTCCTGATTATGAAGTCGATCCAGACCTACATGATGTTGTTACTACTAATATGATTCATGGACCGTGTGGTGCCATCAATCCCCAATCACCTTGCATGGTCGATGGAAAGTGCTCTAAACGATATCCACGGAAATTAACGGCGGAGACTGTCACTAGCAATGATGGTTATCCGCTGTATCGGCGTCGATCACCAGATGACAACGGTCGAACTGTCACAACGAAAGTGAAAAGAATGGATTTCGTTGTCGACAACAGTTGGATTGTTCCATATTCGCCACTTATTTCTAAAACGTTCAAGACACATTGCAACGTTGAATACTGCAATTCAGTTAAGTCCATAAAATATATTTGCAAATATGTCACGAAAGGCAGTGATATGGCGGTTTTTGGATTGCAATCCTCGAATACCAACGATGAAATTTCACGCTATCAAGTTGGTCGTTATGTGAACTGTAATGAAGCGATTTGGCGTATATTCGCATTTCCCATTCACGAACGTCAACCTACTGTTATGCATTTGGCGGTGCATCTGGAGAATGGTCAACGAGTATATTTCACGGCTTCGAATGCTACGCAACGTGCTGAAACACCTCCAGCAGCAACTACATTGACCAGTTTTTTTGCAATCTGCCAAAGCGATCAGTTTGCACGAACTTTGCTTTACTCGGAGATGCCACGTTATTATACTTGGAATGCTTCATCGAAGAATTTTCAAAGACGGAAGCAAGGCGATGCGGTTCCTGGGTATCCAGATGTGCGTTCTACTGATGCTCTTGGTCGTATGTATACAGTTCATCCAAAGAATGATGAATGTTTCTATTTGCGGTTGTTGCTGGTAAATGTGCGTGGGCCAACGTCATTTGAGACACTACGAACTGTTAATGGTGTAATATTCCCAACATATCGTGCTGTATGTGAAGAATTGAACTTATTAGAAAACGATACCCATTGGGATACGACAATCGCTGAAGCCATTATCTCTGCATCTACAAGTCAGATACGCACATTATTCGCTATCATAATTTCGACATGTTTTCCATCAAACCCATGTAACCTGTGGCACAAATACAAGGATAATATGTCAGAAGATATTTTACATCAAATTCGTGTCAGTTCCAGAAATCACGATATTGAGATGAATGAGGAGATACATAATCGTGCTTTACTCTTGATCGAAGATATGTGTTACCTCATGTGCGTAATTTATTAATCAGGTTAGGAATGCCAGCGCCATATCGTGAAATGAATAACGCATTTAATCGAGAATTGGAACGGGAACATATGATCACCAGGAATTAGATTTAGTAGTTCAAACGAATGTACCCCTGTTGAATTACCAACAAAAGGAAGTTTATGATACTTTAATGAAGGCAATCCATGATGAAAATGGTGGTTTATATTTCCTAGATGCCCCTGGTGGAACTGGCAAGACATTCCTCATGTCATTAGTTTTAGCAACTGTTCGGGCGAGATCCAACATAGCGGTTGCAGTTGCTTCTTCTGGAATAGCAGCCACATTGTTAGAAGGATGCCGTACGGCTCATTCAGCATTAAAATTACCGTTAAATCTTCAAACTATTGAAGAACCAACGTGTAATATTGCAAAACACTCAGCAATGGCCAAAGTTTTAGCGGTATCGAAAATCATCATCTGGGACGAATGCACAATGGCGCATAAACGTGCATTAGAAGCACTTAACCGAACATTAAAAGATTTACGCAATGACTCGAGATGTTTTGGAGGAGCAATGATTTTACTGTCTGGCGATTTCCGCCAAATACTGCCAGTAATTCCAAGATCTACGGCTGCCGACGAAATAAACGCTTGCCTCAAATCGTCAAATCTATGGCGCTATGTGAAGAAACTGCAGCTGACAACAAACATGAGAGTTACATTGCTTAATGATACATCTGCTGAAGATTTCTCGGAGCAATTGCTGACTATCGGTAATGGTCAAGTACCTGTCGATGAATCGAGCGGATTAATATCATTTCCAAATAATTTCTGTAATTTTGTCTCATCAAAAGACGAACTTATCAACAATGTATTTCCAAACATTATTTCTAACTACAAAAATAATGAATGGTTGAGTGAGCGAGCAATTTTAGCGGCTAGGAATAAAGATGTAGATGACCTGAACTACATAATTCAAAATAAGATCATTGGAACAATGCATTCATTCAAATCTATTGACTGCGTCACAAATGAAGATGAAGCCACCAACTATCCAATTGAATTTTTAAACTCTTTGGACGTGCCTGGCTTACCACCGCACAATTTACGCCTAAAGGTTGGCTCCGTAGTAATCATGCTTCGAAACATAAACCAACCAAAACTGTGCAACGGTACGCGTTTGGTGGTTAGAAAATTGATGAACAATGTAATTTACGCTACGATAATGATAGGAAAATTCAAAGGTGAGGAAGTTCTCATTCCGAGGATCCCGATGATCCCAACCGATATGCCGTTTGAATTTAAAAGACTTCAATTTCCGATACGTCTTGCATTTGCCATGACCATCAACAAATCACAAGGCCAATCCTTAAAAGTTTGTGGTTTAAATCTAGAACATTCATGTTTTTCCCATGGTCAATTATACGTGGCATGTTCACGGGTCGGAAGACCATCTGCGTTGTTTGTTTTTGCGCCTGATAATAAAACAAAAAATGTCGTGTATCACAAGGTACTTAAGTGAAGAGCATATGTACTAAAATACAGAAATAATAATGAATGATTAATGTAGGTATTTAATTTTTTTTGTATTGTTTCCAATAAAAAAAAAAAAAACAATCTGCTTATTTATTGCCATTAAGGCGGAACAAAGTTCGCCGGGTCAGCTAGTAGAGTATAAAAAGGAAAGGACCTAGGATGCTCCCTTGAGGTACGCCAGCTTTAATAAATCTCATGTTAGATTTATGGTTTTTTATTTTCACGTAAAGCTTCCTGTTCATTAAATAAGATTTAATAGTGAATACTAGATAAGGAGGAAATTCATATTTGATTAATTTATAGATAATTCCAACATGCTAAGTTGTGTCAAACGCTTTTTCAATTTCCATCAAGACTACTCCTGTATGTAGAGTCGATCAGACGATGAAGACTAGAATGAGGTTGTACGAAATTTATGCTGGAGCAACGGAGTACGATGCGCTGGCTAGAGAACATAGAAACTGATGTAATTAATTACAAAAGAAGATAAAGGAGAAACAGTAAATGTCTCCAGCGCAGACGAGATAAATATTAAACGATGGCAGTTTATTATCCCCTCATCAGCTTCGCAGATTTGTTACCATAATTTTTGTAGGTTACCCGTCGTGGGTCATTCTCGTATAGAGTTGAATCAAACGCAGATAATCCGGGACAATGTACTATATTTCCATAAATTTCCTTGTGAAGATATAAATCGACTTCTTTTTTATTGTCGCACGATTTAATTATAGTAGAAAAAAATATTTTTTAATAAACTGATATATTTCGTCATTTTTTCTCCGTATCCCCTACATTATCTATTCAGCCGTGACTATAAGGTACTATTTCTGATTTTTATTTTTATTTTAAGGTGTAAAATTATTATTTAAAATTATAATTTCTTAAATTGGAATGTACCGGCCGCAAAGGTTGAGCTTGGCCTAGGCTAAAAAAGGAATAAAAAAATTAATCTAACTTGTAAAAAAAACTAACAGTGTTGACATTCGTCAATACCTAGCGTATTTTGTACTAGAGAAAAATTCACACTCTTCAGTTAATTCCCCCGTAGGTGATGCGATTTGAGCATCTACGAGGTTGATGCACGTGTTAGTCTCTAAAAATCCAGTAAGTCTAGGTGTATATTTGAATACCTGTTAAGTTAAAATTACAAGAATAATCTAGCCACCGATCTCGCACGTTTTATTCCTTTTATTTGAAATTTATTCTATACATAAAGAGTACTCGATATTATTTGACTTTGTCGTTTATTTTTATTTTACTTTTACATATTTATTATTGTAGAAAAAATAATGCGAGATTTTAAAGAGAAAGGTATCTACGGCATTACAGAAAATTAGTGGGACAAAGAAAGTAACAAACGAAAAAGTTTTTAATAAATGAATCGAGTAGCTTAATTCATAAGCTAAAAAAAAAGTAAATTCAATAGATATACGATTTATAAGTTTCGTACAACTAAATGGCTACTTCTCTTGAAGAAACATGAACCAGAAATCTTTATAAGTGAAATTGAAGAAGCTGTTAGGTATCTGAAAAATAGTAAACCCACAGGAAGTGATGAAATACCTTCAGAAGTATATAAAAAAATTGGAAAGGAAGGAATTGCCGGAATACACTACATATGTAACACTATATGGGTGACTGGAAATTGGGAGAAACATTGGTGCCAATCAGTGTACATACACCTTTTGTATAAAAAATGGAATAGGTCAAAATGTGAAAATTATCGTACAATATATCTCTCGTCGCATGCGAGCAAGATATTTCTACGGATACTAAATAACCGGATCTGCGCATATATGGCCAAAGAAACAGCCGAAGAAAAATCAGGTTTTACGAAAGTACGAGGCACACAGGAGCAGATTCTCAACTTAAAATTATTAATAGAAAAAGCACGAGAATCATCTGTAGTGATGTGCTTTATTGACTATCGAAAAGCCTTTGATAATGTCCGATGGAACAAACTTTGGGTAGTGTTCATCGAAATTGGTGCACCAAAGTTCATTATCTTATAAAGAAACTGTACGATAATAATCACGATATTGTGCTTATTGATACTGAAAAATCTGGAAATTTTAATCTTCGAAAACAAGTCAGACAAGGTTGTGTTCTGTCGCCTATGCTGTTTAATTTATACGCCGAATATATAATGAGATTAAAAGCGTGGGACGGTAACGATAGGAGGACGAAAAGTAACAAATGTAGATTTGCAGATAAGAAAACATTAATAGCTACGAATATGGATGAAATGGGGAAACTTCTGAATAAACTTGAAGAAATTAATACGCAATATGGATTAAGTATAAATAAAACTAAAATAAAAATAATGATAATAAACCGAGCAAACGCAATACCACACAATAAAAGAACATTAACCGGTTATGAAACTGTTGTAAGCTTTGTGTATCTGAATCACTTATAGAGAATAAAGGTGGCTCCCACGGCGAAATAAGGCGGAGAATTGAAATGGCCAAGAGTGTCATGAACAATGTCTGGAAGGATAACTCTATTACCAAAAACGTCAAAATACAGCTCGTCAAAACGCTTATATTTTCCATCATGTTATACGAGAATACTGAAGAAAATGGACAGAAGAAGAATTGATAGTTTCGAAACATGGTGCTGGCGCGGACTCCTTAGAATTCCGTGGACAGCAAGACGTACAAATGAATCGGTATTGCGAAAAATTGGTGTTAGACAAAGTCTGTCAATGGTTGTCGTAAATAGAGTATTGAAATTTTTTTGACGTATAATACGAAAACAGGAGAAGATAGATCATGGAGAAAATTAATGGAAAACGGCCACCGGGACGAACACCTACGAGGTGGACAGTCGTTATATTAAAACCGACAGGCTTGTCATTCGCTGAATGCATAAAAATGTCGGAAAATTACGAAACAGCGGATTAAATATTAATCACGATACCCTATCTGATGATGACATGACAATTAATTGAAGTGAAAATGGAAGGAAAACAATACAGATGAAGGTCAAGGAGTAAATATATGGATCAAAGAACAGAAGACGCGGGAGCAGTAAGTTATGCAAACCTTCAAAAGAAGGGAAGAAAAACGACAATTTTAGCCGAACTCACTAGGATCATGAAAGGTTATCCACCAATCTACGAATTGTGAAAAAGAAGATTATTATTATTATTGTTATTAAAATTATTGTAATTATTTGCTCAACGATTATATACGGATCTTGTTATTTCTTTATTTAATTTAATTTCTAGTTTATATTTCTTCTATTCATCGTCACTTTTTGAAGCGTACATTGCAATTGAAATTGAAAGAAATTTGATTGATCGATTCGATTTCATTATAATTATATAATAGGATTAATAGTATATGCCTGTAAGAACAACTGGCAAGTTAGGTTTGTATTTAAACAACCGGAAGCATCGCATACGAGTTAGAAAAAGAGAATTAGATGTCAAGAAAATATACTGACTCATAGAAAGAAACAGTGCGCTATCAACGAACGAGAAACTTTTAATATACACAATTATTTTAATATCAATGTGGACATACGGAGTGCAGCTTTGGGGTTGTGCAAAACGGTCGAACTTAAAAATGATACAGACATCGCAGAACAAAAAAACGCCTTGATATGTTAGAAGTCAAACGTTACACGAATATTTGCAGTTAAAGTATCTGGTGTCATTCAAAAATACGCTACAACACATATTACAAACCTTAAGAACCACCCAAACGTACTTGCTAAGGATTGGACACTTCCGATGAATTACGCCACTTGATCTTGCATAGGTTTGTGTTATCCGGAGTCTGCCACTGGGTGCGCCTCCTCATGTTTGATTAGTCATAAATAATGTGAATTTATATTTTTAAAAAAAATTATTATACAAAATATTTCGCGATTACAGCGTTATCTTCTTGTCAACATTACGGTATCTTCAATAAATCGTCGGACGTTCCTTTCGATCGTTTAGCAATAAAGCAAACCTTTTTTTTTAATACAAGTGAGTAATTTATTTTTAGTCGTGACTACGAATGATCTTTGTTTATACATCTGTACATATGGCGGGCCGGTACTATTAATCTTCTTTCGGGATAAAGTAATTACATTTTCTTTAAGCGTTCAACAGGGTGGTGATTTTCTTGAAATTTATATAGGCACGTACGAAAGAAAAAGCTTAAATTATTCGTTTATACATATATTATATATATATATTATATACATACACGTATAGGCTTCGAGGGAAGGCAATAGGCTACATTGTTGATCATTCGTTAACACAAGCCCAGTAGTAAGAACGTCTAGTGTCGAACAACACACGCCTAAGTGTACCTGAATGTCATTTCACCCTCGTCTGTCGTAATAATAAATGATTACTACGTCTTCGGTTTTCCTACGAGCTTTTCCTATCCAAGAGCTCGTCGTCGTCAGAAGCATATCCAGGCAGTCCCGCGTTTTATTTGCTGCGTGCAACGGAAAAGCCGGGTCATCGAAACTAACCTACTTACACGTCGTTAAAATTTCTGTGGTTTTTTTTTTGCCCTAGTCACAGAGGCTTCTTTTCTAGAACGATCGTTTTTAACAGCGTTACGACCGCAATGTTGCGCAATCGTTATTATACGGGTTGTTCTATAATTCTATTCGACGCAATAAGAAAAATCGCGTAAAAGACGAATGAAAACCAAATGAAAAAGGCGAAACAGATAAGAAAAACTTACACGAATGTCGGATATAAGAAAAGGATATTATTATTATTATTATTATTATTGGCGATATAAGAATTTCGTATTACAGCGTCGGTGCCACGGGTTTTCAAAGTGGGTGACATTATTCGAACCATTTATCAACTCATATACGTACACATGTGTGTATATATATATATATATACTTATATACTTTTAAGTTATACAAAACCAACTCAGAACTCTACGAAGGAAAAATGACGAGCGAGAATGAGATGGCCGCAACTTTAAAATGTGTTGCCTTTCCAAGTTCGTTTCTCGAGTAGGTGTATATAACTTTACGTATTATACCCGGAATTTATCTTCCGACAGTCGTACGTATATATTGTACTTATTCATACTTACATACATATATGAATCATGCATATTCGAATCATACATATAATATATATATATGTGTGTGTATACATATCGTAAAAGTTTTATTCGAAAAGTTACAGGTAATTTATACCACACTCGCAATTATGACTTATATATACATATATATATATATATATATATATATATGCTTTGAACGATAACAAAACACGAGAAAGAAATTTTCCTTCCCGGAAGGTGTACATGTGTTTCCAAACGTGTTCCAGGAAGTTACCACCTACATCGTATAAACCCGTTTATCAGTTAACTTCGGTCATCGTCTTAATTTCGTATATTAATTCCGTTATATATATATATATATATATATATATATCGATAATATGTATACACTTTTTCTTCGATCCACGGCGATCATCGTCACCCGGATACTATATTAATGGATAGCTCGCAAACGGATCACGAAAGAATTTTATTCTGGGAATCAAGCTCGAAGATGGCAAGACGGTTGATTAGGGAAACAGAGACGAAATTGGTAGAAGCGGTGAATCGGATCGCCGGTCTAAAATTAGCGAGGCAACAGAATTATAGATAGACTTTTAGCAGATACTGGAGTAATGGAAAACTGGCATCCGGTATCCCCGCGAGGCTATGGCCCTGGGTGGCGAGATTACGTTGTTAAATGGGCGGTAAACAATTTTGACCATGGTGGACATGAAAAATATACACATGTATGTACATATGCATATATAAATATACAATTTAGAACATTATAATAGGAAAAATATAAAAAATAGAATAATGTATAAGGAAATACTTCACTTAGATGTATATATAATAATAATATTACAAAAAATAGCGAAACGAAAAAACAGTAATTTATAAAATAATTTGATAGCGAATGTGATAAAAAGAAACGATCGAAAAATCGGCAATATGAAATTTATACATAAACAATTACACTAAATAGCGAGAAAAATAAAAAATCTCGTTATAAGTAATTTCTCGCGAACCCGGAAGACGAGGGATTCCAAAGTTTCGAAAATGGTGATTCAAAGAAACGGAAATCGAAACGGTACAACAAAGGCGAGAAAGGTTTCCATGGACGCATCATCATCATCATCATCATCGGTGGCTAACGAGCATCGTGGAATCCTCATAAACGAACGTGTTTGGCCGCCATGTAGTTCGATCTCTGCCCGGTCCATCATTTCTCGTATCGATGCAATGGATTCTTTTAATTCTGTCTATATATCTTGTCGGTGGTCTGCCTCTTTTCCTACGACCATCTACCATACCCGTCATAATCATTTTTTCCAATCCATTCTATCGTGTGATATGTCCTGCGTGTGATGTTATTCGTCTCTGTACCACGGTTCGTAATCTCTGATCCACCTTAATTTCTTCAAGTATTGATAAATTAGGTTTTTTCGTAGTCCACGGTATCCTTAGCATTCGCCTCCAGCAGTGCATTTCAAACGCATTAATGCGTTGTGTATCGCTCTTTTTCATTGTCCAGCATTCTGATGCATATAGGAATACAGAGAACACCAGTGAGTTCATAAGACGCATTTTTGTGTGTATTGTTATCTCATGGCTCTTCCATATTTTCGTTAATTGTAATAGCGCCATTTTTGCTATATTTATTCTCCGTTTAATTTCCTCTGTTGAGCTTCCGTCCTTTGTGATTAGCGTTCCTAAGTATACAAATCTATCAACCACTTGTAAGCCGTCTATACTTTGTGGATCCTGTGATTGACTGTTGCCATCTATAATCATTATCTTGGTCTTTTTCCTGTTTATGTATCATCCATGTTCTTTATACTTTCCAATTTTTCAAGGAGGCTGACCATTTTTTGTTCCGATGAGGCGATTATTACAATATCGTCCGCGTATGGCAGGTTAATGATTGCTTTTCCCGCAATTTTTACACCATCTTCCAATTCTTGTAAGACACTTCTCATTATCCACTCACTATAAATGTTGAACAATATCGGGCTTAGTATGCAGCCCTGTCGTACACCTTTTCCTGCTTTGAATTCATCCGACAATTTATCACCTACTTTAACTCTACCTTTGCTAGATGTATATAACGATTTAATGAGACCAATTAGATGACGCGGGACGCCGAGGTTGTTTAATATTTGCCATAGGTGTTCCCATTGGATGTGGCCGAATGCTTTACTATAATCAGTGAAGCAGAAGTATGCTGTGATATTGAATTCTCTACATTTTTCGATTATTTCTTTTAAGTTCATTATTTGTATTCGTGTGCCTTTTCCAGGAATGAATCCCGCCTGCTCTGAAGATATTTGCGGCAATACGAATGATTTTAATCTTTCATGAATTATGTGAAGCATTACTTTCCTGGCATGCGATATTAATGCTATTGTTCTTTAATTTTCACATATATTTCGTTCTCCTTTTTTATGGATTGATATATATATATATAGATTTTGTCTAGTCATTTGGCCACATATTTGTGTCCCATATTTTCTAATAAATTTCATATAGGACCTCCACTGCTACATTGTCTAGTTTTATAAACATCTCTGCAACAATTTGATCTTCTCCTGCTGCCCTTTGGGTTCTTAGCTTCTGCAGAGCTAGCCTGATTTCATCTTTCAGCAGTGGTGGTTCTTTTTCAGTTATTGTAGTTTTCGTTTCCATTGTGTTATTTTGTTCACGGTCCCCTTTCATCAGTTCTTCACAGTATTCCCGCCATCTGGATATTATTTCTTTCCCATCTATCAGTAGTTTTCCTTCTTTGTTTTTTATTATCGGATACTGCGGTGTAAAATGTCTTGTTATATAGTCTTATGTTCCGAAACATGTCTCTGGTCTGGTTATTGTTCTTATGGTCTTCGATGTCCTTACATATGTTGTTTATAAAATTGTTTTTATCAACTCTGCACATTTGTTTAATTTGCTTATCTACCTCGCGATACTTCCTGAGATCTTCTTCACATTTCCTGCCTTTAATCTTGATTTGTTTCCTTTTATTTATTATCCTCCATGTTTCATCACTGATCCATGATTTCCTTTTATGGTACGATGCACTGTATCCTTTTGCTACCTATTCCAGACGTTCTTTGTAGCTTCCCACATGGTGTTGGCATCTCTCCGTCGGTCTGATGATCGTACAATGTCTGCCAATTTTTGTGTTGCTTGTTGTTTGTACTCTGTGCGGGACCTTAGGTACCATCTGTTCCGTATAGGTTTCGACGTTTGACATTTTCGTAACTTAATTTTGAATTCTGCTGCTAGTAGATCACTTCCACAATCTTTACCCGGATAAGTCTTAGTATCTTTGACTTCTCCATCTTTTATTATATAATCTATTTGATTTCGGTATTATCAGGTAAGCTCCATGTGTATAACCGCCTATGATGGTGCTGGAATCCAGAATTACATATAAACATCCCTGTGCTGGCGCAAAACTGTAGCAAGCGTTCGCCTCTATCATTTCTTTTCCCTAGGCCAACTTTCCCTACTATGTTTCGTAAATCATCGTCCTGAATAGTATCGCCAATTTTTGCATTAAAGTCACCAGCAATTATGGTAATTTCGCGAGACGGTATCCTCGTCATTGTTTCTTCTAAGGCTGCATAGAAATCATCTATACATTCCTGATCAGCTTCGCTCGTCGGAGCATTTACTTTGATTATCCGATCATTAACTGGCTCGTAACCAATTACATTGTTGCGAGAGCTTTTATTTACAATAATCGCTACGCCATTGATAGATTGATCATCCTGACCAGAGTAGTAAACTGCATTATCATTGTTGCTAATGAAATGCCCTTTACCTCGCCAGTGCGTTTCAGATATTCCAACCGCTGTGTATTTAATTACCTCTTTTTCGACTACAGTCAGCTTCCCTGCTTCATTTAATCCGCGTACGTTCCAGGTTCCAATGTTGTTGATAGTTTTCCACATATTCATTCCAGTCATATATTTTCCATGAGTTGTCTGGTTTCCTACAACCACATGGCCAGTCGCATATTTTACACTCTCGAGCCCGGTACTCGAGTAGCGCCGAGTGCCAGTCGGGTACTGCGCCATAAATGACGGTCATAATCGGTGGAAAATTGGAGGAAAAAGAAAACCTAGAACAACGTAGATTGGATCGAATAAAAAGATGAATGCGGACGACATATATAACCCCTGGCAATTGTCCACTACATGAAATTTTAACACTAACAAAATTATATAATTTTCTAGTTAACGGTGAAATGTCTCAATTCTAAATTTATGTAAGAACATTAAAAAATCATCTACAGTCATCTAAGAAGCAACGTTAGATAATAAACAGCCTGTATGAGATTTATAATTTTCTGTCGAAACTTCGTGCGTGACTGAAAAGCTAAGGAACATCATCTGTTTCAGGCAGAAATGGAAGAACATGGGGCCAAGTTAGTATTTGGATGGGTCACCGTCTCTGGGAAAATTTGATGTTATGATCGTCGGAATAGCCGAGTGGCTAATAACACGGACTTCTATACGGAAGGTATTCGAATACGATCGACGACGCAAAAGTTATTATCAGAAAATAAATAATCCTAATATTATCGCGCGGAAGGAAATGGCAAAACGTACACCATATGCGCGCTGGTAAACAATATAGTACACTATAGTGGCTGCATTTTATCGTGACAACAAAGCGATTACAATCTGTGTGTGTGTCTGTCTATCTTCGGCAGCGCCATAGCTACTTACACTGTACAACAAAATATGTATAGTAAGTAGTCACCTACCTCCGATACGGAGACGACACTTCATGATGATGATCATATTTATATATATTTTCGAACACTATACGCGTAAGTTATCGGTTGCATAACTAACGTAATACGTATTTGTAATATGCGTAAAAAAAAATATGTCCATTGACACGCATACATAAACACACACACACACACACACACACACAGAGGCATGTAAAACAGGTCTGTTTAGCTAAAAACGACAGAAATATGTTGAATATTTAAGAAAAAAATCAAACAAAAATATTATTAAAAATTATATAAAAGGAAAACCTTACATTATAACAAAATAAACAAACAACGAAAAGGATTTAAAATGTATAAATTGTTTTTTCATGAAAAATTCGAACACTTTTCGGCTGTTAAGCCATTATCGAGCGAATATAAAAACAAATATAAAAAATTTATAAGCGTAAAAAATATTACTTAGATATTTACAAAAATTGTAGCCATGATATAACAGTATTTTTTTTTAATAAACAAATATATAATCTGATAGTGAAACGGAGCAATCGGCAATATTAAATTTATAACGTAAACACGACAACGCAAGATCGAGTTATTGTTTATGTATAAATTTCAGGATGTTGATTTTAATCGTGATTGTGTTTTGTTTGTTAAATTTCGGTGTTGTTTACCGCATTCACTATCGCATTATTTGCAATGTACATTTTATCGCTATATTTTTTTTGTAAATATCTAAGTAATACTTATTAGATTTGTATATATTTTTAATTATTATTATTTTTTATATTCGTTTGATAATTGCTTAATAGCCGAAAAGCTTTGTGATTTTTTATAAATGCAAAGAAAAAAACATTTTTTAGTAATCTCAAATATTTTTTGTCGGTTTTTGTGGGTTTTTTTTTGTCTTTTGGGAAAATCAGAACATTCCAAACTTTTCGAAATTATAAATTAATTACCGGACGAAACATAGGTAAAAAACTTAAGAAGATTTAAACACAAAATTAGAACTAGGTTGATAAAAGGAAACGTCGTGAGTAAAATGTAACCACTATATATGAGCGTATGTGAGCAAATGTGAGCAAATGTGAGCGAATGGGAGCGAGTGTTAATTCGAGTGTGCCAATCGGATGACTATTTAATAATAAAATAAAAATATAATCTTAGCGCGATAAATACATTTTGACGGAAGAAATTGTAAATAAATTTAAGGAATGTATTGAGAGTATTAAATGTGCACATGTAACGTGTACATGTTTACCAATGAATAAATACACGTTAAAAAAAATTAAACAAATTGCACTCGTAGGTATATCGATATTATATATAGATATTACATATATATATTTATTTATTTAACGAAGCCACACAACAGCTAACAGCAAATTATAGTGTAGGCTTATAAATAAAATAATACAATGAATAATTTTTTCTGAATTATAAAATTAAAAGTAAAAAAAAAATAAAATACAAAAAAAAATACATTGAACACATTCACCACCCTCACATCCATATATATCATCATTAAGTGCCGAGTGTAAATATCGTACAAGGCAATTATAATGTGGTGCTGGGGTAGATAGACACGCACACACCCGGAAAAACTGATTGTAATCGCTTTGTCGTCAAATGCAAACCCGCGTGTTATTGTAGTGTACTATATTGTTTTGCCATCGCGTACATAGTGTTGTACGTGGTGGTTTGCCATTGCCTTCCACGGTATATATACATATATATATATATATATATATATATATATATATATATATATAGGTGTTTTGTAGTAAGTAACTCGTTATATAAATAATAATCGCCCATTGTTTCATAAATAATAACCGCCCATTGTTTTATAAATAATAACCGCCCATTTTATCGAGTGCCATGAATAAATGAACATATGCAGAAAGATATAACAAAACATAAGAGGAATAAAATATTTATTGATTTACATAAATGAACAATAGCACAAAGAATAAAAATTACCCGTACCAAAATTATCATGTCCTCACCGAGCTGATAACCTAAATTCTTGATGTAATATTTCTTATAAATAGAAATATTCCCCCCTTATTGTACCGACAAAAAAAAAACACTATAAGCAACGATGATAAATAAAATAATGAAAATGTGATTAATCTAACGTCTCCACAATGAAGAAATACTGGAGTGAAAGGAAGAGGAAAAAATAAACATAATGAAGATATCTTACTACATGGTCCATAGTTGGCCAATTCGATAGAAGAAGATATGTATATATATATTATGTTTTGCGAGTTAACTACCCATATATACCGTGCCAATAGAAGTTACACTTCAAAACCCGTTTCACGCGGGTTTTTTGAATTGATTTTTCCCGTATACATTCGTCATTATATTATGTTATTGTAATACAGCGGTACTAGTTTTAAGATGTTCATGTTTTGGGTACTTAACATTAAAAATACGCCGCCCATAATTATGTTCGTATATTTAAATAAAGTTTTTCTTTCTATAAAAAAGAAAAAATATAAATAAATAAATTAAGCGATTAAACTTTAAGAGGTATATATCAGGACGTTGAGTCTACGTACTAATATGATTTGTGTAACTGGAACTGTAACAATTTCGTGTAAAGATACGTACATCGTTCTTCTGGCCGTTCGGACAGAAGTCACATCGACAGAAAGAGTGCACCCTCCGAATTAAAAATAGAGGACAACAGAGAAACGAATATAACGGGGGAAAAAATGAAAGAATAAAAATGTTCGATTCCTTTTTCTTCTAGTTTCTCGGCCAAATGTCCAGAAATTTTAAATCGCCCGCGAAAATGATGTCGAAACTCCCGTTATAAGAAGGCAATTTTGTCGGAGTTATTCGCTCGGAAAGCGGAAAAAAAATCGTTTCCAAAGAAAGAGAAAATCTAAAACAAGACACCAACCGGGCGAATAACTACCGTGAAAGAAGGTCGTGAAAATATCAATACAAAAAAAAAAGAAGAAAAAAAAAGAAAATTGGCGTAGTAGGAAGACAATTTACCGGACGAGCCAGAGGCAAATATAAAAGCAGCTTTGACTTACTTATAAGGAAATAGCGAACGAGTGTAAAAATTCGTGAAGTAAGCTCAGGAATACGAAGTTATTCCATTACTAACGACGAAGTTCTCGCAAATAAATTTCCGAGAGTGTACGGAAATAACAAGATAGAACGGAATGCAACTTTTTCAATAGAAAATAAACCATTTCCCCTTACAACGGGATTTCCCCCGTGTCACGGTGTTTCTCCGCATCAGAGGATACGTAATTTTACTTATATTTCGATTGCAACACCATCTAATTTTCCTCTTCCCGGAATAGACTTCTTCGTTACTTAGTTTTATTTTATTAAATTATATTGCGACAACTAATAGGCAAACAGATGGAAACTAAATATTAGATCGAGCGGTAGAGAAAATAATTAACTTAGACGGGGTATTAAACTGGAAGGAATTGAAGGGAACTCGAAAGGTTCGATAAAGATTTCTGCGAGGAATATCGAGGAAAAATGGTGAAAACAACACGAAGGACGGCCACAGTGACAAAAGCACACTGAACTGATTTGTGCCGCTGCAGAAGGTGAACATATTTTTATAACCCGATCGAAATCTAAGACCAAGTCTTCTTTGTAGCACTCTGTTTCATGGTTCGACTATTGACTAAATTTATTAGTTGTAGGGACAAAACAATATTACCACAGATGCAACAATTCTCTCTTGATACGTTACGAAAAATCTGATGGGAGAACGGCAACGTTTGTCACGGACAGTGCAACCGATGCATCTTTGATTGCTCTATCAGTCATTTCATTGTGAAACACAAAAAAATTAACATGGTAATTTGTCATTAATCGATTGATAATTTTATTTGCTATTCGGTGATGCTTATGATATTGATTTTAAAACTATTAGCTAGTTTGAGCAAATAGTAGTCGACGAATGTGTCGCGTGATTCTCGACCACAGTGTAAGTTGCGTGTAATCTAGCAGACAGTTTTATAATAAATTACTGCGGCAATGAATAGCGACTAAAAATTATTCCATTTTAAATTACTGATCAGCCAATAAACCTATTAAAGCTGAACCTATCTATATAGAAAATGGTTAATCAGAAGATGTGTTCTAAAATGCGTTGCTTGACGTCGTCGAAACAAGCGCCACTTTTCTTCAGATTGAAAATAGGATTTTCGAGATTGATCCTCCCACGGCGGTATTACTGTCGCAGAGTAAAGAATTAATCGCACCTTGAAAACACCACACTCACATCTATCAATGTCATCAATAGTAAAAGAGGTATATAAAAATAATTAATACTATAAGGATTAATTGAGGAAACTGAAGAACGTCAATAATGCAAGACCATCTGCACCTGTCAAAAGTCTCCTTTTTATCAAAAGAGGTGCAGAATTCAATGAATGTTTTACACTAGAAACGGGCATTTTCAGTGGACAGTTCCCTACGCAAGCCACACTGACTTTGGTGAAAAACACTTTTGTTTTCTCCTTCAATAAAGATTCATTTATAAACTTTTCATACAATTTTTCAAAAAAGTTTAACAATGAACTTATCCGGTAACCAGCAAGACTTCTAATATCTTTACCTCGCTGGGAAATAATGTTGACGACTTTCCGCAGAAAATTATAAGATCTGATCTACCAGTCCGATATTAATAGTTCATTTCAATCGCATCTCTAAATAAATCATAATATGAGCACGTTAATACTTAATTGGAATTGTAATGTTTTTTTTATAACCATTATGAAGAACTAAAAATACTCATTGCTACCTACAATCCAGTACTTATATCTCTCCAAGAAACACATCTAAAACACAATCAAGACCCGAAAATTCCTTCGTATACTATACTTAAATCAAACCCATTGGTTGCACGCGCATGGTGGAGTCCTACTAGCAATACATAATAATATTTCATTTCAACAGATTACGCTCTCAACAAATCTTCAATATGTTTGTGTCCAAATTCAAATGGACCAAACATTTACTCTATGCTCATTTTAAATACCTCCTCATGAAACTGTAGAACAAGACCACTTTTCCAATATCTTACGATCGCTTGCTCATCCTTTAATACTTACAGGGAACTTTAATGCACACAGCTTATTTTTACCAAGCTGCGCTGGCTGGAGTAGACGACATGATTTTTGATGTAAATTCATTCAAGGATTTACGTTTCGCTTGTTTTATGGTCCATCTTGCTTTTACACGAGCTCTCCTGTATTTTAAATGATTATCAGTGGTACGTATAGTTTCAGTGCATGCAAAGCTCTTCGTCTATCTCTAATTGTTTTTGCACGTCCACCAATGAACTAATTTACGATTGGGTACCTTCAGTACCGGAACAATCGTGCAGTTTCTACTAACATGCGTGTAAAATTGTTTATAATGTTATTTATATATTTATTGAAATCTAGCGTTAGATTGAGGTAGTGTGCACAATACATGCTCAATTTCGTTTTTTATAGTTCCAACGTAGTGGATTATGGTTTATGATGCGAGCATCATCAGTCCGTTTGATCAGCATTGGAACATGGTCGCTGTTAGCTAAGTCGTTATGGTGATGTATATGAAGCTTATGTGAAGAAGACATTATCAGATTAATAGTTGACCAGCTACGGTGAGCAAAACTATAGTGCGTAGGTTCTCCAGTATTTAGTAGGCAGATATTAAGTTTATCCAATATATTTTCGATTTCGTCTAATCGAAAATATATTGGATAAACTTAATATCTGCCTACTAAATACTGGAGAACCTACGCACTATAGTTTTGCTCACCGTAGCTGGTCAACTATTAATCTGATAACGTCTTCTTCACATAAGCTTCATATACATCACCATAACGACTTAGCTAACAGCGACCATGTTCCAATGCTGATCAAACGGACTGATGATGCTCGCATCATAAACCATAATCCACTACGTTGGAACTATAAAAAACGAAATTGAGCATGTATTGTGCACACTACCTCAATCTAACGCTAGATTTCAATAAATATATAAATAACATTATAAACAATTTTACACGCATATTAGTAGAAACTGCACGATTGTTCCGGTACTGAAGGTACCCAATCGTAAATTAGTTCATTGGTGGACGTGCAAAAACAATTAGAGATAGACGAAGAGCTTTGCATGCACTGAAACTATACGTACCACTGATAATCATTTAAAATACAGGAGAGCTCGTGTAAAAGCAAGATGGACCATAAAACAAGCGAAACGTAAATCCTTGAATGAATTTACATCAAAAATCATGTCGTCTACTCCAGCTAGCGTAGCTTGGTAAAAAATACGCTCGCTAGACCATCTCCATTCGTCCCTACTTCCAACCGTCCTGATATCGGAGGTACAAACATTTGCAACACTGATGAAATTGCTTTTGTTTTTTGCAGATTATCAACAAACTATAGGGCTGAATAAACAAGAAGATCCAAACATTTATTTAGATAAATCAAACCTAGATGATTACAATAAGGAAATCAACCAACGAGAATTAATCCACGCCACCAAAACTAACAAGAGAAAAAACACCTGGACATGATGATGACTTTCACATATGCATGTTAAAAGATGCTCCGTCGGCTACATTAAATTTACTGCTTCAAATCTTTAATAAAATCCGAATGGAAAATGTGTTTCCAGAAGCCTGGAGAATATCCATCATTATTCTAGTTTTGAAATCCAAGAAAAACCTATCGCTTGCAGACAACTATCGTCCTATCTCGCTTACTCCTGTACTTTGCAAAGTATTTGAAAGAATCGTATATATTCTTCTAAACTGGTTGTTAGAAAAAATCATCTTATTCATGACTCACAATGTAGATTTAGACACAATCGCTCTACATTACACCAAGTATATACACTGCAACATACGGTGTCAGAAGCATCAGCAAACCGGCTCCATGTATTAGCAATCTTTTTTGACCTGTCAAAAGCGTCCGACAGAATTCCTGCCCACAAAATCATGTATCAGTTGCGTCGATGGAACTTTGGTGGTAATATGATCGAATTTATCAAAAACTTCCTTATAAATAGAAAATCCATTTCATCAATTCGTACTATGACCAATGAACATCGCTATAAATGAATTAGTAGATAATATACAATCTCCTATAAAGTTCCTATTATTTTCTGATGACCTTACCATCTCTGTAACCTGCAGAACAGTGTCCTTGGGAGAAGTGGTACTTCAAGAATGTACTGGGAAACTATCCCCCTGGTGTTCCATAAACAAACTGTGCTTCTCAACTAGCAAGACAACAGCAATACACTTTTGTAAAATTCGCAAATACACTCATCGTGTTAATATTAAATTCGATTGATTCACCATTCCATGTGCATCGACAATACGATACCTTGGTTTGATATTAGACAATAAGATGTCTTAGCCCACATAAATCATTTAAAAAGTCTTGCACAAAAAAATTAAACTTACTCATAAAGTTGGCACACACATCTTATGGTGTAGATCGAATTGCTCTACTTCGGATTAATCGCTGTTTAATTCGATCAAAGTATGATTATGGTTCTGCAATCTATTCAACAACAAAGACAAGTAACCTACATGCTCTAAATATTATACAAAATAAAGTTCTTCGACTAGCCGTTACAGCTCTCCGTTCAACAACTGTCAACAGCTTACATGTAGAAGCATCAAATGGCCTCTCAGGATCCGTCAAATATATCTACCATCCAACTTATTGACACAATGTGATGCCTCCAACTTTACATCAGCTCGTCCGGAACAATCTGCATTCAGCCTAAGCTCACCACGATCAATATTGACAAAATTTTCAAACATGCTATCAAAACTAAATACAAACAAACCATTACTCTACAAAAACTTAAATCCAGTTATGCTAACGTGGACAAATAATTCAATCAGCTTGGACTTACATATTTATAAGCTGAAGAAAAATTCCCATACTGATCAAGAAATTATTCAATCTGTTACTTCACGAACATCTCAATCATTAATATTCTATACAGATGGCTCAACATTTAATTCGTTCGTTGGATGCTCCGTTGTCAAACATAATGAAGTCTGTATTCGATTCTCACTACGGCAATAATTTAAAATTTTATCTGCCGAACTATATGCAATATACTTGACCATCAATTTTAGTATAAATACTGAACTTGAGTCTAGCTTGTCAATAATAATCTGCTCACCCTCTCTTCCAGCCTTGAACGCTATTCGTAATGTATGTAACAACAATGGACATCCTGTAGCAGAAACAATTGTAGAATTAATTACTAAAAATACTGAACGATCCATTACGTTTCTCTGAATCCCAGCACATACTGAAATTTCTATGAGCTAGCTGATAGGGCACCAAAGGAAGCAGCAACTGCATTACCTGTGCCTAATTTACCAGTTCCATTCGCAGACCTCAAGAGGTTCATGAGATCATCATTATTTCAGTTATGACAAGAAGAGTAGACATCCGTATCAGCATCAAACAAGCTACGATCTATCAAATGAAAATTATAAAATAATCTGACATCGAACGTGATAAACGACACAATGTACAATGAGCGATACAAAATTTATAAATAAACATAATACAAAAGCACAGAAAATAATCATAAACAAGAGCTCCCGTCTAATATGAAAATTGAGTTTTATAATGTATTTCTTAGAATTAATTCATCTGAATTTATCGTTGAATTTAATAAATTATTTTATAGAATCTTTATTTTATTATTTCCCTCTTTCCGAGTAGTTTTATTTTTTATATAAGGTTTTTCTGCGTGTAAAATTTTACAATTATGATTGATATTATTGATTTAGGTATCTTCTTAATTTGGATTTGGTTCGAAAGCATTTTCTGATCACGCTAGGAAATGACTAAAACGATTTTATTATTATTTTACCCGACTCTTATAGTAAACACAATAGACCAGTTTACAACGTAACCAGTAAGCGTTAAACGACACGATAAACTACACTCCATCTCTCCAAACACTTATCTCAGAAACTACCTTAAGTAATGTTAATGAGGGTAAATTAGAGCTCGCGTTGAAAATATTCAAATCGACACGAACAATCGTTATTCTCCATTAAATATCGACGATGATATAATCCATTCGGTAATACACGGTAATATAAGTCCTAGTACGAGTCAATATTTTATTCATTCGAAAACCGAAAAAATTCCACCGATACTTATGTCTGGCTACTTGCTGCATCCAACTAAAAACATCGACGAAATTTAAAAAAACGTAACCTCAAATATTAAAATTAAAATACAAAAAGGTAAAACATTTTTTTATACAGATTATTCCTTGCAGGATTTCAATAAATTAAAAGAATATTTAATTATAAGTAAGGTACGCTTTTATACGTACACGCCGAAAAGTCGCGGTAAAATAAAAATGGTATTAAAAGCTTCTGGAATAACAAAGGAGGAAATATTTGATGAACTTAAAAATAAAATAAAAATCGACGAAGTAACACAGTTTTCTAAACTCGTCAAAGAAACCAATCAGGTGTACCCCATTTTTCTTGTCACTTTTCGTCAAATGTTGTTATTAAGGATATCATTCAAATAAAAGAATTATGCTACTGCTTAATAAGATGGGAAAAGTATGTCAAGAATCCAATGTTACAATAAAATATTATGTGGAAACTGTAATGGTGAACACAATGCTAATTCGAAAAAAAATTGTCAAAGCAACAATAAAATATTATGTGGAAACTGTAATGGTGAACATCATGCTAATTCGAAAGAGTGTCCTATTTATTTAAAAATAGTTCAAAATATATTAAACATAAATAAACGTTATAATCCTGATCATATTAAAAATTATGGTAATAATAATACTCGTAAAACGCAAATAAATAAAACAACAAGCGTGCAGTATAGTAATAAATCATCGTATAGCCACAGCGAGAAATACAGCGGAATCGAGTACAGGTGTTATCGATAATAATTTTTCCATCACGGAATTTATTTCATTGTTACGTGAATTTAATTTAACATATATCTTTAACATTGTAAAAACGGTTACAAATAGGTTAAAATCTGTTAATAATAAGGATGTGTTCATTATGATACAAGTAATTTTAGAAACAATAGCGGAATTAATCTAGTTTAGTGGTCCCTTTGTGTGATATTCGATTAGTTGCCTGGAACTGTAATTCCTTATTTTACAAATGTAACGAGTTGTACCAGTTTGCCTGCATAAACAAATTAGACATTATTGCTCTATGTGAAACAAGGTTGGACAGTACGTGTAAGCTACATTTTCCAGGATATGTTATCTATAGGAACGACTCGTGTCGTAGAAGTGGCGGAGTTGCATTGCTCGTTAGTAAGAGGTTAAAATTCGAATTAATGTCGGTTCCTAAATTAAAATGTATACAAGCAATAGGTATTAACTTATATGTAAGTAGTGTTAATAATCAGAGTAGCGGTTGTAATGTTGCCAGTATTGCTATTTTTGCAGTGTACAAATCTCCTAAAAGTACAAAGTATTTCGCGAATGATATCTATTCCCTGATGAAAGTTAACAGTCGTGTAATTCTAATAGGCGATTTCAATGCTAGAAATAAGATGTGGAATTGTTTTAGTAATAATGCAGCCGGTAATATTTTATATCAAATGTCTACAAGAACTAACTATCGTATCCTTGCTCCGAGGGAACCTACTTATTTTCCCTCAGGGTCAGCCTTTAGAAATAGTGTCATTGATTTTGCTGTTGTAAAAAATGTGTCTATGTTACAGCCGGTTTCAATTAGTCAACTTTCATCCGATCATAATCCGATATTTACTGTCATTTTAGGAGATAAACAGCAGGTAAATGAGAAATTAATTTTCGATTATCAAAATGCAAATTGGGTAGAATTCAGAAAATTCATATCACAAAATATTAATTTAAATAAGTCGATAACGAGTTCTCTAGACGTTGAAAGACATTTGTCTGCATACACAAATTTGATTAGTGTTTCCGCCGAACGTTTTATACCCAAAAAACCTGTGTATAACTTTCCACACAATGTTATTCCTTCTTATGTTGTAGGTATTATTAAACTTAAAAATCGAGTTCGAAGATTACACGTGAAAAATAGATACTTAAACCCATCGCCAGTTATTAAAATTAACTTTTCTTAATAAACTAGTACGTTACCTGTTAAACAAAAATAAAAATGATAAATTTAATTCACTTCTCTCAACGCTTTCACCAAAAGACAACAGTTTGTGGAAAATCTGCAAACAATATACAAGGCAATACATATTTCTCCCACCTCTTCATGACTCACACTTAAATAGTTATGTGTATAGTAATGTAGGGAAAGCTGAACTTCTTGCTTCTGAATACTGCAAAGCTGATACACGTAATAGCAATATGTCTTCCAGTTATAAACAAAGTTCAAATAGCTGTCAAAAAATATCTGAAAGAAAATAAAAATACTCGTATTGTCGATTATGTCAGTCCTAAGGAAGTCTCTGCCGCTATAAAAGCCATCAAATCTAAAAATTCTGTTGGCATTGACAATATCTCCACTATCGTCATAAAAAATCTTCCACTGAAAGCAGTAGTCAAATTTTCGAATTTATTAAACGCAATGTTTAAATGTGGGCATTATCCTTCAAAATGGAAAGTAGCAAAAATTGTCACTTAAACCTGGTAAAGATGCTTCCATAACTAGCAACATTCGTCCTATAAGCTTATTAAGTAATGATTTCCCAAAATTGACAAATATGCAAGTTGCTTTATACGCTGATGATACAGCAATATTTTGCAGCTCTTACAAACCAACTGCTATTAAAAATCAATTAGAAAACGGTGTACGTCGCGTTTTAAAGTTTTATTGTAAATGACAAATCGAAATAAACGCATTAAAAACTGAGGCCATCTTTTTCACTCGTCGTCGACCAATTTTGCCATCTGAACTTCTTAAAGTTATACATTGGTCGGATAGTATACGTTATTTGGGAGTTTTATTAGATAAACGATTAACCTTCTCGGCGCATGTAAATTACGCAGCTCTAAAAACAAATAAAGCAGTAAGTACAGTGTATTATTTAATCGTAAATCGTACCTTAACGTTAATAATAAGCTCATCATTTATAAAGCGCTTATTCGTGCTGCGATGACTTATGCTTGTCCCGCCTGGTCTTCTATCTCGAAGGCGAGCTTTAATAAATTGCAATTAGTACAAAATAGGTGTTTAAGATGCGTATTAAGTGCCCCAACGTATGCCAGAATAGTGGACATGCGTGAGATATTAAATATACCCTTTATTCGGGATTATATTCTTACTATAACTCGTAAGTTCTGCGATAATTGTGTATTGCGTGAAAATCAGTACATCTCAATGATCGGAAATTACGATTCCAGGCAACAGTTTATGTACACAAAATATAAGCATAGACGCCTTAAACATAATTTACTGTAAATGATTCATATTTAATGTATCTGTGTATATGTGTATATACATGTGCGTGTATGTATGTATGTATATATATATATATATATATAGGTAAGATATGTGTATTATATTATATATCTTTATAATTGTTATTATATCGAATAATATTCCTTTTTGTATGCTTAATGTGATACAAAGCGTTTTATGGAGTAGGTCTTTTTCAAATTTTTTCCCGCGTTTTATATATTTATATCTGTAATCTAGTAAATATACTATAAGATATATTGCGTATAAAGAATTTTGTTTATTAGCGGTAAGGATATTATAATTCCGGTACGCGTAATTCTTATTATTTTGTACTTTTGTACTTTTAATGAATTTATGTCAATAAATAAATTTCTTCTTCTTCTTCAGCTATTTATTTATAGATTACTATCGGGTTACGTTTCATTAATACGTCTTATATATATATATATATATTTATATATTTATATATTTATATATTTATATATTTATATATTTATATATAATTATTATTATTATCATGTAACAGCCGTAAAACTGATTCGCCGCAACACGATACTGCGCGCGCCACACGATCACCCGCCGTCCTCTTCAAATCATCGTAATTTTGCATTCGGGCATCATTTAATACAGTGTCTATAATTGTCATTCTGGGTATTCCACGTGGTCTTTTTCCATCAATTTTCTCTTCTATAATTGTGGATAATATGCTTCGATTTGATCTTAATACATGTCCAAACCAGCTCAGTTGGGTTTTCCGTATCCGGTCTAAGATATTTATTCTTTCAACCATCTTGTCCAGTACAGCTTAAGTGCTAATTTTTTCCGTCCAGCTCGTTTGCAATTTCCTCCAGCCACACATTTCTTCAACTCGTTAGCACCCACCTTACTGCGCCGTACAACGCAGTTGACTATCTTTCACGCACTTCCGGAGTACAGCCGAGATCACACTATCTGTCATGAATATTTGTACGATGTTACTTGTTCTAGTATCGCATTATTCATAGCGATGGTGATTTGTTCCCTACTTAAGGCTATTACTTTTGTTTTTGAAATGATTATGTTCATCCCGTGTTTAGTCAAACTGTTATATAGTTTACTAATCATATTTTGCAGTGCTTTCGCACTTTCCGCTAATAATACTTGTTTGTCGTCTAAAAATTTAATAGCATCTATTCTATTTTCGTCAATTCTTTTTCCACGTTCATTAAAAGTCTCTTTTAAAATCATTTCTGCGAACTTATTGAATAAATCAGACGAATGTAAGCAACCCTTGCTATTTTTATCCTTTCTGTTTCTATACTATTAAAACTGATTATAACTTCTTGATTCTTGTACAGATTACAAATTATCGTCATTAAGAATTCTCGCTTAACCAATTTGGCCTAAACAAATGTGCCCGCAGTGACTTATCGAACGCTTTTCTATAATATACGAGAGCTGCATTTACACAGATTTTTTCGACGCCGTAATTTTTAAAGCACTAGAAACCAAGCTAATATAATCAGTACACATTTTTTGGATTTTGTTGTTTGGAAAGGGTATCATAATCGCGAGATAGGGGGTGCATAAGGGAATAGAGAAAAAAGAATTAAAAATAAAATTTAAATAAATGTTCATAATCGTAATGATAACAGTATACGATGTAGTTACATAAGGTTTGATCGTTAGAAATAGATACGGTTTAAATACCAAATTTCCCGTTATAATATAAACAATAGTAACAATATATACGGTAACAGATAATGGCGTCAGGAAATAAGTCCGGATATCTATTGTTAGTATGTTACTGAGGAGAAATTTCGAAGGCATCCTAACGAATATGTAAAGCAGTCAACCTGGTCGGTTGAATTCGTCGTAGAAACATAATGGCGTAATAATGGGCGTCTGTAAGGCGTTACTGGTTAAGATGGACAACGAGAGGAGCGTTAGAAAAATTGGCTACGGATATTTATAAACTCGCGTTTTGATTTTAATGTTTTCTTAGTCGCAAATAATAAAAAAAAAAAAAATACAATAAAAATAAAAATAAATTTCTAGTTCGTGCTATAGATTTAAATACTTGCAAAATAGAATTTTATGTAGTCGATATAATATAAAAATAAAATAATAACGATTCGAAATTACCACAAGTCAAAAAATAAAGACTGTCGTTAATTCGATAAACGTATGGTATTAACAAGTAATAACGGAAATCGGAACGATATAGGAATTGGAATTTCGTGGATAGGATGAGCCTCCGTCGTCCAGCATCAGCAACGTTCCTGCCTGCGATATACTACAGGTCGTACGACTCTTATTTATATGAAATATATGTATATACATATTTTGAATCGTTTTATGTAATTTCTATTCATATTTTTCGATATATCTGTATATATATATGTTTTGTATAATTTATTTGTTCAATGTATTTTTTTTTCTTTTAATGAAATTTATTATTAGTAAAAACATAGCCAACAAATCGTAAATTTATATTAACATAAGAAGGCAATTTCAGTAGTTGGCTGCTTTACACGTAATTCTGCATATTATAAAAATTAGGAAAAAAGTTTAAATTAGAATACGATAAGTTTTGTCCACACCGGTATAATTACATGTAGTTATTTATAAATTTTTATATATATATATATATATATATTTCAACTCGTTATAATTTGGCGACCAAGACGAGAACAATAATACTACATATAGCGTTATAACTTGGCGGTCACGAGGCGAGAATGATAATAATATCAGTTGTAACGTTATAACATGGCCATCACGACGAGTGGTATAATAACTGGGATCTTAAAAGTTCATTATAACAATCACAACTCGTAATATATAATAGCTATTACTGCCAGTTCGTTATAAATTGGCGATCACGACGTGAGAATAATAATATTAGTTAGTTCGTTAAAAATTTGGTCCACACGTGGGGATAAAGAATTAGACAGACACGTAATACAACCAATTCCTTATTATATATCACGATGCGCTTATATCAATCCATTGATGATATATATATAATAATACACATAAAGCGGTAATTTTAAAACATGGAAACGTTAAAAATACAAACACGGTTGCTGCAAACGGCAATAGACAGAATTTTCTGGTAAAACACGATTGACAAGGCGCGAAAGGTTACTCCTCCATTCTATGGTGTCCCAAAAAAAAAACATCTGCGCCTTGGAGCGCAGAGAACAAGTGAAACTTTGAAACTTATAAGCGTTTTAACTAAATTTACTACAGTTTTTTTTTTAATTTTTACACGTGCATACATGTGTAAACACACACACACACACACACATATATATATATATATATAAGGATAAGACTACCTACCTGTATAAGTCGACGCGCCTAACGGCACAAAACGCGGTTTGTATTGCAGGTACATGCGAAAGTATATATATTATATGTATATATAGCTTCATATTTTCAATATTTATGTATGCGTCGGAAACTTGGACGCTAAAAGCCACAGATAAAAAACGCATAGACAGCTTTGAAATGTGGGTTTGGCGACGGATGCTGAGAATACCCTGGACAACCAAACAAACAAATATGTCAATATTAAACAGCTCAAAATTACAAAAAGATTAACCAGTCAGGTACAAACGAAAATTTTGAAATTTTTTGGTCATGTTATGCGGCGGCAGAACTCTATTGAGCGATTAATTATAGAGGAAAAGACGCCCGGAAAACGACCTCGGGGACGAGTATACACCAGATGGACCGATACCATAAGGAAAGCAACAGGGAAATCGTTCGTGGAATGTGCGCGAGAGGCTGAAAATCGAAACAGATGGCGTACATTAGTACAGAAAGCAATAACATGAATTGTGGTCACGACATCCCTTTGGGGCATTACGACTAATGATGATGATATATATATATATATATATATATATATATATATCCGTCCGTTATTTCATTGACACACCTAACGCAACAAACTGTTTTTTTTTTAAAAATCTTTATTATATTTTTAAACATAAACCGAAAACAATTTTCTTTCATTGATTGATTGATTGATTGATTGATTGATAAAAAGTGTATTTACAAAAAAAATAAATATATGTTACAAAAAACAAATAAATAATACAACGCATTCCGAACACAGTTCTTACTACGTATACTAGTTTAAAAAGGTATACCCAGTTGCTCATAACTAAAATAAAAAATACGGGAAAAACCACTAACAAAACCCGCATACTGATCATAAAGCTACCTATATAAATTTATAGATATTTATTTTAGTAGGATAAACAATAATTTTTATATGTATTATATACAAAAATAAATTTTGAATAAAAGATAATCCCGGCTGTACATCATAATAGCGTGTGTTTAATTCTTTTGTGTTTGTAGCGCTTATATTTTAGTTGCAAACTTGTACGTGTGTAATCCCCTATATCGTTTATAAATGAGTACTGACTGCAGGCACAGCTATCAAAAAATAATTTTGTTTTTTGTTCGACAACCTCATGTATATATGGTAAGTTCAATGCCTTATGAATATGTTCAATCATTACATAGACTGGAAGATTTAGAATTATTCTGCAGCACATATTTTGTAGCCGTTGTAACTTCGCTAAGTTAGAACGGCTAGTATATGACCATATGGGACAAGCATAAAGCATAATTGTTCAGATTATAGTTTTGTAAATTATTAATTTATTTTCCGAGCTGACATAACAACGTTTATTAAATATCGGGTATAGCTTAAACAGAGCCGCATAGCTAAGTACCTATACATAAACCTTAGCAATTCTAAATATGTATAATTACAAAACTTATAGTACACTTTGAAATTACTTTAGAAATAGTGCAGGAAAAAATGAAAAAAAACGTACAAAAAAGACACACCCTGAAAGTAACAAAAATTTTTAAAAAAAGTCAATAAATCAACAAAACTAAAAGCAGTGTTTTTAGACATAATTTAGCTTAAAATATCTGTACTTAACAATAGGTTAATAATTACAAAAATCTATGTTTTAATCTACAATGCTTATACTTAGTATAACGTATGCGTAGATGTTCCATATTGTAATTTCCTATTACACGTATTAGTTTATTTTGATGAGTTTTACAGTTTTCGTAAAAATTTTTTTAGATTTTACTAATAAACGAATGTATGTAAGGGATATTTAAATGATCGTGTAGATTAGAAATTTTAGTAAATCGCGTTGCATTCAACGAAATTCTGCAGCAATGATTTTGAACTACTTGCAGTTTCCTGTATGTACTATCAGACACTGATGACCATACAGGGCAAGCATAGGTTAATCTAGGGCGTATAACAGCCGTATAGATTAATTTTTTGTTTACGTAACTAAGACCCGATTTTCTGTTAAATAATGGAAAAAGTGTATGCATAGATTTATGCGCTTTATCTATAGCGAAAGTAATATGGTTATTGAAAGTTAATCTGCTATCCAAGATAACTCCTAGATACCGAACCTGTTTGACCCAAGAAATTCTTTTAGAATTTATTGTAATTTCAGTTAGCGGTAGTGGTCGTCTCCGAGTAAATAGAATTGCTTCTGATTTTTCTTCATTTAATTTTAGGTTCCATCTGTTGTAATATTTAAATATTTTAATTGTAGCCTTTTGCAATCGATTATATATTGTATCTGTCCTATAAGAGGATGTATATAAAGCAAGATCATCAGCATACAACGCGGCACTAACGAAAGGCAGTTCTGGAAGATCATTCATTAACATTAGGAATAAGTAAGGCCCGAGTATACTTCCCTGAGGAACCCCGGCATTTAGTGTTTTAATTGGCGATTTTTCGAAATAATTCGTAACGTAATATGTTCTCTGACTTAAGTATGATTTAATCAATTTAATAAGTAATATTGGAAATTTAAATTTAATCATTTTATATAATATTCCGTCGTGCCAAGCTGTGTCAAAAGCTTTTTCAACATCGTTTAACAGCATTCCCGTGTGTTTCTTGAGATTAAAGTTATCAGTAATAGTGTCCGCTATTCGAGCTAGCTGGTGAACCGTAGAATGCTTAGGTTTAAAACCAAACTGCTCATCTCTTAGAATATTATTTGAATCAGAATTTGATAGTCGGGTGATGCTATATATATGTATATCCGTCCGTTTAGTGTGGAAGGCAATGGCAAACCACCACGCATAACAGCATATGCGTGCTGGTAAACGATATAGTACAGTGATTACAGTCAGTTCTCCCGGGTATGTGTGTGTGTCTATTGTACGCTATTTACATTGTACACCAAAATATGTATAATAAGTAATCGCCTACCTCCGATACGGAGACGGCACTTAATGATGATGATTTCCGGTCGCTTGCTCAACTCCCCATATACAATGAGCCAACGGAAGTTTCACTTCAATAATCCGTAATACCGTCTCACGATAGGCGAAACTTACCGATCGTTCTTGCGCAACGTGAGTTGACGTTATAGAAACACCCCGTTTCTTATCGTAAATCAAGTACAGCGCACATCACGTAAAAATCTTAATTTCCCGTCGATACGTTAAGAAATTACTAATAATTCCTTATAACGACCCGATATATTTGGGTTATTTCAATTCGCCATCGGAGTAAAAAATTTTCCTTTTTCGTATTTGCGATATAAAATTACTCGCCCAGCATATTTCTCAGAGAGTAGGTATAGCAAACAAAATCGGAAGTGTCAAAAACAGAAAGCCAGCCGAGGATAGACAGTCTGCAAATTAAAAGTCACGCGCCGTTGAAAGAGCAATTTTTCACATCGCTGTCGAGAATGCAAAAAAAGAAAAAGGATCCCGCAATATTAGTAAATTCCCAAGAAGTTCGTTATAAGAGTCAGTCTCTCCGGATAACATCGTCCTAATTATAGCTAGTCGAAGCGTGTTTTCGCGTTATTTATATAGTAAAGTTGGTTCGTCTGTTTTTGTTGGTGTGCAGAGAAAAGCGAACACAGATAGAACGGAGAAACGATCAACACATACACATACATACACATACATACACACACAGTAGGAAAAAAAGGAAAAAAGATAACGCATTAGACGATGGTAAAAGAGACGGAGAGAAGAAATTCGATAAACGATTTATTTTTAGGTCAATTTCCACTCCATTAAAGTTCAATGATGACTAAAAGAAATCCCTAGTAAGGAAAAATTCTCGCTGCGATGTGTGGAAAAGAAAGATGATACGGCTTTCAATCAGACATTACGACGACGCCCAGTTCATCTTTTTCATTCTTATTGCATCTATAGCGCCGTCACCGCATGAAGACCCCGAACCGTGGTCGTTCCATTTTAGGTTTAGAAAAAGGTATTTACCAGTCGACATCCGAGGAACTCTATATAGCCCGGTATATACGTACGTACAGGCCTTATTAACGAATTCTTTTTTTTTCTTTTTTTTTAAACCGATTTTGGCGTTTCGCCTAGTTCAACGGCCAAATTCCGCCGGTATACTAGAAAATCGGTTACATTGTTGTTGTTTTTTTAATGATTTTTATTCTTACTAAACTGCTGTAAAACGAGAAAAAAAAATGGGGGAGAATTTTCTACAATTAAACATTTGGGAAATCACCGAACTCTAGAGTGCCAGGATACTTTCATTTATTTATTGATATATATACAGTTTACGTAACAGCTGATGTTCAATTCGAATTTGAACGCTCAGAAGTAGATGAATACGAATGTACCATTGAATTAAACAAAAAAAAACAATTGTAAAAAAAAATTATTAAATTGATATACACATATATAAATTTATACATATATATAAAAATTTCAGCTACCCCTTCTTAAACATGTTTCAGTTGTCAAAACATTGTTTTTATCATTAGCGCGGAAAATTTTTAATTAGAGCAAAACACAAAGAAAGTTTTACAATAGCCAGAAATTTAAATGGAAAACTTTATATATAGTAGCCAGTAATTTAAATGTGAAAATTTTACAAAAGCCAGTAATTTAAATTTAGTAGTCAGTTTTTAATAACGTTTTAAATATTTTATATATTATATATTTGATACTATATATATATATATAGCAATGGAAAGTATTGATGTTTGAACGGTCTTTAATATTTTTAATATTATTTGAATACTAATACATAAACGATCCTTTTGTTTTATGTATACGGAGACGGTAATTTTTAGTACTTCGTAATTGTATACTTCACAATAAATAAGTAAAGGTAAGGCAATATCAAAATTAGGCCCTTTACGATGTTTCTACTTGCGAAGATGATAAAGCGGAACTCTGTCATACAACTGAATATAGATATGTATACATGAAAGCAGAAAAGCACAAGAACAATTATCCCCCATTCACGCATACACACATTTACTACACTACAAGAACTTACCTAATCCTACACACGAAATGCATGTGTACCTTATAGTATCATCATCATCATCGTTTCCTTATTGTACGTTCATGGCGCGCATATGATTTTATACACCGAGTCGGGTGCCACTTCCTTCTCCGTGATAATTAAGAATTACGTAATGATGAAAAACTTTCTACGTCCCAAGTTGGTTACGAACTGACTGTCGAGTTGACAGTCGAGCACTCTAGCAACTACGCCACCGGCGAAAATACATTATACATTAAAGAAAATGTCAAACGTATTTGTTACGAAAATTATAACGATAATTTAAAATTAATTCCCAGAAGCGGTAACCTGTTTGTTCCAGCGGACGGTTTCTTCCAGCATAGACGGATTCACCTTTAACTTTTTTGGTTCCAGTTGTGAAATCACCTTTTAAAATTTTGTTCGCAAGGATCCTAGTGGTTACTGCCCAGCTATCTGTACTAATAGAAAAAAACTTTATTTTCCTAATACGAACCTATTCATCGATATTTGTTGTTTGCATTGAAATGTACAGTGCAAAATGTTAGGATTTTTCTGGATTTTCATCTGTTTTTTCATTTTTCGTATGTTTCTTTGTAATCTTTTCATTTTCCACCTTAACAAGTATTTTAATAACTTTCGATAAGTAATAGATTCATTCTTTATTGCGTAATAGCGTTATTTGTAATTGAGTTTTTACGCGGTTACTGCACATTTTGTAATGCACATTTTATTTATTTTCGAAATATTAGTAATATATAATGCTTTTCTTATTTGTATGGTAAAATGATATATAGAAAAATTGTAATATTTTTTTTATTTATTACTTTTTTAATACAACTTCTGAAAGGGATACCCGATTTATTTCTGCAATCTTAGATCTGAACTAAATAAGCAGTATTTATAAATAGCGTAACATGCGCAGTGGAATAGCGCAATGACTAAACTCTGCTAATTATATTATATTAATCGGTAACGACCGATTGATGTCAGCCTTCTAAGATCCAGATCAGTAGGCGGTGTCGAGCATAATCACATATTACTTCATTTACCCATTTGATCTGTAGATCTACACGGAGTACGTCATTTCGTTAAAATCAACGAGCATATTAGCCGAAGAAATTTATTTTGAGCTGTTTGAAGTACTTTTCGATTCGATTATCTCTCCATATTTTTATTCCGTAAGTCCATGTTAGACGTATAACAGTTGTATATATTAGCAGCTTATTCTCTAGCTTAATTTTAGAACGATTGAACCAGCACATTTGAGAGACGTATTTTACTTCGTATTAGCTTTATGATCGATATGCGTGTATGTCAATTTTGAATCCATATGCATACCTAAGTATTTCGCTGAATTTGCAACTGGAACTTATTGATTATTAATGTGAATAACATAACACGGATCAAGCAAAAGTGACATTAACATATTTCTGTTCATTTAACTGAACTTTTCCAATCCTTCATCAATTCCGCTATATGATCCAAAGCACGATGCAGAATATGCTACAACTTGAGAATGACTGACTGCTAAGATGGCTGTATCATCAGCAAACATTGCAGTTGTTGTATCCTGTATCGAGTGCAATAAGTACAAGATAGATCCTAATACACTACATCGGGGAACCCTCGCTTTTATCGGACGAACAATTGATATAGCCTCTCATATAATATGAAAAATCCACAATGGGATAAATACGATTATAGATTATTACCTAGGTTTGTTGGTACACTGCGATTTAACAATAAGCCCCTAGTGTTACATTGCGATATCAATAAATACAGCAGAGCAGTATTTCTTCTCTCAAAACGTTTTTTTCAATTATGGTTGTTACACACGATGTACTTGATCGATCGTGGAATGGTTTACGCGAAAGCCAAACTGATGATCAGGTAGTTTTGCGAAGTGTTTGAGACGTTTTAAAACTAGTTTCTCAATCAGTTTTTATATAGCCGGCAGCAGTGAAATTAGACTGCATGATTTGACTTCTTTCGCTGGTTTGTCCGGCTTTTTAATCGTAATAATCATATGTTCCAGCCTGACACAAGCATTAAATATAGATACTGTTATTTGACAGTTGCTTTAAAAGCCCCGGTGAAATGTCATCAACTGCGAGTAACTCTTTAGGATCGATGTTGCTATCAATCTCTCATGCTACCTCAAGCCGACTAATAAATTTAATTATTTGTTTAGGCAACTCTCCTATATCCGATACTAATTTTGATGAAATATTTTTGCGTTCTATTGTACTGCTGCTTATATACCTTCATAAAAGGAACACTTAGATCGTCCTGAATTAGAATAAAAATGGAATATATTTTTCATTTGATTTTACATAATATAAAAATTTATACAGTGGTGTACATATATAACAACCTCGACCGCATTACAAATAATAAATAGTTACTTAATCTATAATAATAAATAGTTAAAAGTTAATAACACAGGAAAAGTGGAAAAAACCTGCACAAAGAAAAGATAAAAGATTAAAACCAGAAAAAATAAAGTATTAAGTAAGTAATAGTTAGTAGAAAAGTATTTGATTATAGATTAAAATTATCTTAAGAGTAATCTATCTTTAATACGACGATGTTTATAACGAGTATAGCGCATGCGGAGCAGCGCCATGTCGTAGTCTCCCACCACTGTGATCAGTTTGTTAGTATGCGCCTGACAGTTTGCATAAAATTTTGTCGAAATATTACGGATATAATTCGAAATGTAAGAGAGGTGCAATCTATAATGCATGTCTTTAATTCTGTGGTATCTAGTGGCGTTTAAGGAAATTCTGCAGCAGATATTTTGAACCAACTGTAATTTTTTGATAGTACTATTTGAAACTGAAAACCAAACAGGACAGGCATCAGTTAATCTTGGACGAATAATGGATGTATATATCAGTTTTTTATTTAGGGTAGTAAGGTGTGACCGACGGTAAAATATGGGAGAAAGCATACGAATAGCTTTATGAGTTTTGTCAATTATGTAATTAATATGGTTATTAAACGTTAAACGACGATCCATAATGACTCCTAGATAACGTACATCTTCCTTCCAAGGAATTGTGTTACCATTGATAATAATTTCGACAGGTAGTGAGCCATGTCTCTTGGTAAATATTATGGCTTCTGTTTTATCAGTGTTGACTTTTAGTCTCCAGCGTTTATAATACTTAAAAATTGAGGACGCAGCTTTTTGTAGATGATTACTAATGGACTCGGGTCTATAAGAAGAACAATAAAGTGCTAGATCATCCGTGTAAAGTGCAGTATTAACAAATGATAATTTAGGTAGGTCATTGATTAGAATTAAAAAGAGGTAGAGCCCTAAAACGCTACCTTGTGGAACTACAGAGGTGTACATTCTAATAGAGGAATTATGAGTGAGGTGAGTTACATAAAATTTTCGATTACTTAAATATGACTTAATTAATTTTATCAAAATCAACGGATAATTGTATTGTAATAATTTATAAATAATTCCATTGTGCCACGTCGAATCAAAAGCTTTTTCCAAATCAAATAATAATAGTCCTGTATATTTATTTAAACTAAAGTTATCAGTGATATAGTCAGCAATTCTAGCAACTTGGTGTACAGTTGAATGACCAGGCCTAAAACCAAACTGCTAGTCTATAAGAATATTATTTTTAGTTGCAAAATCCTGTAATCTAATTAAAATTACTTTTTCGAGAACTTTGCTAAGAGTACTTAGTAAGCTAATGGGTCGGATATTATTTACATCGGAAATATTTTTTCCCGGTTTGGGTACGATGATAATTTTCGCAGTTTTCCATGCTGAAGGGAAATGAGAAGTCATAAGAATGCCATTTAAGATTTTTGTTAAGAATACAATAGCCTTACGAGGTAAATGTTTAATCATGATAGTAGTCAAATCATCAGTGCCGCAGGTTATTTTATTCTTTAAAGATTTAATACATTTGTTAACCTCAGTAGGCGTGGAAAGAGGTATCGGAGCAGCATTATTTATATTTAGTAAAGAATTTTTGACTTTTTTGTTAACTTTATAATAATGTGTACGAGGAATTAGATTATCGTATTGTGCACCGATGGTGGAAAAATGAGAAGCGAGTAGTTCTAATTTATCATTTAACTTATGCAGCATTTGATTAGTGACAGGGTTAATTAAAGGTGGGAGTATGGTGGTTTGTCTTGTAAGTTTTCTATTCGCTTTCAAAAGACTATTATTTTCAATCGATAGGTTTGATAAGAAAGTATTCCATTGATTATTTTTCCAATTTTTGAGCAGAAATGCAGTGAATTTAACTAACAACACATAGGTAATTCTAACAGACTCGTACCGAGGCGTAAACTTATACTTGTTTTACGTTTGTAATAATTTTTAAGAGATATTATTCCAGATATATAGTTTGGAATTATTTTGGTTGAACAATGAGTCTTATTTGTTATTTTGGGAATGTTAAGATCAACTGCCTGCAAGATTAACAGAGTTAAATCGGCAATGGCTGAATCTATGACCTCGGGAGTAAAAAAATTTTGTTGTAAATTGATATTGTTATTAATATATGTTCTGAATAGGTCCCAGTTAGCCTTTTTGTATATGAATATTTTTTGTGATGGTAGTGTATCTTTATTCATACAAGTGATATAAGATAATATGGGATTATGATTAGATGATAACTCGGACAGAGAAACAGGTGTTGTAATGTTGTTAAAATTTTGAACTAATATTAAGTCGAGAACACTTGGTTTTTGATTACTTTGAAGTGGTATGTATGTTGGGTCAATAGACGATAATATGTCAAAGTTATATGTGTTTGAGGCACGATATAAAACTTTACCAGCTACATTATGGCTATAACAATTCCATGATCTGTGTCGACTGTTTAGATCTCCTATAACAAGTGTTGGAATGCGGTCTTTAAATAGTAAACCTAAATCATAGTAAAAGTATATTGAATCTTTGGAGTTTCGATAAACGTATATTACATTAAGCATAGTTTTATTGATATAAATTTGGATACTAACAGTTTGCAAAGATTTAGTCAAAAAGTGGGTAAAACACTGTGTTTAATGGTATTGTGGACAAGGAGAGCTACACCCCCGCTGCGTCTGCTTTTGTCGGACCTGTATATATAATAATCGGGAATTTTAATTGCAATTTTATGATTTAGTTTTGTTTCAGAGGTGGCAGCGATGCCTACATTATTTTCCGAAAGGAAGTAAATTAATTCGTTAATTTTTTGTTTTATGGAATTTGCATTCCAACCTATTAGGGTAATGTTAGACATGATAGTTTATGGGGTGAAATATTGTAAAGCACATTCAACTATTAACATAATCTTAGTTAGGGGGTCAGAATTTTTAGACTTTTAATTTTTTATTAATTTCACTGAAAGCAGTTACTATTTTAGGAATATTCAATTGTTTAAATAAATTAAATAATTCAGAAAAAGTAGAGTTGCTATCAGATCCGTTATCAGTAGGCGGTAGGAGACTACCCCTGGCAACACTCGCATATGATTTAGATTTACTTAAACTATTACGATTAATATTAATATTATTATTATTATTACTTATAAAATTATTAGTATCATTGTTAGTATTAGGGCTAACGTTGTTATTTACTACCGTGACATAATCACGTTGACGAGTAGTATGTAGACGAGATAATGCTCGGTTACGACCTTCACATTCTGTGGAACTGGCAGCATGAGGTAGGTCGCAATTAGCACATTTAATTTGCAACGAGGTACAAACCGTGCTCTCGTGGTCAAGCCCGCACTTACAACAACGAATTGGCATGTTACAATTGGATGATACATGTCCATACAATTGACAGCGGTAGCAACGGATTGCTCCGTTTCGTGGTCTGTATTTTTCCCAAGAGACTACGCAGTGCTCTATAACTTTGAGTTGGAGTAGTTTACGAGTATCTGTACCGTTCGGAAATTCGATTAAATAAATAGGTTGGGCATTTGAATATTTAGTTTTAAATGCGGTCACATCAACAACAGCTGTAACCTTGGATATCGCTAGTTTGACTTCTTCGACGGAAATATCTGTCGGTAATCCATTTAATACCATTTTAACTGGTTTTCTATCAGAAGGTAGATGCGTATAAAAAGGCGAATTTTTCTGTCTGAGAGTATTAATGAGGAGATCATAATCCGAAGTAGTTGAACAATATACGAAATATTTTTTACCTCTAACTCGTATTTTAAATTCTGAGTTTAAAAGCGATGTAAATTGTGATATAGTTGCAGAATAATTTAGGTTAGCTTGTGCAGTGATAACAACGGGCGGTAATCTTTTTGTGTTATCAGTCAGTTTAAATAGTGTTTCATACACTTGCATTTCATCGACTTTTAACGGGGCAAACCGGTTATTATTATTAAAATGATTATTATCATTACCTGATTCAGATTTACGCTTAAGAGTATTACTTTTACCCCTTCGTTTGGCTTGCTCTTGCCAGCTGCTGCTGCTATCTTCTTCTAAGACCATAGAATCACAGTCATCGTCATTATCATAATCTTCAGGTTCTTGCGTAAATGGTGGTATGACAACAGCAGTCTCATTAGTAACACTAGCGGCACTACTAACGGCCTGCTGTCGCCTTTTCGGTTCGGGAGAGTGAAACATAAAAAGGAGGGGGCACACGAATAAACTGACTACACTGACGAACTAAGTCGACAGCGTGCCTTTAAGTTAATACAATTACACGGAAACGAATTAACTAATACTAATACTAATAGTAATACTAATCAAATCGACTTCCGACAACAATAATAAGTAAAACTTAAGATAATCCGAAACGTATAAGATAAGATAAGGAAGGAGCATATCGAAACAGGCGCGTATTCTTATTTTTCTTATCTTCTTTTTTCGACGTTTTAATAGAGAATAATACGAGCGTACGTTACAAATAAAAGTTTAATACGGAGCGAACATATATACACAACCGTTTTAAACGACACGTAACATATTATATTGTTACGAATATAATATAGAGAATTGGCCATTATCGTCAATATTTTCAATTGATACGTTTGTACTTTGTTTAAGTGCATCATAGCAGCTTTTCCGTAATTGCTAGACGGGAGCTATGATGGTGTTATAAAGTAAAACTTTATTTCTAAGATATTAGTTTCGGACTGCCTTCCTATCGGCAGGTACAACTGCATCAGCAAGGATCTAATTATTTAACTGATATGTTAATTGCGTGCAGATTCCATGTAAGTGCCTATCAACTGTTAATCCAAGATATTTTACCGCTTATTTAACAGGTGGACATGTTTAACGTTTCTTTGTAAAAGTAACAAGCGATTACTTTTCATTAATTACGATTCTCCATTTGAGAACCCATTTACGCGGTGAAGATAAATGATATTAAATATATACCTTGACGCTCCGTGAGGATTTTTTTATTTTGACTAATACAGCAACATCATCGGCAAATATGGCATGCAAGTTAAATACCGTGGTGGGAATATCTGCTGTGTATATATTGTAAACAAGTGGTCCAAGGACACTACCTTGAACGCCAGTATTGGACGCTGCCTAGATAGCACGTCGTATATTTTGACTTGAAATTATCTTCGCTCAAATAGGATCTCAACGTATGATACATTTCTTTCGGAAATAGCTTCCGGATTTTATACAGCGAAATGCCGATCGAATGCCTTTGCAACATCCAGGAATACTTCTGAGCGGTACAGCCCACGCTGCAAAACTGACTAAACCGCATCAACGATCGGTGACGTTGATATCGATCTAGACCAGAATTGATCATTCGAGAGATATGCGTCTGTCATAATGAGAATTGAATAAGAACGTATTTATGTAACGTTCTTACAGAATTAAATTCATCCTCGTAATCGATGAAGGCTTTAGAAAAGAGTAATTCATATCCTTGTCGGTAATAAGTGATCGTTTTATGTAAAAGTCGCTTATCCCTTTAGATTTGTTAAAAGCAATTTCCCAAGCTAGATTATTAGTTAACATTCTCGGGCATACACTTTTATACCACGCCGATATCTTTAATTAATCATTGGACAAGAACGTAAGGCCGATAACATTTATTTTTAAGCATTTGATTTTTTTTTGTCTTTAACGGATAACAAACGATTTTGTTCGTTATTTAAAAATTAACTTATTATCACGAACCCGATGAATTGATAATTTACTATAATAAAGGCGCCATTTTGTGTATATATATTATATATGTATATGTATATATATATATATATACATTCCGGATGGAATGAATATCAATACAGTTAATCCCGACGAATAGTAAAATATATTCGACATATATAAATATATATATGTATATATAAAAAAGGTCAAATCCGTTGGAATTCATCGTCTACTATATAAATATTTATGAGAGTTAGAGACGAGGCTTGGAATAACTATGCCCCAATATCTCCGTCTGGAATTTCCTAACGTTCTTTCTTATTACGTCGAAATGTATTATGCAAAACAGCCAGGCCTAATTCGACCGTGCCCAGCAAAACCCTCGCTCTTTACTTCGCTCAGCAGTAGTGTTGTTTTTTTGCTCGATATCCGATTCAATCATCCGCCTAATCTCGCTGCCTTCACTTCGCCAAATTTTCCTATATGGTTTACCACTCCCGTAGACGGGGTCGGTCAACAACGAAATTCAATACGTAATATAATTTTTTTATCGTAACTATTAATATTCACGTTATCATATAACTATTACCGCTATTATTTATTAATCCCGTGCTTTTATGACCTTTCTTCATCTTTTTACTATTATTATTTTTATCGTAATGAGCGCGATTTTTTGACCTTTTGAATATAATTATTACCTACTATTCGCTTATATATATATATATATACATTTTTTTTAGAAACGTCCAATAACATGAATAACACAACCACACACATACGTATGAATTACATTATATATGGGCGCTCGTAAATAGGTTTAATTAATTCGGAATTCGATCTGAAAATTAGGGGTCCGGTCAATACGTAAAAGTGCCGAATGACAATTTTCCCAGCTCGATTCATCGTAATATTTGATTTAATTTTAATCCATCTCAACAAAATTTCCAAAAACAAAAGTCCACGAGAGATATAGTGTAATTCCAAAAACGACTTCAATTTTTGTACGAATATAGGAATATGTATGTGCACCACCTATTTATTATACGTTTTATACATATATATATATATTATATATATATTATATATATATATACTACATCGTTAACATTTATTTTTAATAATGGACGCTCTTAATGAAAAACGAAAAATGTTTAATTTCTGAATAATGAGAAAAAATTTTAAAAAAATGAAAAAAATATTCGGGGAGGGAATAAGGGCAGTCAGAAAAAAATGTGCGAGGGATGAAAATAAAAATAAAAAACAGTCGCATCACACACATACATACATATATATATAATGTATGTATACACGTTCGAGAATAGGAAGTTGTTCTTTCATTTTTATGCGTAGGTGTGTATTTATGCATGTATGTCGAATTATGCTCATTAACCGGGTGGGGGAAAGTCCGATTGGCAGTCCGTATTTTAATTTAATTACGGTTCCTTTTTCATATCTCTACCTATTTTTATTATCTTCGCCGACTCCGCTCTTGCTAGTTTCCATCTTCATATTATCGTATTTATCCCCGTATCTCAATTTATCGCAGATCGTTCGTTTTCCTCCGGGAACCCGGGAAAAATTATAATTTTTCTCTGCCTTCCGAATCGTATAGTAGTTAAAGAAATTAACGTTACGGCCGTTTGTTTCATTTCTGACGGAATCCTCTCTGTAAACACCGTAAAACCAATTTGCCCGTCTTATTTCTCGAGAGACGACCTAGTCGACCTCTCCGAAATTGATGAATTCTTTTTCAAATATATACATCGCTGTACTCTTCAGCGCTCGACTTTCAATTTCATAAGGTAGCGCTGGATAAACGGTACTATCAATTTTTTTTATTTTTTTTATTTATTTTTTTTTTGACATAATACAATTGTTTTAATACTACTTATCCCGTCAAGCTGTCAAGTGTTATTCAATATTTCGTCTGCCCTTGTTACTTATTCTTCTCGATAAACCTTCTTTAATTATTCCACTCGGAATTTTTTTTTTGTTTACGTACCCGTTAAAACCCCATTACGGATTATTATTAGATAAAAAAATAAATAAAAGAACTAACGCTTCAATTTTCAATTTTGCTAACCTTTTCCGTCGTAATGTCCTCTGAAAACGGACTAAAATTTCAATTATAGAAATACTTATACGATAATGATTAAAAAATTATCTACACAACCTGTTTCAATTATCTTTCTCTTTCATCGAGTGTTTAAACTGTAACTCCACCAAATTACATCAAGTTGCTATAGAAATCTCGAATCTCTTATACGGGTAATATAATTTTATTACGGATCCCAAGTCACGTATTTTTCGCACCAAGTGAAATACAACAGCTAAAGAAGCGAGTATCCGCTAATTTCTGTATCCGAATTTGACGTTAATCGCTTCCATCGAATACGGAACAAATAAAACTTTTCGTGATCTACGGAATGCTATTATCTTTTTTCTTGGAGATTTTTTTAACGCAGCAGAAGAAGGAGCATCTCGTTTCCGAATTGGATTGACACGTGGTTACATGTACCCGATAAAATAAAAATTATCTACAATTGATAATCCGTGACTGAAAGAGTTAATTATACCCAATTCCTTGATACCTAATAATTTGTAAACAAACGATATGAATTTCGTTTTTAGTTGTTACCTATCAACGCTAGAATAGGTGTACGCCCGCACGTACATACCCACGAGCTCTATATCAGGGCTTAGGAATGAGAAATTATGTACATAGATGAACTAAAGAATTATACCACGGCTGTCGATATCTATTAGAATACATTCGGGTATAACGTTATCAGATTATTCGTTGGAAACATCGTGACTAGAGCCAGAGCTGTGGTAGAACTTGAGCTAAAATTTAAGGCGCTAATTATAACCAACGCAGGTGCGTGAGCATAACGTGGTAGGTACCACCGCCTTCCGACTGTGATAATTAAGAATTAAATGATGACGAACAACTTTATAACAAAATATATGTACGAGTATTAAATCGCATCGGTCATTTCCTAGTGCTTTCAAAAATACATTACATTTCGCCTAAAAATATCGGTCCCCATTAACTTCCTTCAGCATCTTATTTCTTAAAATTCAGCAATCAAACAATATTAGCAACATGTACCGATGATATTATAGTAGTTTGATAATTCAGTTCCAAAATATGCAAGTGCGGCTGTCCAAAATCATGTGGATCGAAACATGTCCTCCAATAAGTGTTCGTGATAATGCAATTCAACAAACAAGCTGTGTAAGATGAGTTTATTTACTAAGGATATTTATATATATATATATATATATATATATATATATATATATATATATATCGATTTAATATGTATTTTATTTTAATATTGCCGATCATATTTTGTAGTTTTTTTCTACTTTTTTGTATATGTATATATATATATATATATATATATATATATATATATATATATATATATATATATATATATTTTAATAATTTTTTCTCTCTGTCGGTACTTTCTTTTAATTTCTCTTCCCTTTCTTTTATTTTCTTGTTTCTATCCTTAATGAAAACTCATATTAATCGGATTATTTTTTACAGTTGGAGGGGCTATGTTCTTTCATCTCTTCCCCATATTATTTAATTTTATTAATATCTATTAGAGGTACGTACTTTGCAGGATCATCCGTCGTTATTTAAACATAATTCTTTTTTTTTCCTACTAGTGGGTAAAAATCCCACACGCTGTGATTTTAGAACTCAACAGCACTTGCCAGGTGTGCTCTAAAAATATAATTTTTATAATCACTGTCTTTGAAGATTTTTCCCTCTTTACGCTTTAAAAAAAATAATTAAAATCCGTTATTATTATTATTCGTCCTATAAAACGTTCGTTTAAAGCTAATAGCTGTAAATGTTTTTTTACAGGCTTTTTTCAGCGAACTGAAATTTAACTCGCTTTATTCTGATTAACGACAAATGAAAACGTCGTTCCATGATGACAAATTTTTCGTTCAAGCACCGAAAAATGGTTAAACTAACCGTACTCGCGTTCGATCAAATTTTTTTCTACTATGTCGTTTCGGTAAAAGTTATTTCGATATTTTGCTTCTTCTTCTATTGCTAGCCATTTGGCGGGAGGTGCAACAGTTCGTGGATAATTTACCGAATTCACAGCGGTTACAAAGTTTCGCACGACTAGGACGTGAATGGTTACAGAATTGGGATGTGGACATTTAAGCTACCCACAGATAGACGTACGACATCGCGGGTAAGAATTATTCGACGGGCCAAAATTACACAAAACGTCGTTATCGCCATGGTAATAATAATAATAATTATTATTATTATTATTATTATTATAGATCGATAATAACGACGTCCGATTATTAACCATTTTAGTCGCAATGTCTATTATATGGTACATGGAATTTTACCTATACAAAATTGTTTATAAATGTCTCAATTTTTAAAATATCCATCGAAACCCGTTGAAAATTATCTAAAGTCATCTGTAAAGAGCAGTACTGTATATTAAACACCTTGTATAATTTTTTTTTTTTTTCGTCGAAATTTCATGCGTAACTGAAAGGATTATTTATTTCCGCATCCTTACCGTACACACACACACACATATATATATATATATATATAAAAGAAAATTATAAGTTGAAACTTCTATTGGCGCGTTGTATATATGGGGAGTTAACCAATAAAACAAGCGAGCGAGGCGATTCGTACTTTCTCTCGCGCATGCGCGCACATACGTTATTTAAATACATTTATGTCGTCATCACGTAAAGTTAAGCGTATAGTGCGTTCGTGTTGTTCGTGAAATTTGTACGAAATCGCGAGTTTATTAAATAAACATCAGTTCATCGTGCGTAATTTACACCACGTTGGGTTTGATCGATGTAAAATTTATGTTCTAACGCTATTGCATTTTATATCGAATGATGCGTATAATTTCTATACAATATTCGCGAGAAATAGATGAAAAATTTTCCAATGATAGTCGATCGGGTTATATTTCCTCGATTTTAAAACTATTTCGTTTGATTATCCGTTTGAAAATACAACTTTCAGGTTGTCACGATTGATTTTACACGTCGATAGTAGCGGTGGATTATTTAAAACAGTCGCCTGTTATGGAGATTTTCAGCTAGTTCCATTTCATGATGATATTCTTTAAAATGGAAAATTAAAATAAATGACCGGAATCCGTTCTTTTTAACGTGTAGACCCGCAATTGACGGAGTACGTCAGAACGCCGTGAATAGCGTAATAAAATGACGAAATGAAATATTTCGGAATTCGCGAATCGCGTCGCTGGAACTATATTTAGGTCGAATTTTAAAATTTCGATTCGATATCTTTACTACGAATTTTTATCTTTGATATTTCATCATCGTGTAGTGATTTTCTCCTTCTTTTTCAAATTTTTCCAACTACCGACCATGGAGACATTACGCCTGTAATTTCAATTTATATTCCCTCCATTGCTCGATATTTTTTCACTCTTTTTCGCCACGTTTTACACAGACTCTCTTCAAACGCTCTTTCGCTTAAATTTATTCCCGTCTTCCACTGTTCAGAGATATTCACGCGCATCTGCATTCGCGATAATCCGAAAAACCGGAGTAATTTTTTTTGGATTCCCGTCCAAGAAGTCGACAATTTTTTTCGTCGTTTCTTTCGGCGGTGACTCGTCTTTTCTTCGTAGTATTGCCGATTTTTCAAATCCTTAAAATATATACGTCTATATTACTCCTTAAATTTATCTCCTTTCAAGCCTGATATCTTTCGCATAATTTTTTTTTCTATTTTTAATACAACTATCCGATTCCTTTCCATTGTTACTGTGTGCTACGTGTGTAAACTGTGTGTTTTGACAACCGCGTTGTAATATGTCTAATGTTTGTTTTCGCAATAATCGATATCGATTTCTTCTTATAAAGGTTTCCGAATTTTCGCGATCGTTCCATTTAAACTATTCCTTCGGATATTTAAATTTTTCTACTCGTTCTACTTTACTCGCGTTCGTAATATTTCGGCCATTTTTGGAATTAGCAATAAATTTTTATCTTTCCGAAAGAGTTTTTCAGTATCATCCTTCTTCGTATTTAGAATTTCTAATTGCCGTTTCGCATCTGCTATAGTCACCTATTAGTAAAACTTCTTTCCTTATGCTAAATCATCTCAGTGTAATTTTCAATAAGGTTAAGAATTTTGCAGTTACTAGATGATCTATGACGTGCGATGATGGTTACGATCCTTTCTGTATTTAATACGATAATTCTAACGATGCTCCTCTTAAAAACCTTACATTTAGGTTTATTATCCGTAACCTCCTCTACATCTTTGCAACTACGCTCCTCTATATTATCATATATATATATATTGGTATTAATTTATAAATAAAACGTTTAAACTATTATATTTTATCACACATTTATATCTCGGACACGTACACCAGATTCATACAAAGCGTATGTTTATTATGAAGGATTTAACTATTTCATAAATCCCCGGTTAACCGCTAGGCGTTTCGATCTGTATGCTTCCTTCTTCCGAATGTAAACGTGTCCATTTCTTGTCCATACGTACTTGCAATTTGCTTTTTGCTTAGTTTCGTATAATAATTGCTCGTTAAAACATGTCAACTTCTCATTTAAATATAAATCTTATTTCGAGTTCCCGCGCTAATTATATCACCGCTCTGTATCTTCCTCTACTGATATACTTCGTCCGATTTTAATCGACCTAATATGATAATAATCGATCGCTCCGTTTTAAACTTGTTAGCCTAAAATCTGCGAGCTGTTAGTATTCGATTTCCACACCCAAGCTAGATACCACTTTTTTATGACTACTTCTTTTATATTTTCTCCTTGCTGCTCCTGAATTCCATGTATTCACTTTTTCTTCATTACTACGCGACGGATTTTCCAATTATGATTGCTTGTACGCTACTTACACTGTACAATGAAATATATATACAAAAGGTAAGTAGTCGTCTACCTCCGATACGGAGACCGCTTTTAACGAAGATGATGACTTAACAATTAGGATAATTCAAACACGCATCGTAACGAAGATATTCGTTGTATAGGATAAAAGTGTTAACACTTTTGCATAAACATCGGTCCGACAGACCGTGAGGGAATTTCATTTTGCCCGATACTGTTGCACTTAAGGGTTCGCTCCTCCGTGTATGCCTTCCCTACTATTTTCACTTATGTCGGAGGTTTTTTTTT